>JAUYWG010000044.1:10301014-10330545 GCA_034779775.1 Enteromius afrohamiltoni
TGCATATATTTCCGGTACATATATCTGAATATAGGATAAAGCCAGGTGCAAAATTATTTTTTCATTTTGTTTATACAAAAAAATGAAAAAATAAATTACAGAGGGATTTTAGGATATCTGCTTTCATTACCTAGGAAATCAAAATATATAATCCATAGCCATAAAAATAGAAAAATTATTTTTTCTTTAAAAAGTCACATAAATCAGGCCAGGTATGATAGTAGTGAGAGTATAACTGGAAAGTTTTGTGTACATACTGTAGGTGCAAGATAGGCTGAGATATTGGTAACGGAAAATGACAAAAAGCTCATTTTGAGAAAACGGCATTTGAAGATTTAAATAGGTAAATAAAGTTAAGGTCACAAGTAAACAAAATGTTATAAAATAATCATTTTAATGTAATTTTTAACATTTTCTTGAAGTATTTTGAAAGAACACATTTTGAGGGACTAAACTAGCCCAAAATCTCAAAATCGACCACTGCATAAAAAACAATGTTTTTGCCTGCAGTGTCTTGCCTTAACATACCAAAAACATACACTGTAGTAGCAGTACATTATGTTTCTTAGCCACATCGATAAGAAATCAGTTAGTATTTACATTTTCACTATTGCCTTTCTGAAGAAAAATTCATTTACTATTCTAATCAGCACAACTTTAACCAAAGCAGAGAAACAACATAAGCACAGTCAATTTATAACAAGCTTCTGATGGAGCACATATGTGCTTTCCATAAATAAAGTCTGAACTACATTTTTCATAACATGTCTGTTAATTAATTAGTCTCATCTTTTGCATTGCTGTGCATCATCTTCCAGGCAAATATTGCACTTAACTAAACATTTAACTATTCAATTAAATAGAGCTATTTATTATGATCCTTCTTTTCAATATTGACCCGATTTAAGCAAAGTTTGATCACTATTGTTTCATCATATCATGATGATTTGTCACTGCCTCTAGTCGAACAGTCGACTTTGTTGGCCATGGAGAAGCCAGGAGCAGGAGGTTGATGTTGATACCCAGAGTTGAACTCCCATTGGGCATCTGCTGAAATCAGTATGCCGCCCCATTGAGATGGCCTTGAGGGGGCTGGAGCTACAACCTAAAGCTCACCACTAACCTTGAGCAGCTGAATACCAATACAGCATCTAAATACTAGATGTTTAACAAAATGTCCCTTAAACGAATTTGCTTATTCCGCCGTATGATTTGTAATCTTCATTCTATGTTTATTTAGTCAGATATTTATAGAAAGACACCAAACGCCCACATTATCAAAGTAACAGCTGTTTTTAATTTCTCAAGTTGCCCTTTAATATCACTGATGAATTTGCTTAGCACATTAAATGAGGTAGCAGATGAATTTAAACTCCCTGTAGTTGGTAGATCAGGTTACTATCAGTCAGGGATCATTTTGCCTTCTCTTTTCCACAAGGATGGATTTGCTCTCCTCTCAGACCTCTTGTTCTTTTTCATTACTGCTATCATACCAGCATGGGAGAGCCCTTGACACCTCATGGCTGAAATGTAGCCAATCATGAAAGATTCAATGTCTGATATTGAGGAGAATACGGGTGTTCTGAGGTCGCTCTATTTATGGAGGACGTGGGCGATGGCGCCCAGGGAAGCACAAGTAACCTGTGATTCTCTTTCCTCAGCTGGTGCTTCATGTCCCCTAGACAGCTCGCAGGGATTTGTGGCCCTCAATACAGTTCAGGTTCAGCTTTATCTGGGATTTTAGCGAAAGCCTGAGGCAACAGCGAGAACCTGCGGTACAATCTGTTAAAATTATTATTCTTCTCCAGAGGGTCAACGTTTTATTCAGGGATGTCCATAGGCTTCTCAAAATTCAAGAGGATGTCAGATATTCAGTCCTTACTTATTCCACTTTAGTCCTCAGATTTGTTTTCCTCTACAAGTACCGTGATTCACCCCTGGTAAATGAATAGATTGTCGCTGGCCATTTCTAGCCTCGCATTTTCTGCCGTTTCAGTTCGCACAATTGAGAGGAGAGCTGAATTCTGACTCAAAAACTCTGATTTTGAGTGACAGCTCAAAGGAGTAAGTGAAGCATGACTTCTTAAGCTTCCTCTGTGGACCTTTGGCCCTATTTTATTCCTCAAAAACAGATATCACTTCAAGCTCCTGTGCAAGAACAGGCAGAAATATCTTCTGTCATGAAGGAAGACTTTGAGACAGTTCTATTACCTCCCCAGAAGGTAAAAGTATCCATTATATATAATCTTTATTTGAGTAATCTCAACATTGATTCTTAAAATCCAAACAACTATTGGAATCTGATTGAGGAAAGGACTTTTGAACCAGTTCTTTTAAGTGATTCATATAAATGAACAGCACGATGTAGTCTGACTACTATAAAAATCACTTGCCTGAGCAGGTCCTTTTAATGAATCATTCAGAAAGTGTCAGGAAAATATGCTATATATGTTTACTTCAAACTTTTTTTAGCTGTATTGATTATTATATCTGTTAAATAATTGAAAGTGCATGTAGCTATTTTCTCAAAATCTGAGAAGTGTGTGACTAAATTACTTACTACTAGGAGGAGCATTTGAGATATTAAAGAGTGTCTTATTTGGGAACTTTCTTTTCATGCATTCTCTGCAAGGCCTTTTATTGATTTATCAGTGTTGTATTGATTGAAGAGTCAAATCTAAAATTTATGATGGTGAACAGCCTTAGTTAATCAGACCTAATAGAATGAATGAATCTTTGTTAATAGGCTTCAGCAGACTGTGTAATTACCTCTGACAGAAACAAGTTCAATGTGTGAAGCAATTAGAGGCCAAGGAAGAGCTGTAGGGAGTTTAACACCTTATGCACACATGCATATTTTCGCAATCTGCCACATCCTTAGCATATTGTTTAAGAATTAAAGTAAAAAAAAAAAAAAGAACACAAAAAAAACCTTTAGCCTTTTTCCCTTTATCTTGTTCTGATGGGATGTGTCACTCTCTGTATATCCTCTTCCAGATACAAAGAAAATCTCTCATAGTGACTGACATTTGGAGTGTCTTCTGACGCTCTGGGCAACATGGTAGATACCTGTGTGAGTTTCATCTTGCTGACACAAGGGACACTTGAGCTGTTGGTCCGAACTCAATAATACTGTGAACATCTCTTTGTGAGCTCTATAAGCACAAATACCATGGCATTCCATCACACATCTGGTGTTATTTAATTTCAGTGAATAATTGTGATGCTAAAGCCTTGAAACGGAAATTGAGTGCAGTCCAGATCTTTTATGATATGATTCATGCTGCTGTCTTCTACAGTATGTCAGCAGAAGAGAGTAAACGAAAGGAATTAATTCCTGACAGGTAGATGGCTTCTCAGCAGGCGGATAGGCCAGATCTGATGAAGGACATTTTTAATGCTCTTTGAGAATCACTGATGGCCAAGTGAAAAGACAAGGCAGGGGTTGGTAGCTTTAACCATATTTATCTTTATCCTAGCAAAATTCAATAAGGATTAAATATGATTGATGTAACAACTTAGCTTACATTTACATTAATGATCTATAGTGCAACATATTTAATATTCTCATGTCGTAATTTTTTGTTTTGTTCAAAATTTTGATATTTTTGTCAAAGTCCATGTTTAAATTGGGGTCATATATATTTTATCAGCACAGTCTCACCCCAACTTGTCACATATTGACAGAACAATTGTTTTTTAACTTAAAGGGTTCTCCATTGTTTTCAGTTGTTTAGCTTAATTTAATGGTTAAATAAAATATAAATAATTTCATATAATTTTTTGCTTTCATTATAGCACCTAAACCCCAGCCCTACTAAACCTACCCAATAAACAATATAAAACACACCCACACACACACACACACACAAGCAAATACAAGTGCAGTCACAGGTATTTATTGCAAAAACTGCAGTAACAGCGAATGGAGACGGTGATCGTGTCTATATATTGCATATTGCATCAGCATATTGATGCTAAGGGTTTCCTATTTAAAACAACAGAGAAAAATGATGCTAACGGGGTACCTTGAGCTTCAAAAAGCGACGCCAAAGGGTCCTGACCAAGCATCAATATAAAATATAATAACATAGAAAAGTATATAACTGAAATATATTAATATAGAAAAACAGCAAACTTTTAAACTGTACTTGAAACTTTTAAACAATATACTGTACGACAGGAAAGGCAGTACAGAGGATGGCACACTCAGTGACAAATGAAAGCAAGTACTTTTATCGCTTATTATTGCAGCTGTGTGAAAGAAAATCAACACCTTTTAATTAATAGAGGGATGGACTGGACTTTGCACTCAAATCAGTTACAGTTTAAAATTGTATTACAGTCCATTACTATGTCTTTAAATTTATGCTGGGAGTTCTTTTTTATACTGGGAATCAAGAGTGCTGCAATGAAGGACCAGAGAGTGCTCAGTGCTGCTTGAGCGAGCTCGGGCTAATCTAAATGTGTGAGAGCAGCTGGGAAACTTAGGAAAGCCAAATATTATGAGTGTATTTTATAAGGTTAATTACATTTCTAACTATGCAAGCCAAAAATAGTGGGCTAATTAAGAAATACCTGTTTTGTTTAGTTTTTTTGCTCCTTTAAGAAAGTGTTTGTATGCGCTAAGAGTAACTTAAGTGCTGAAATATAAGAAAAATCAGTTGTGCTGGCCTCCATCTTAATTTTAATAAACAAACCAGCCCTCCTTTCCAATTAGATCTGCATATTAAAATCATTCCAGAATAATGCCCAGGGTCTTTTGTGGTAAGGGAATCCATGCCTAGTTAGTCAACAGGATGTCTGGCACATTGCACGCAGAAGCTAAGTTTGTTAATTTGTTCCATACAATGCTGTATTTGAATTTGCCAGGGGGAAATATGATCTTATTTCTCCTTGTTTCTGATGGCAGGCCAGAATTATTGCTTTTCTGCTTGAGGGATGCCCGGGGCTGTATCAAGTAAATGCAAAGATTTTATCCCTTTCTCTCTGCTCTGGTAGATTCAGGCTGAGTTTTTCATTACTGAGGGTGTGATCTCTGCCAGGAGTCAAAGAGAGAGAGAGAAAGAAAAAAAGTGAGGAAGGTGGTCAGCGGTGTGCCATTACAGAAAAATAGTGTGGCTGAGTGGCATTGGTAGAAGCACCAGTGACCGTGGCTGGTGTTTCTGCATTTCATGCATTTTTCAGAAATAACAATTTTTGGAGCATTTTACAGCAATAACAATGGATAGTATTGTGTGCTTAAAGAAAGAAAGAGAGAGAGAGAGAGAGAGAGAGAGAGAGACAAAGAAAGAAAAAAGAAAGAAAGGGAAGTGGGGAAGTTGGTTAGCGGTGTGCCAAGAAAATAGTGTGACTATGTGGCACTGGCAGAAGCACCATTGACTGTGGTTGGTGTTTCTGCTTTCGATTAATTTTTCACAAAGAACCATTTTTGGTGCCTTTTACAGAGCAAATACAAATGTGTATATATTGTACATAATTGTGCACATATTAGAACCTAATAGGTACAAAAGTGTACCTTTTGAAAAAAGGTCATTGCTTTTGTACCTTTATTTCTGAGAGTGTATTAACTATTACTTATTTCTCACTAAACCTCTTATTTTCTGCTTAATAACTAGTTGTCATGGGAAGTTGCATATGGAAGTGGAGGAACAAAGAACTGAGACATAGCCGGCAGAGCAGAGAGCCAGGGCGAATCCGGCAGAGCTGTAAGTCCAAGCAGAACCTGTGGTCCTATTACTTGAAAAGGTGAGAAAGATGAACTGCTGGATCCATTTTGTAGTGTACTCTTCTCTGATCAACTGTTTAGGAACAAGGACACTGAGGATTCAAGTGCAGTTCTTTAATAAAGGGAAATTCTCAATTATAGTCAAAATAACAGGCAGAGGTCATACAGTAACAAAAACAAAACTAATCAAGACAAAGTGGATAAGAATTTTTACTGCATGATAATGTAGGAATATACGCAGCACAGTGGTTTATATGTATATTTATCCAGAAATGGATCAATATTAATTCTGCTGTTAAAAAAACAACAAAAAAAACAAAACTGAGATAGATTATTAACCTTTTCAGCACTGAACTAGCTATTGAACTAGTTTTGAACCGATTCTTCACTGAAAGTTTTTGCATTATGTCTTTTCGTGCACTAGTCTTATGTGAACTGGTAGTTTTTGAAAGTGTTCTCTCATTTAATGTGTTTTTTTATACTTAATTTATGAAATGTTCAAATAAGAACAAGCAGTGAAACTGAAATTTAGGAAATTATAGTTTTTTATCTTTGATCTCCACTGTGTATATACATAATAATAATAATAATAATTAAAAATAAAGTTATTTTTATAGTTATAGTTATCTTTGCATAACTAAAGGAATTTGATGTTCATACAATAAGACTGGAACAAATCTGTTCAGGCAAATAAAACCTGATTTAATCACGAGGAAGTTTTCCTCAGTTTCATTAAATTCATTGAGTGAGTGTATAATGTAAAATCAAAGGTAGTCAAGACAGCAAAACCACATAATCATAAACAATGAAATCCTGCAATTACAGAGCCATTATCCCATTATGTTGAGATTCCTTGTGCTTTTTAGGAGAGACATCGATAAATGAGAGCAGCTTTTTAATTTCCAAGCTTTACCGCCGTCTGAAAGCGCCTCATTCAATTAAGTCACACTTTCAGTAATGAGCTACAAAGCTTTCCCTCATTGCTTTGTTCATGCTACCGGAATACTGCAGAATTTTGGGGACACTATTTAATTCTGTAAAGAGGCAATAATATCCGATAATAGAGGTGGTAAACAAACAAATGTAGCTGCTATGACGTGTGCCACTTTGAATGTAATTATTCTGTTCTCTCTAGAAAAATCATATTTTAACTTCAGTACATTTTGTATGCTTACCTTATCTGTATACGTGAAATACTCAACAAATAGTATAAACCATCCAGTAAGTTCCAATAAATGCAAAAAATAAAATTGTAGACCTTCCACTGACCATTTTCAAATAATATTTTAAAATTAGCTTTAATTCTGTTATTCTTTGACTTCATGAAAAATTGGCACTTGACCCAAGCACCTATTAGAGCTTTGATCTTTTTTCCTTTCCTGTCCATTCTGGATGAGTGTCTCATCTTACAGTTGAGCAAAATTACAGAAAGAAAATCATTGACTTTAGGCCAAAAACTGTTTGCTAGCTGTATTCATGTTGGATTATGCATGGTGGGAGTTGGTATGAAGAAACATCCTCACTATATGACAAAACATTGAAAGCCCAAGAAAATATATCATCCCAGCCCATTGAAGTGTTGTTTAAATAGTTTCAATTGGTTTCCATGGTGCTGATGAAATGTGGATAATGATGAAACAGTTTGCTTAGCTTGTTTTTTTATTACAAATAACCTCAAAGCTTTTAAAAAACCACTTGTCCACTACTGCCTGCATTTACAAAGCAATCAGTAAGGGAATATGGAGTCTTATCAGATACTCTAGTGTGTATGAGTGTGTGTGTTTATGTAGTATGTGTGCATCCCTTTTTGAATAACTCTCATCTGTTTATGAAGTGTTTGTCATTTAAAAGCTGTCTCACTGGTTACAACGATAAAGTACATTTGTATGCCTGAGAGTATATGAGTTTTCACAAAGGTGCACCAGGAATTACTTCAAATAATGGTGATTAAATGGAACAGTGAAAAGCTCATAACTGTGTCTGTAGGTAAAATATTCTGACATTTATGTTTCTATACTTGTTGTAGTTTTTTTGCAGTTGGCTACCATGTTGTTTCACTTTGTATTTTTGCATCGGAAACATTCAACATTTGTATCACCAATGTAAGAAAGCAGTGTGTAGCCAGGTAATGACAAATGTTGAAAACTTTGTGTACACAAAAGTTGTACATAAGTTGCTTAGTTGGAGGCACCTAATTTCTAGTGATTATCGTCGTTTTAATTACAAAGACCGTCTCTGCATTTAATAAATAGTTTAATCTAGTCATTATACATTACCATCACTTTATTCTTCTATTTGATAATGTTCAGTGCTTTGCTACAATCTGTATTGTTAAAAGCGCTATATAAATAAAAGTTATTAATTGATTGATTGATAAGCTGTAATGTCCAATTTAAGAAATTACTGCTTTGAACCAATTCTTTCAGAATCAACCAAAAAGAGTCATTAACTCACTTGTGAGTTACTCATTCAGTGAATCATTCACAGCTGTATGGATGTCACTACTGACATGAGTCCTCCGTACAATTTGACTCTGTGCAGCTTAGATTCTGGTCAGAGCTAGAAGAAAGACACACTATTTCCTCGTTTAATAAAGCTGCTTTGGCACAATTAGCATTGTAAAAAGCGCTATATAAATAATGTTGACTTGACTTCCTCAATAAATTAGGAGTCCATTTTTCAGATGAGTCTGATACAAATGTCTTCATTTGTAGTGTTTTTTTTTTTTTTACATTAAAAGGTAATGAGCCTAAATGTTTAATTTTAAAAAACAGTGTCTCCCTTATACTGTATTCATTTATATCACTCTGGATCTATAAGTATTTAGTATTTTTGTATAATTAAAACTTTACAAGCACATCTGCCGCAGACGCACTTCAACAGATGCAACGAATACCAGCGTCTCTCCAAAGGCGATTTATTTGGAGACAAACAACAATAAGAAATGCATTCTATAATAAATGTGACAGGGAGAATGTAAATATGCAAATTATACAACAACAGTAACTGTTCACTTTCACGAATAAGCACTGAGTGCATTTATTCTGAGCCGATATCATAAAAAAACTTGCCATAGATAAACACGCAATTCATTTGAATGCAATAGAAAAGTGACTTTACAAGAGTGGACTAGCAATCACTTCTTTCTTGATTTCAAGTATTATTGCTTCTTGCATATGAAAGGGAGAGACAGCCTGACAGCTGTGTTACCGTGTCCATACTGTCATGATGTTCGTGTTTTACTATATTTAATCACATCTGAGTGCCACAGAGCTCTTCTGTCTTCCACCCCCTCAATGTCTGACCCCGAGTCCCCATCCACCCACAGTCCTTCTCTTTCAATTTTTTGCAGGAGGATAACTAGCGACAGCATCATCCTCTCTAATAGCACAGTGGCCTCTAAACCTGAGACCATTGATACCTCACTCCCCTCCAAACAGCATGCTGGTCAGCATCAGGTTCATCTGATGGCCCTTGCCCTTCATTGACTCCCCATTGTCTGGGATGGAGCTTGAATAAGTGGCACATCGGTAAAGAATGCTGATTGGCAGATGAACAAACCCCAGGGGATTTCATTAATGCGGCGGCAGATGCAGCATCATTAGAGCTCTTTCCCCTGTCATCGCGGCCTGAGTATGAAAAAGAAGACGTGAGAAAGGGGAGGGGAGGTAGGTAGGAAGGGAAATATGTCTTATTCTGTGTGATCTCTGAAGCGTCTAACTGCAAATGAGGTTCTCTTGTGGTTCTACCTGTCTGTGTTTCAGTCTGAGTTCACCTTCATTGATTCTGTAAACATTTGCAGCTCTTCAAGCCCTTCACAGCCATGGACTTCTTTTAAAGAGTAAAGGTAATCATGAAATTATCTGGTGTAGGATTTGTCACACCACCAGGGCTCACTACGAATGAGATTTGATGGTATCCTGCAAAGATGTCTCTTTTTTCGCTCTCTCTCTCTCTCGATCTCTGAAGATGAAGTGTCTCTTTTCCTGTCCACCTTGTCCTGGTGTCAGTAATATCCATTAGACTGATAGATGGTGGTAGAAAGATGTCTCTTTACCGGCAGACATGGGGACACATCTAGTCTGTCAGAGATTAATAGACCACACACTCAGAATGGAAGGCTGGTTTTTTATGCCAAAACTAGTCACCCTCACAGAAAAGGTCCAGTGTGATTCCACAAGAGAGCTCAAATCACTGTCTTTAAAAAAAATAAAAAATAAAACCACAACCATTTCAGTGTCATAGTTGTTACAGTTGGCTATAAGAATGGGTTATAATCTGTTTTTGAAACTCGAAAGGTACTTTAACGGTGATGACTTCACAATATTAGCTTGGACTGTAGTCTTGGTAGGCACTGCAAGTTATACGTATGTAGTTTTTTAATTCATTTTTTGAGCAAATTTATTCCAGTTCATTGTACACATTGTGTGTACATGTATGTGTATATGTGTTTGTGTTTATTTGTATGCAAATTGTTACATGATGTAATATCCTATCTTTCTATTTCAACATAAAAGTATCAAAATGGTAGTTTCTTGATGGTCGCACCACATATTTCAAAGAAAGGGAAATTATCGGACAAGCTTATTTGAATCCTATAATGGGAATATAAATACAAAGGCTTTGCAATTTTATACAGGATTACAAAATACTTTGGAAATCATGCCAAATAGTGCAAAAAAAAAAAACTAAACCAATTTTTAACAAAAAAAAAATGCAATCAGACAAAAAATGCAAGTGTCATGTTATCGACCCATATAATACTTGCAGACATTTGTTTTTTTTTTATAATTTTACAATCAAAAAGTCTAATTTGTTTTATACATGCATGTACATTTATTTATTTTGGATTAATATTCTAATAGCCTATATCTGAGTTTAAATGCAGTATTAAACTCTAAGAGCTTTGCTCAAATGACACCAATGATTGCTGTTGATACTTAACTTAACTAAATTGCTGTCGGTGTTCACAGACTGCAAGAATCTCCACAGAGTCGCGATGGACTTGCCTTTATTAGAGCAGGCAAGCTGCGATAACGCTTTCAAAGAAGTTAACCCAACCTGTTCTCCGTGTACTTCATCTCTGATCCACGGTCACTAATTCACTGATTAATGAACTGAATAATGAGTGTGTTTATTTCTCCATATCAGTGCGGGCAGTCGTTTTTCGAGAGTGTGAGTCATGTTTAATTGCGGAGCTGCTCTGTGTGATGACTGGGCTCCTACTAGGACCATGATTGGCATATCACTCTCTTCGCTGAAAAGAAAATGAGTGAAGCGGAGAGAGAAAGATCCCCTCTCTGCCGTGAAGAGAATGATGATGCACGTTTCCAGCAGCAGTTATTATCAGCCCACCTCTGGCTGTGGCTGTGAGACATCATTATGCCCCTATTGAATTTTACTCAGCAATAAGCCGCCTGCTGCTTCCACTCTCTTTGGCCCAGGATGATAGAGTTGCACCGACACCAGGAGTGGTGTCTGTCACCCAACCCAACTCCTCAAATCACCCCTCCTACAAATTTCACCCAGTGTCCTTCAAAATGGGGGCTATTATACTGCTAAGATGTTTGGTTATTTAATATGTTTATTTCTTTATTTTGACATGGCTTTGCTGTAACTAAACACTTTTTATTGTTTTTATTAAAAAAAGTTTTACATGTACAAATATATTTATAATGGACAATTAATCATTTAATAAAATAATTTGTTATCATTTTTGATCAACATGCACGGTTCAAGAGGGTCGATATCATTTAAGTTGGAATTTGATTCCACTTAAAATGTAAGGCAGCAACTGATTTTGTTACAGCGATATATCTTATGTGTCATCAATATAGTCATTTATAAAGGCTAGAATTTATTAGCACAATGCAAGCACGGAAATAAAGTGAATCTGGAGCATTTTGCTCAGTAGGCATTTTATAT
Organism: Enteromius afrohamiltoni; assembly: GCA_034779775.1. Taxonomy (NCBI): domain Eukaryota; kingdom Metazoa; phylum Chordata; class Actinopteri; order Cypriniformes; family Cyprinidae; genus Enteromius; species Enteromius afrohamiltoni. The sequence continues at coordinate 10,312,668 of JAUYWG010000044.1, forward strand.
TCAAACTGCACCTCCCTAGTCTCAGTTCAGTTAGTCTGAAGGGTTCATATATGTCAAAATATATGCAAACAACCCCCAGAACCCTAAATCAACCCAAGTGTAAAAACACCCAGAGAAAGAATGAGTACAATCTTTATTCCTCTAGCATTGCTTTTCAGTCGTCTAGCTGTGAGTCACACAAACTGCACTAGTTTTAAAAGTCATGTCAAGGGATGTCAGAGTTCCTTCATTAGCCTTTCCGCATCTGAATTTAGCCTTTAATTTCCATAATGAATGAGTCTACGGGGCTCCTTTTGGTTAAACATCTTCTGATCCACATGCCCTTACAGACTACTTCGAATTATTTATAATCTGTTCTGGAGTCGCAGAATAGCAATAACCCGTATGCAAATAGCAGACCGCAGACCGGCTGCTCACATTTAGCGTGCTGCGACCCACACTGACAGCGCCCTGACAATAGGTGAGACAAAAGCGAGTGTGTTGATTGATGTGGAGAGTCTTCAGAAGAGCCATTGTCCCTGTTTTCATTTATGCAAATGAGAAGACTCATCCCTCAGTTTCCAGGTGACAAGGACAGCTCCTCTACAACCCCTCTGCTCAATTTTCATATGTTTGTATTTGCTCATGAGATTTAGCAGCAGGGCTTTGCAGATCTGTCTGCAGTAAGTTTATTTAATGGGCAAATTATGTGTTGGGACTGGGGGGGAGGGATGTACACACAGGACATTTGCATGCATTAAAAAGTCTATGTAAAAAAAAAAGAACAGTGCTGCTGAGATGTGTATTTTTTTTTTGACACTTTGACGCTGAAAAAGTACTCATTAATTCTACTGTGATGACTTTTATCCATATTACGCAAGGTTTTCATGTTTTCTAAAATAATAATAATATATTTTGAACTATTTTATTTCTCATTTGGATTTATGTAATTTTAGAATTATTAATATTATTATATTAATATTATTAATCTTTTTACAAGATGCAAGATCATGCATTACAACAGCTGAAAAAAAATCGTGTATCGCTTTAAATGAAAATGAGCTGCGTATTCCCGCCCATCTCCAGAAGAGGCGTCGCGTGTAAGTCTCTCTGCATTGCCTATCAACAGCAATAAATAGCCGGCAAAAACAAACATAACTACGAGAACGAGAGAATCGCTATTTAGCCGTACAAAATGGAAAGTCAAATGCACTTAAAGTGAGACGAAAGAGCTCGACGTTACAGAGCTCCAGCTGCGCGACCGCTACTGGACGAATCTCGCTATACGAACGGCGCGGCGCTGATCAGTTAAAAACTGAAAATTTACGGTTAATTTACGGCTACGTGACATTAATAAAGGAGTCTGGAGTGATACACGTATTTAGGTTGTTTTATGTAGGGCCACACGCATTACCTTGAGAAATTAAAGTGATCCACAGCCTACTCAGCAGCTCAGATGTTCATTCAACAGCTGAGGACAGAAACACAGGGTTGCCAAGTTGTTACAGCAAAACCCGCTCAACTGATACTAATATCTATCCCAAGTGCGTTCCAGTGGGGTAAAATACAATGAAGTTACCCCTTAAAAGTAACATTTCAGTGGCTCAATAGCACGTTACTCGTGTCGCTTCAACCCGCGGACGTGAAAAACATCCAGCAGAAAAAGCGTTAAAGTAGGACTTGGCAACACTTAAGAAACTAGAGGAATGCAGGGCTGTCAATCAACCCCTGTTGCCCCGCCCTCTGAAATGCGACGTCACACTGCAGTGAGAGTCGAAACGGCTTAAACGTTTTTACTTTTTTTTTTTTTTTTGTACTTTACTTTCTTTACTTTACTTTTTGGTTAATTTCTGTAAGATTTGGATTTATCAGAGCACTTACATTTTGGTAATGTAGATACATTTTTTTTTAATTCTCATCATTTTGCGTTTACAGTTTTCATGTAATTCAGCTGAAGCTTCATCATAAGCATTTTAGTTAGGCTACTAACAGTAACGTAAGGAATGCGTTTCAGAAATGTCAGGAATAAATCTGGTCTGCTGACTCCAAAATTGAATGACGTTACTGCATAATTTAACCATTTACTTAAATAAAAAATAAAAATAGCTTTTCAATGTCACACTTCGTTTCAGCATCAGTGATAATAACATCCATCATGTTATTACCACCTACAGCAGATTTGATTCATATTAATCTTCAATTCGTTGCTTGTGACATTCTGAAGAAGCAACAGTAACTTATTAAGGTGGAACTATAAGTTTAAAAGTTGCAAACACAAGAAGACACATTATGGATTGTTTATACTTCACGTATGTGAGAGTGTGAACAGAAAGGAAGAGAGTGAGACAGCAGGACTGAAAGAGCTGTTATTTGCTAATAACTATAAATAAAATTGTGTCAATACCAGGTTGTATTAATCCTTTATTCGACACTAAAGCTGTCTGCAGTCTGTTTCACTATAAGCAAGCTGCAACAGATCTCTAATATTTCACATTCTCATTGCTGTGTGAGACTGTAAATTTGATGAGTTTGAGGCGTTCATGCATGTGGCAAGATGCATGCAATTAAAACATTTCCCAATCAATCACAAGTGAATAATTTGAATCTCCTGGAGATCAGCGGTGAATTTAGTTAGCTTTGTGTAATTTCGACTACCTCATCTACCCGCCTGGCTCCTCCCAAGCATGCAGCCATATTAATTTTCATTGAACGCTCAGCCCATCTGATGCAAACGTCTCTGGATTCTTTATGTATAAGATGACTAATTAAAAAGAAGGGCCAGGATCTGCCCTTTCTGGGAGTGAGTGTATGTAGAGAGTCTGTGTGGGTGGGTATTGAGAGAAAGATCCAGTTGATAAATAGCCACCTCTCTGTCTCTCCCCCCTTCACTGATCATAAACATCCCCTGATTATCCAGATGACAATGGCCACAAATATTCCTCATTCTCATGATGGATTGGTAGGAGACAGACGGACAGAGAGAGAGAGAGAGAGATGCTGACTGGCTGGCCTGGTTTTTCTCCATCTGTGAACAAATAAAGCCGATAGGTCTGGGCACCATATCTTCTTTTTTTGTGTGAAGTATAAGGGCAGATAATGCTTAGATCTCTCCACATGAACTTGGTAAAATAGACAGGGTCACAATGACCTAAGAGTTGCGGGTTGAATTAGTTTTGTAGCAGGGAAAAGATATGGCGGGTAATCCTGCATTCTCTGCCCATTTAATTAGGGCCCTACTGGGAAAAGCTACTATTATTTATTTGGTTCCAGACTGGCAGGCCTGATTCAGCGGGGAGAACAGCAATCATCTAGCAGCTCTTAATACTTAGTATGCAGGTAATGAAATTTTATGCGACAGAGCAGTGTTCTGCTGCCGAACAGCTCCGTAATTGTGTCTGTTATGTGGAGAGAGCGGAGAAAAGCGAGCAAGAGAAATGAATGAGTTGGTCTAAAGAGGCTGCCATAACCTCCTGGAAGAATTGCACTCTCAACAGTAACTCAAGTATTATCTAAACTATATCCGTTATTAATGTTCTTTCACCATTGCTGAATAGCTGAGGTAGTGTACTTAAAAAAAAAAAAAAAAAAAAAAAAAAAAAAGCTCTCCAGGAAATTGAAGGGATAGTTTGCCCCAAAAATGAAAAGTGTCATAATTTACTGTTCGTTCCAAACCGATGTTGCAAAAGTGATACGAGCTGCAACTATAGAAATATTTCATAGGTGACAAAATGATAACGATGAGCTGAAATAAAATAAGTTGTAACATAAATCAAAATCAAAACAGCAAATATTAAATATAATATTTACTAAAATAGTACATCTAATACTAAAATAACACTCTTGTAATGTGAAGATTCACATGCACAAAAAAAAACACATTACACATTGTATTAAAAATTGTAGCAATTAAATAATACAATTTGTTTATTATAATTTCATGTTCATATTTTTTAATAATAATTTAAATACATTTTTTGATTGTATTTATTTTTTGCATACAGTACGAACAGGAGCAGTTGAACTCATTGACATAAGTGGCATCATCAGATGTCATTAGTTCTCGTCAGTTTTGTCATCAACGTAAAACCTGGTATTATACATATATGTGCTATTTCTTGTATTGCGTTTAAATTCTAAAGGTACTTTCTCATCTAAATTCTTTATTTTTTATTTTTTAATTTATTTATATAGTTGTCAGCAACCTCATGAACCTTTAATAATCCTCTTTTTTTTTGGCTGAAATTCTAAAACATGAGCTCTCAGTTTACTTGGCACTTGTGCTGTTTGTGACTGAAGTGTTTGTTGTTCTGGTGTATTGGTTTAGTTTCTGTTGAAAGTCCAAACAAATCCTGTGGAGCGAGACTGGCTGGAGAAAAAAAGTATTGAAGGTCGTTGTGTTTCAAAGAGTCAGCTCATTTTTACTTCAGCGGGCTACTGCTTGGGCTCAGACCTTCATGTGGCGACTTTCCCATGACCCAGGCGTAATCTCTTACCTAATCTGGTTATAACTGCTGCCACACTACAAGCGATGCTGAGCCACTGTCACAGAGCAAGAGAGACTGAAACCCCCATCAATTCCCTTTTTGCTCTATTATGAATCTTCGCTCCAGCTCTTTTTAGATCTAATCCAATAAATCTTTCTTCCCTCTTTCCTTCCCCCCCCATTAACAGCACTGGTGAAAGAAAATGAACAGAAGCAATATAGGAAATGTATTAATTATACATGCAGTTGTATTGCTTTCAGAAATAAAGTCCATTGAATGTTATTTACAGTTAAAATGTGAGATAGATGGAACATTTGTAAAGAAACACATTATGATCAGCTACCAGTGCAGGATAACGGATGCACCAAAAAAATCATACTTGGGGTAATGTTATTGTGCATGATATATTCAGGTTGTCATGAATGTAACAAAAGTAGAGATATAAAGTGTCTTTTCATCTTTAATGTTATGTAAATCCAAGTGAAACATTATTAGACATAAAAAGATAAAAAGGTTTTCATTTACAGTAGCTGCTGATTCAGTCATCAGTAGGGTCTGTGCAGATTGTATACCGTATATGCAGCTCAGTTTTCATAACTGCACATTTGCACGTGTTCGCAGAAAAATGTGTATGCCGAATGTTATTTTTATAAGGGAACCCCACTTGAAAGCATGATTAGGCAAATTTTGAGTAGCAATTGGGGCAATTTTGTTGTCTCCAGTTGTCCTTGCTCACTCTTACTTTACTCATATTCGACTGCTGAGAGAGATCAGACATAATTACAGCACGCAGTGGTCGTGTTTAAACAGGTATGTTTTACCTGTCTAAGTCAGATGCCTCCAAAGGTCATTTCCACCTTCCACTCTCACTCTCTTCCTCTTTAATTCTATGTTTGTTTCTCTGTCAGGTAAATTAATGCACTCTAATGTGCTTTCAGCTGATGTGCCATATGTGGCAGAGAGAGCCGGAGAGTGTGAATTAGGTTCAATGCTTCTAAAGGTCAGCTCCTCTCTCCTGAATGGAAAAGCTCTTTAGTATGACCGCCGAGCCTTTGCTTTGACATGTAGCTGTCATTCGGCATAGCGAAGCCCGACATTTACATTCACAGTTTTTAGTACAGTATATGAGTTATAAACCATATAAATGATAATTTTCTTTTTTATAGAAATCTTTGGAAAAGCATGCAACACTGAAAGTGAAATGTCTAGTGAGCGGCACTAAAAGAGCGCTCAGTTTTGCGCTACCTTAAGCCTAACTGTCAGTGTTAACAAAAGTTAAAAATGGATTGGTTGAAGCAACTTTGCCACAAGTCTTTGAGCTATTTTATTAAGCCTGCATTGGACATTCATTTTTGTTTTAATCACTAACAATGATTTTCTGTTCCCTTGGTTTCTGTAAGCTCTAAACCAAGTGGAATGACTCTAGTTAGTGTTGCCAACTCTGTGGTTTTCCCGGAGAACGTGGCTGTTTTCAACACTGTTGATGTGGGTTATTTTTCATGTCTCTCGGTAGAAGTGTCTCCAATAACATGACATTTAGCCCCTGAAATGTGAACTTTACTGGAGGATCCAGTGTACCCGAATCTACCGGTTGAGCTACTGAGTACCAGGTGAGCTACTCAGCAAGTTTACTTCATCAAAAAAGCCACATAAGGATCTGGTTATATGGTGCACATGTCAACATGTGTTTGTTTACAAGTCATGCAATATAGTAAAAGTGTTTTAATGACTGATAATCTTTCCTGTAATCATATTTTGCATTAAAAGAAATAAAAGAAGTTGGTATTTCTTTTCCACTAGTGTGTAATTCAGCCGAAAACAGCAGCACATTTTTCCAATGAGCCTGTTTTCGATATGGCTCTCAGAATGAATTACATTGAAATCTTCCTTGTGCTGTTGGCTCTTATCATTGTGCTGCGTTCTCTGGATATGGCATCAGGCGATTCAGCATGTTTTCTTGCCCACGGAAAAGTGATAGTCATCTCTTTGTGTGTCTTTAAGCCCATAGCATTCATCAAATCTGCTGTAATTGTAAACCAGGGTCTGAGTGGCGCATTTGAGATTTACGTTAGTATTGCACCGTTCAGGGTTAATGACATTTGGAGACACACAGCTCTTTATGAGAAACAACAATGCAGTTGTGTCATTAGTTTACTAATGGACGGCCTTGAGTCTGCCATGTTGAAACATGGGATTTGAATGCAGTCTAATTAAAATTAAACCTCTGTTATGATAGTTAGACCATCTTCTCTGAAAATTTAAAGGATAACAGTGCGTCATTGCCTTGTTGTAAATGTTTGAGTAAAATGACTGCTATTATTTGCTGTGTTTTGTTTGTGTGCTTGCAGGCCAAAGGCTAATTCAGTTTTTAATTCAGAAAATTCAGTTTGAGAGTAGAATTGGCTAAAAATATGAAGGTTAATAGTGAGAGGGAATAAAGAAAGCAGGTGCACACAAACACAAAAACATCAGTATATTTAGGCTTACTTGCTACTTTCTTTCGCTGTCTGTTAGATATCCCTCTCTGATGACTAGAGATTGACTGGATACAGTGCTGTAGGAGAAGAGATTTAACTCCACCTGAACCCTCCTAATGGGGTCTTTTAGTCTTAAAGCTTGACTTCAAACAAACAGCTTCAAAAGCAGGGTTAACGCCTCCCACTTAAGGCCTCAGGACACATGCCTCCTTCAGGTTAGTGATCCATATTCCCTCATCAGAATAATTTGGCATCAGACATCAATCACTCTCACCATTCTCATTTTAAATGTCATTGCTGCTCTGTTTATTGGTATTCTCTTTCAATCCTAACTAGATTTCATTTGCATTCTCTGGTTTCTGTCCATGCAGAAGTCTTTCCATGTTGCTAGGGTGTACGTTTTTTTTAAAAGTGCATTTCTAAGCCCCGGTGTTCTGACTGGTTGCTAGGGCAGTTGTTAAATGAAGGTCATTAAGTAAACCGACATTCTTAAAAAAAAAAAAAATGCAAGCAAAATTAATGTTTTTTTTTCACCTGATTTGATAATGATTGGGCAGTTCTCGCTTTGATTTCAACACAGTTTGAGTTCATTTTGGTGTATTACCATTTTAGTGGCCATTTTGTATATATGACAAAGGTTTTGCAGTTAATTATACGACCAAAAAATCTTATTAATCCAGCTCTAAATTTAATAATACCATGATCTCAAATCAATAGTTTCACACTTTCAGTGAGTTAATTCAGTAAAGAATTCATCTTTCTGAAAGATTCAATGAAAAGACCCGATCAAAACGTTTATGAATCATACCACACTGATTGCGTTATAATACACTAAAAAGAACTGGTTCATGAGTCATTTGTTTGTGTTTGTCCTTTTTATCCCATCATATTCAATTCAGTCTACTAATTCGGATTGCTGCAAGGCTATAGATTAGGATGCATAACTGAGGTTTTCAGCTATGAAAGAGCTATTTCTCTACTATAAAAAAAACCTTACCTCTCTTTAGCGACTACCATTCAGCATGACCACTGCCTCTTTCTAGTGCTGTTTGTTGGTTTATTTGGTCCTTTTTAGCCTGTCACAAGGTCAACTGGCTCAAAGTCACTTGCATTCACTGAGCTGTTATAGAGCTGCCTATGATTTCTTAACCATTTTGTGAACGTAAACGCTAGTGTTCAGAATGAAGGCAGTGTTAAGCTGAGGAAGTCTGGGGACTGAGAAGCATATTACTTGGGTAGCTTTCATCTGAGGAAGCCGTTGTGATGGATAGCCCAGTGGCGCCACAGGTACACATCCATTTTGTTTAAATGACCTTGAGAAGAGTCCCAGTATGAAGCAGCCCCAACTGAGAGATTACATTTATTTTTCTCTGAAAAAGACAAGCCTTCTGGCCTCCGTAGCCTCCCTTGGCAGCTCACCTGTGAGTCGGGCACACGCGAGCCACCGGATACCGGTCCTGATGAAAAAGTGAGGGGGGTGAAAAAAAAAAGAGTCGTGACCTGGATGTGGGAATAGGTAATCTGGGGGATTACACTGCCTTCGAGAGCTCTATCGTCTGCTCCGTGACTGAAAGAGCAGACCTATCAAAAAAGACTTCACGCGCCAGACTTTGACCCCATGCGCTCATTCCCTTGATGGCTGAAAGGACAGATATTGTTAGTTTTTTGTAGCATTGTGTGCTGGTGGGAAGGTAATAAAATTGAATTTCAGACCAGGTTGAAATGCTAGAAATTATGCGCCATGGTTGCAGAGTGTGGCTATAGTTGAATTTTAATTTAATACCATCATATGCAGATTAAATGAAGATGATTCAAAACATTTAGACAATGATCTGTTTGGCAAAACATTACAAGTTCAGACATCATAGCATTATAAGTCTGTGATATCTGATTTGCAAACAAGTGACTTGTCTGTTTTAATAAGTCAATAATATTCACAAAGCAGTTTTGATTTGAGCTGGTGAAGTGTTTAGAGAAATTACTAATTTTGCAACATGACTCCCATGCTGAACCATGAATTATTTTTCAGAAAACCAACTGTAACCTAAAATTAAAGATAATTATTAACAACAGAGTTTGGATATACTAAAACATATTTTCAAAAACAGTACTACTGGTCACTTTTAGCATAGCTACTAAAGTGGGTGACATGTTGGAACTATAATCAAATGATATAATTATATAATGCCACAATATTTGACTTTTTCAGGCAAACATATTAATATTTAAGCTTCTAATTAAAAAGAATCCTGAACAAAAATATTATAGCTTTCTTAAAAATATTTAGCAGCTCAACTAAAATTTTAACATTGATAATAACAGGAAATGTTTCCTGTTTCCACAGCAAATCAGCCTAATAGAATCACAGGAATAAATTACATTTTAAAATACATTAAAGTGGATAACAGTTTAATTAATTTAACAGTTTCATTTAAATTTGACAGAAATTTATCAAATACTTGGTCGAATAAAAAGTTATTTGTTTTTTACATTTTTGGAGCGATTCCTCCCTTTTTTCTTTTCTTTTTATTTATTTATTTTTAATTAGTACTACATATTTTGCATATACAGACAGAAATATATAATATTTATGTCCGTTGCATCATTATTTTTTAGTACTGATTACCATTGTATGTTAGAAGTTCAAATGTTTTCCGTTCCGTTTCATAGGACAAGAATTTTTTTATTTTTTTACATTTATAACAAATCAACCTACATTTGCATTATTCAATTGACTGCCCTAGATCAGACCTTTACAGGAAAACTGCATTAAACAACACTCTAGCTTTCTCTTTTCTCACAGGGCTTGAAGTTCTACCTTGCAACGCATCCATTAATATTTCTCACCGTGTCTTTTATAGTCACAACATGGGGCTGACTGCTTTGAGAAGAGTTGTGAAAATGTTTACCGCTTGCCTCAGCCTATGTTGTGTGATTCTTCTTAAAATATAAATGATTATAAAAATATAAATAAGAGATGCATGATAACTCTATTAACTTGGGCTTTATATTCCCCCAGGTCTGAAGTTCTTGGAGAATGCTTATCCAACAGAAAAGCTCTCCTCATACAATTTTAATGGAGAGAATATCTGTAACCGCAGATGCAGAGATGGTAAGATGTTTATGTTCCAGCCTCGAAGACACATTCTTGCTAACTTACAAGACGTTTTAATAGCAAACCGGTATTTTTAGAGCATCTCATATATTTTAATGTGTCTGTTGAATATGCTTACAGTATGTGTCCTTGCTTCATTGAGTCTGTTAAATCCAATGGTGGTTTGTGATGCCGTTTTTTGCATTTACGAGGTATAGTGACCTCCTGTAAAAGCAGAGCATGTCCTCCATGCAGATTCGGCTGAGCGTTTTAATAAGGCTCAGCCAAGAGAAAATGAAAAAGACAGATACGCCTGTACACAGTGGCATCATTAGTATCCGGGAGCATCAGTGGCCTTTCGAATAATGAAATTCAGCAGACGTGCAATGGTCTCAATCACAATGCTAATAAAAATACATAGATTCTTTCCTACACGTCAGTCATGGGAGACAGCAAGAGAGAACAAAAGGGAGAAGACCAGAGGGAGAGCGAGACAGAGGGAAACTGAGGGAGTGTATGTGTGAGAGAGAGAAAGAGAGAGGTGAGATAGCAGAGCAAGAAAGACAGGGTGAATATGATGGAAGGAGACGGTCAAAGTCGGCGAGAGAGAGTAGACTGGCAGAGAACAAGACCTGAAGAGCATAATCTTTTTAATGAGGGGTTTGAGCGCATAGCCTATTGTAATTGTTAGGATTTTTTATTATTATTATTATAATTCCCTAAAACTGATTGTGCAGCCCAAACCCTAAGGCCTAGAAAGCTAAAACTTGGTCAGATGGTAGTACTCCTCCTCACTACTCAGACAGTGCAAAAAACAACAAATTCGGACATTTTTGGCAATAGCTCGTAAACCGTTTGTCGTAGACAAACGTCATAGAAATTTCACATTGTTGCAATCCTTGCATTAGACTGAACAAAAACAGACATGTTCTAGAATGCACAGTTTTCCCGCAAAATCTAGCTATATCCGTAACCCACTTTTACAAACTAGTTCCGAACCACTGCCGAAATAATCTGCGGACATTGAATAACAATAATTAATAATGAAATTTGATTTTGGCTCGAAACAGTAGGCCAATTAGCGTCTAACATTAGCCAAATGTTAACTCTGGAACGGAATGAGATAACTTTACCAAACTCGGTGTATAAGCTCAAACTTTCTCTTCATAATAAGCAACTTTTAACTTATTACATTTTGGTTTGTTTGTTTTTCTTTTTTTCTTAAATTAGGCTTATTTTTTAAATAAACATTTTAAAACATTTACTGAGGTTAAAATAATAATAATTTAAAAAAAACTTTCACGAATGGGTGGGAAAAAAAAATAATTCTCTAAAAATAAGTCAAAATAGCAGTTTTGCTTTGGTCAATTTACCTTGCCTGAAGGATTTTTTGATGTCTTTTTGTGAAAAAAGAAAGTGAAGCCTCAGTGAAGGCCAACATTTGTGTATGAGAGTACTAGTGGCTGACAATCCATGCACATCATTGAATAATACATCGACTGGCCTTGATAGCAAATGTAAGTTAGATGATTGTGTAACTGCTGCACTATGATCATATGCCACTTTGAGCGGACGAAGCACAGATAGAGACAAAAAGCAAGCTGATTTGCTATAAGTGGGAGCATTTTACGGCCTCTGATAATTACAGTCATCTATCATGACTCTATTTTCTAATTCAGGCCTTCTCCAGAAAAATCATCCTCAGTGTTATGCTCCTGATTGTGTGAGTTTCCTTTCATTCATGTGGCTTTGTCTTGCATCCAATAAAAGGGGCAGAATACCATGATTACAGCTGGCACAGGTTAATGAATGGAAACACTGTGGTGCAGTAACGTGGCCTGTAAATATGAGTGCTTATGCCATTTTTCTTCATCTCGGCACACTGCGTGGTCCTCTCAGGATGTTTGACTCACTGGTGAGTGAATGATAGCACCGGAAATAAATAACAGCTTCTCTGTGTCATTTTCTCCTTTCCAAATTAAAAGTGGAGGATGAGAAGGAGCTTCGAATGGTTCATTTTGCAGTCTATCAGAGGGGATGATGGGTCTTTTTCTCCTTCAGCAGGTGCATGCACATGAACGCCCATTCATACGGCACCACTTAGGAAGCCAGGACAAAAACATTGATGATTACGATAAATGGAAATGGTGACAATAAGAAAGACAGTGATCATGCACTCTGACATTTCATATTTAAGGCAAGGCATACAAACCTGTTCTCAGAAATCTTGCTACAGAGTAAAAGTATATAAAAAGGCTACCTGTTCCCATGGCATAAACGTACCTTGGTGTATGAGACACTAAATATGTACCAATAAGTACATATCACAGCAGTTTCCAAAAGATATTAACACTAGAGGCAGATTTGAAAATGTATGCTTTTGAACATTAGCATCACACATATTCATCTTCATATCTATTTTTCATAGATGGAGTTTTGTTTGAGCTCCGAATCCCTAATAACTTTGGTTCAACAAAACAGTTCAAATCTGCGTAAAAGGAAGTTGAAATGGCACAGTTGCATCAACAAATGCATTTTTATATCAGTTTTGCATTTTTGAACACTATCGGTTACGTTTAGGGTTGGATTTGGTGTAGGGCATATTTACAACATGATAGAGCATTAACTTTTAGCAACAGTCCACGGATATTTTAATTCTGAACTGCTGCATTACATACATATATATGCGTAATAAAATGTGCCAGGGTTCACGGATTGACTCAGGATACACTTAGTAGACATTCCTTTTTGAAACTGCTGCTAAACGTGCAGTAAGGTACATAAAAATTGTATTGCACAAAAAGTGCACAGAGGTACATATTTTTACGAGACCAGGTTGAAAAAAGTCTTCTTGTCTTTTTAAAGAGACAGGTCAGGAATTTATGTTATTCTAGATCTGTAAAACCTTTGGGTTATTCCTCGCACAAACCTCTCAGTTGACTTTAAAATAGTTTAAAATAAAGCCTATGAATAATACGGATCAAGAATATTTTTATGGTGCTTTTACGTCCGTTTTAAGCTTGGTTTTGAAACAACATGAGGGGGAGTAAATTATGACCAAACATTCATTTACTGGTGAACTATCTCTTTAAAATTCTGCTGCTGTCTCAGGAGAGAGTTGTGAAAGGGATTTTTATCCTGTGGAAATTGTGAAATTTGCATTAGTATTCTGTGTATGTACTTTATGGTATTTTTCATGATGTTTTTTGCTTGAAAGCTTGGGTAAGGGTGAGTAAAAGATGACATTTTTCTTTCTTATGGAAACTGTTCCTTCTTTTTTTGTCCTAAAAATGACAGCAATGTAGAATTTAGCATTAGGGGAAATGAGGCCTGTCCAGAACAAGAAAGAACCTTTATCAGTAATTAGTAGGATTAATATGGCTGATAATAATATAATAGTGTAGTTCCTCATGGCAGTGAAGGCAGAGATGGATGAACGGCATGAATCATCTGCTTTTTTCCTGCTAATTTATCATTCTGGTAGACCCCAACCCTTACTTGTTAGTCTGAGCCAGTGGCCATTGTGAGCCACCTTTCTGAGTGAGTTTGAAGCTCAAATGCTTATTCCACACAAAAGATGGGAGAATAATGATAGACATGTTTCTCCTGGCAACAATGAGGCTGAATGGACATCAAATGAGACTTTCTCCTAAGAAAAGATTCTTACTTTTTCTGTCTGTCCTAGATTTTCAGAAGAGATCTTAACAATGTCTCAGATTTGTCAAGATACGAACATCTCAAATTATAAGATTTTAAAATGATAATCAATAATGATCAAATTCTACTTTGTCTTCTTTTTTTCTCATCAAACTCTAGTAATGGATCTTCTCAATGGCCTGAGTCTTTGATCTTCGGCCACATAAAGAGCAGGTGCTAAACAAAGTTGTTCTAAAGAGCTTCAAAAATTTCTTCAATTTCATTCATTGTGCATTTACAATACCTAGAGCATAGCATCTAAAGGCACCCAGGACAAATGGCCAAAAGCACGTTCAGCTTTCGGTTTCTGACCTTGCTCTTGTTAGTTGTGTAAGTTGAAAGTTCTCTCTCTCTCTAATGCCTTTTCTCTGCACAGTTTTTGCACTTGGCAAGTACAGACCTATTGGGATTGTTTTTACTATGCGTTTCAAGTGTTGTTGAATAATCCATCTTTGAAAATAGTTCAACGCCTCTCATAAGTTTTTTTGAGAGGCTCTTTGGGATACCAGCCAGTGCGTAACAGGCACAGCGTACATAAAAGATTCAAATGTTAGTGTTATTTAGCAAAAATGCAACATCCGTCTTTCTTTGAGCTGCAAGCAGGAATGAGATAGTGTCTGCTGTCTGACCGCCCGTACCTTTCATTTCAGCCATAAATTAATTTGCTACCGAGTTTGTCCCTTTCAAGGTGTTTCTCTGGAGTTTAATTCAGATGTAGCCTTGTTTACTATCATGCACTGATTCCTATTTTGTTCATTGATGATGCTCTCTTTTAAAATGAGAAAAGTAGTAACTGAATTAATATCCACCAGAAAGGAATGGAGGACAAAACTATATATATATACTATATATAAACTATATATATGTATGTATACACAGTTTAAAAAGACTTGATTTGAGTCATTTATTGATTCGGTGACTCACACATAACTCTATATGGGACTTCATTTTGATGCATAATTTCAGGGTAACAAAAGTCTTTATTGTCACTTTTGATTAATTTAATGCATGTTTGATGAATAAAAGTATGTATTAATTTCGGAAACATCTTATTAATCCCATACTTTTGGAACAGTATGTATGTGTGTGTACACAGTGTTGTGTGTGTACTTTGTGTTTAAATATATATATATAAATTCTCTCTGTGTCTCTCCTGTCCTGTTTTAAATGTTAAAATAGGTGTTGCGTGCTTTCATGTGGGTTCCGGAGATATGAGTTGTCTCATCTGAAGCTTTTATCCATTTGAAAATTTTCATAAAAAAATAAAATAAATAAAAAATACATTTGAAGCTGCTGACTTTTAATTAAAATGTGTCAGATAAACTGACACTTCAATCTGACATCCATGTATAATATTTACTTTCGTCTCCGTTACTGTGGATACAGGCATTCATGACGAGAAGGTTCACCTTAAACTGAAGCTCAGGTATGTGGTCATCAGCAGGGTCATTAATTCACCTGCAATCTCAGAAACAAACAGACCATACGCTCACAAATCGCAGAGAGAAATGGGCCTGTCTGAACTTGCTGACTAGCGGCCTTTGCTCCTGAAAGTGTTGCATAAGTGGAGATGTTTCAGGAGGTTTCATAAGACAAGCGGAGATGGCATTTATTCCCTCAGGTTCTTAAAGTATTCAAATCTCTTCATTTGGCGCCCAGGCTTCATCATTCATTGTTCCTTACACACAGAGCCGATTTCTGTCCCAAGATGCAATGACATTAATTAGGAATGGCATTTTTAACTTTGGTGCAAGAATGATGCTGATTTTCTTGTACCTTCCCTGTCTCTTTCATACTTCCAGCATGTCCCCTCAAGTGACAAGCTTTAGAGCTAAAGTTAGAGCTTTTTTAGAGTTTTAATGTGTCCCATGTGCAGCATTGCATTTCTCTCCTCTGCTTAAGATATTGCTGTTTTCCCGGGAGACAGCGGACAGGGCTATGAAATCATATTATATTTAATGGGAAATGTGAAATTTACCCATGTCATTCCAATGACCTGCGAAACACAATATTTTCGTCTTGTTCCTCACACAAACTTCAAAATACAACAAAATAAATAATACAATGATCATATGTTTTTATGATGTTTTAACCTCCATTTTACAGCTTGAAAGAGCAATCAGGACACTCCTGGGTGAACGAATTGTACAGGTTTTAGAATGGCATGCAGCTGAATAAATGACCAGAAGTTCTTTTGTGGGTGAACGGTGTCTTTATAATTCTTCTCCTGTCTCAGGAGATGGTTATTTAAAGGGATTTTATTCTGTGAAAATTGTGAAATTTGCATTAATATTCCATGTACGTTCCGTTGTCTTTATCCGCAGTCGCCTTTTATGTCAAGACATGCTACGCTCTTAAGTGCTATCTGGGTTTCCCATATGATTTTGCAAGAGTACACTGAATAACATTGCATTCATGTCTAAATAATAAAATATGGCGTGATATGATTGCATTGGGCACTGTGTACCCAGAACCAATTTACCAATTTACTTAGGAGAGGCTGTACACAACTTTAATGGGCTTGTGTCATAATCTCTGTAGGGCTTTTCCCTTAAATGCCTGTCATTCCTTATTCAACATTTTTTACTAAAAGACTCTTGTCTCGAGCACACGGAGGCTCAAGTAAACGGAAATTACTTTTATATACTTTACAGGCAGACGCTGTGAGCAGTAAAGACAGATGCACTGAGCCTAATTCTCTATTGAGTTTCTGTAATTGTTTCTTGTTTCCTCTTGCTTCACGCTAACAGTCACTATTTCCAGTTCCTATTTGAGCTCAATTTTGCATCTACTTCTGAAATATATCACTCTTGCTTGAGTTGTTTGGTACATTGGCTGGAAAGAATCGCTTTCTTGTAGAATAACTTTTTTTCCATCCAAGATGAGAGCAAGCTCAGCAGCACATGTGCTGGAACACTGCAGAGTTTTGGAGGAAATTAAAATATTTCTTACCACTTAAAACTTAATTTATATTTGATTTAATATATGTTTACATTGGACGTGGTTTGGTATATTTTGGGCCTCAAATTTCGATGCAAAGCTGGCTTACACAGTAATTAACTGAATCTTCTGTATCATCCTCTTATAATTTCTCTTGCATAATCATAATTGCACCCCCTGCTTGTCATTGGGTTTACATTTCTTTTGTGATGATTGGCGTTGAGTTTAAACTTGATTAAACTAACAGATCAGTTCAGTGCTTTACGCACTTTGTTGAGATGCAAAATTAATTCCACCAGTGCAAACAAGATCAATCCTGCCCCTTCCCCTTTAAGCAAGACAAATATCCTCAAGATGACTTTTATAATAAATGTGCTCTAATGTAAAAATATGATGGCATAAGCAGTTCTATTAGAGTGAGGTAGAGTGCTGCCTCTGCCTCAGCATTATCATTATAGTAATGAATTACAGCAAAGTGGTATTTGAGCTTGTGCAACAGGGACTGGGACTGATTCATTGTGTTGAAGTCATCATAAATGTGCTTCAGTGGCATCAGAGCTGCCAAATTATCATCTGACTTATTGATTTGTTTATCCAATTATGCATGTTTTGTGTGGTTTCCTCTCGTTATTCCCCTGGTGGCATTTATATTGGACGCATGTTTGCTTGCGGGGACTTAACGCTCTGCATCTCCCGTGATAATTGAAAATGGGAGTCAGAGTCATCCAGCGCTGTGCTAGCTTGTGCATTAGAAGACGTTCCCGCTCTCACTTATACAAATACTCGGTAAGGATACAATATACTTCAGTCGTGTCAGCTTTGTGACATGTAGAGGAAGAATCTGGGGTGGGTTGTTTCTCAAACAAGACAAGTTATCTGCCTAGACAGCATTTTAGGCATCATTGGCAGTGTCTAGGCCTCAAAAAGAGATACAAAATCAACATTAAAAAAACGTACAAAAAAACATGATATATTTTAGGTCTTCTGATGTCACACAGTAGCTTTGTGTGAGGAAGTTCAAAACTATTCATTGATAATTTTCCCCTCCAGTGAGCTGTTAACTCCTACTGAATCAGTGAATTGAATCACAGAATTAGATCTAACTTTAGGTGAGTAATGATTTATTTTTCGATCTGTTTCTCATATTGTACGGCTTTAGAAGGCTTGGAATAAAAACAAAATTACATTTATGATACTTTTATTGAGAT
>JAUYWG010000044.1:10345536-10389842 GCA_034779775.1 Enteromius afrohamiltoni
TATCTTAACAACATAATCATACGATTCATTGGTCTTATGGATATTATTAGACTAATCTAATTAGACTAGTCAGTTTTTGAGGTCCCCCTGAAACATTTCCGTTGTGGTCCGTGCTATTTGCAGTGCGTTTCAGTGTTCTGCAAGAATTTGCAGCTCCTGTGTTTTCAAACTGACGAAGATGTTTTCTTAATGTGTTGTTTTTTTCTGTTTGCATGTGTTTGAAGTTGCAGCGCTTTTGAGCTCTCTCGGATACTGGCTATCAAGCCTATTCAAAAGCTTGGAGGGGTCTGGACTATTTTTTTTATATAACTCAGACTGGATTTGTCTGAAAGAAGAAAGTCACATACAAGTAGGATTCTTCAAAGATGAGTAAAAGTTTCATTTTTGGGTGAACTAACCCTTTAAGAGTTTAAAAACCTTTTCAGGACACTGAACATAAACAGGGATATATTTTAAAGGAGATAAAAATACCTTGTATGAATAACAATTGAAATTGAAAATGAAGTGCCCAGCAAGTTGCGGTTGGTTCATATTGCATCATATAATAATATTGCAAATACATGCAGAAGTAAAACCATGCAAACTTTACTAAATCAGAGGATAATGATTTCAGTTGTTCAGATGCAGGTATGCAGGAAGAGGATTGAAATGCCTGATTCCTTAGTCTAGTGCGAGTCAGCATTCTTGCAGCTGCGTTCTGAATTATTTGTAATTGTTTGGTAAAGCTCTTTGATACGACAACAAACGCATGAATGAATTTCATATTGTCAGAAGCAGAGAGAATATCATGTAGTTTAGATTGGGCTCAATATAACATTAGATCAAGATTTGATAGACCAAAATAAATTAGATTTGAAGATTAAACTTTAAACCAGTCATCATCCAGATAAAAACAGCTAGTTTCCCCATTAACTGGTCTCGCAGCTTGACTAGGTTGGTTGGTATTGGTAGATATATGGGGGTTTGATTTAACTTGTTTTGTGCCTGTTAGCAGTTTTATATGTTCCACGTCAATATCATTGTTGTTCTCTGTTTTCCCTGTTGCAAAAAGCAGGTTGTGTGCTAGTCCTATGCCTCTCAAAGCGGGAAAGACAAGTTGTCCAGTTGTCGGTAATCAGTTGATGTTGCCTAGTGTAAACATACCATGTCCTGATTGACTGATGATTATCCAATGGCATTAACACCGGTTGTAAATGAAGCCGTAGAGCATCTTAATCAAACTTGTTGGTCTAGTTGTCCATCTTGGCAAAGCTGGTGAGCTCGTTAGAAAGTTTGACCAGCATCTCTGCCTTGGTGAGAACTGTGACTTTTTCTACTTGACACTGAAGTTTTTATCAGCTGTAGTCCTGGACATATATTATATAGCAGCCTCCAGACAGGAATGCTTGTTATAGATGGACTCTGGAAGCTCATAAGGGCTGTGCACACACAGTATTAGGCAGAAGCATGTGTGAAGTGTGAAGGAGTAGGCGTGAGGCTTACGTCTCGTCCAACCCTCTGCAAAAGTGAGCAACCCCTCATTATGCCCTGCTGGAGCTCTGACATGTCCACTGAGCTGGAGAGAGATCTCCAAAGATCATGGCCGCCAGCCTTTCAGCTGATCTCAGATCTGCTCATAGACGGCCGAGGATAATAAAGGCGGGGGGTGTCGGGATGTGAGCTGTTTTCGGAAAGGTGCAGGGAATTATCTGTCCTCTCTGGTTGTTACCTTAACGCTTACTCCAGCAGAAGCCTGACAGGTGCTGGACATAAGGTTTTCCCTGACACACAGTGACCATAATAGAAGGGGGCAAATCTTAGAGACACTGGTTTAAAGGACAAAACTAAAAAAAAAGGACAATAGGGCAACAGGAGAGTATCACAGTAAGACAGAAAAATCTGTACAGCTTAATGCCGTCCAGCAGATAGAGTGACAGACAGACCTCCCTGCTAAAAAAAAAAAAAAAAAAAAAAAAGAGGGGGTTCCCAGTTAACTTAAGTTTGGTTCGTATGGGTTGACGCTTTTATATAGGTTTGGGGCACTTTGGAGTTTGTTTAGGTGCTTTTGTTTTAATAATTTCATATGCCCAGAACATTTTTTTTTTAATTATTATTTATTTATTTGATATTCGTACTGCAATCTTTAATTATCGTATTTCTACTTTTTGTTTTTTTCTGCATATCTGTTGTGAGCTGCGCGCTGAAGAGGATCAGTAATGAAGCATAATAGCAGGATTTTAGTCAATGGGATTTCATTTATTTCATATAGAATACTTTTTGTTATTTATACAACATAATGTTAATATTACGACTTGTAGGCTATCTGCACAAAATTCCCAGAATGCAGAAGTAATCGTATCTGTGCGGCTCGAACTCCTTTCGTGGACGCGTTTTTCATGCAACAACGCGCAGAAACACAACAGCTAAACTCACAGAAATTCACAGCATTTTATTATAATAGTGTTCTCATTATAGTGTTTTGTATATGACAGTCCCGGTAAAAGTTATTAATATTCTTCATTGTTTGACCTGCTTGCGCTATATGCGCTATATCCCTGCTGCCAAGAAGCACCTCTGTCGGTCACGGATTATGGAAAATGTAATTAAATTTAAATAATTTGATTTAATCATGCAGGTTAAAACCTTTTATTTAAAACTTCTTTCTTTTCAGATTCTTATTTACAGCATTATTCTAATAGTCTGTATTGAAACTAGTAGTTCTATGTGAAATCAGATATTGAGCACCCCCACCCCCCAAATGGTATGCTCATAAAACCCTGCGAATATTTGACCTAGAGACTAGGAGTTGAATCGGACTCCTCAAATCTGTCAAAATTGTGGTCCGTTGTGTGTGTGAAGTCGCACCACTCAGCGAGGCCAGGGAGCAGAGGAGACGAGAGCTTCTAAACGCAAACTCCAGAACACGAAAACAAAGGCTGACGAGGCAGCGAAACAAACAACGCCACAACATAGACCACATAAGACTTTATCTACGGATAACTTGAAACTCAAAAACATCAGTATTTATACACAGGAACTCAAGAGCTAGTGAGGGCAGGTGAAAAGGACAGGTGGCACAAATGAACTAATCAGGGAACAATGATGGACTAAACCAAAAAATTCACAGACAGGGGTGAAAACAAGACCAGACAGACATGGGATGTAAGAATGGAATCATTGACTATTCGAGGACACCGTAATTTGATATGTTCAGTACAATATTTAATTTTATTTTGCTAATTAATATGCTGTAGATTTTTTTTTTTTTAGTATAACATTATCATAACAATATTAATTTCATTTAATTTCATTTTACAGTACTTTAAAATAAAAGAGACCTAAGGTTAGGGTTAGGTTAGATCTTAAAGGAATAGTTCCCTTTAAAAATGTAAATTTGTTTCGCTTTATAAAACCACAATATATCATCAGGAGCCACGAGTATTAATATTATTTTCCCTGATGTGCTTTTTAAAATTTTCAGATACCAGTAGCTGACTTGCATTTTATACATCATAAAGGATCACACTTTCAGCTAAAAAAAAAATCTGTACTAATCTACTGAAGAAAATTTACCTACATATTGGATGGACTGAGTGTGAGTAAAATTTCCATTTTGGGGTCCACTATCCCTTTAAATGGGTGAGCTCAGTCTAACATCATGATGCATTTCCCAGCCTAGCCTATGGTTGGAATAGTATGCTTTGGTTTGGGGCACCTGTGAGCTAGTCTAGCTGGTCTTTCATCCTGACAGATGTCCCAAACCCCCATGGAACATCAAAATAGACCAGCATTGGCAGGCTTGGAGTCCAGCTAACCACCTTAGGTTGACTCTGTCACCAGAACTGCATCCCATGCTATTCCAGAGGCTCGTCTTAAAGCAAATCTTAAAGAAAAGAAAGTATTTTCTTTAGCAGCAATGAGGTATCTGTCTGTGTTTTTAATTCTTTGTGTGCTTCTGACCTAAGCAGATGGAATGAGAAGTGTGAATTGCATCGGCAATTGCATGCCAACATTTTTCTCTGTCTTTCTCTCCAGTGGATGGAACCTGCTGTGAGCACATGCAGCCCTTTCAGCCTCAGCAGTTCTGAGTTAATGAGGCAAAACACCTAAACCAAGTGTGCGTGTGTGTATGTTTTTGGAAAGGATAGATGTGGCATAGAGAGAAAAGTGTGTGTGGATGTGACAGAGAACGAGAAGAAAAAAATTGCGTTTGTGTTTGTGAGTGTGTGTCATTGCGTGGGCACTTCTCTCACAGCACAGGTAGGACAGATGGAGACCTACACCAATTATCGGCTCACCAGAACCGTTGAATTGCTTAAAGACCTTCAGAGGCATAAAGAAGGGAGAGCGTGCGAGGGAACGATGACACTTGAGAACGGTCGCAAGGTCGTGACGCTACCGTAGACCCGTCGAGTACAGCTCAGCGTGATACCTTACAGCACCAACCTCCGTTTAACATTGAGAGAGCACTGCGGCACAAAGCATGATTTTTCCAGCCACAGGGTTTATCTGCAGCCCAACTCCATGGGTTTCTTAGCGCTGTTTCAATCAACACTTCACAGCCCCCATGCTGGGACCCCTACCGAAAATATCGTTGGATCTTCTCACCATGCAGTTTCAGTGTTTAAAAATGCACATAATACTTCATAATTCTGCATGTCTTACTTGTCTCACAATGTGTAACGAGAAAGATCCATGGGAAGATAGATGTATTGCCCCCTAGAGGCTAAGTGTGAAGCAGGCCGTCCGACAGAGAAAGTGACAGCCAGCAGTCGAACAAATTATGTTATTTATACATTTTTTTACAATAGAAGAGTGCTGGCTGTAAAAACAGGGAGGTGCTAATTATAGAGCACTTCATTTACAATAGAGAGGCCTTTTTTCAGCACAGCTCTCTTTTCTCGCTCTCCTTTCACTTTTTATGTAAAACTTTTTTTTGCTGCGATTACAGGTAAGAGGGCCATGCATAATCATCAAAAGCAATTATATTGTGGCAGGTCGTTCGCTTTAGACCTGTCATTACTCAATGCCAATTCCAGAGCGCCCCTGACAGCTGTGAGTAATGACAGGGGAGAGAGACAAGGCTAGACTTCAAGATGTCCACCTTTTGCGACTGGGATGAAGGGGTTCACGGCAACGGTTAGGAGGCAGTTAACAGTCCAGAAGATCTTAATGACAAACCTTCAGGTGAGCGGTTTGAAATGTTATGAGCGAATCTTTGATCCACGATATTATGGTATGTGATGCAAGGAACTATCTGCTCTCCTGGTCTATTTATAGTAAAGCTGCTAGTTTAACTGTCAGTGTAATGCGTTTCAGGAGAACAGGTTTAGCCTGAACAATTTGCGATAGCATAGCTGAAAATGTTCCATTAGTGTCGGTTACTAATGCTACTGTTTTTTATATTTGGCGTTAGGGATTTTAACAAAATCCTAAGTATTGAACTTTAGTGCTTTGTCCCACACATTCGTGCTACATGCACATTAAAAAAAATAAATAAAAAAAGCATGTTGGTGTTTCTGTACCAAAATCTGCATAAAATTTACTGTTTGAAATCTGGCTATGAGGAACTGATTTGGCTGAGTGCACACTCACCTAGCAACCACATACAGTAGCAACCATTACAATGCAATTTGCATGCACAAGTGATACTAATTGGCTTCGCAAAATGCAGTGCAGAATTGTATTAAATACTGAAGCAACTCTACTGACATGTATATGTATGTGTGTTCATATACATGTGTGTTTATATGTATGTGTGTTTATTTTTAATAAAGTATTTTACTTTATGCTTTAAAGGGTTAGTTCACCCCAAAATTAAAGTTCTGTCATTAATTACTCACCCTCATGTCGTTCCAAACCCTTTAGAGCTTTGTTCATCTTCGGAACACAAATTAAGATATTTTTAATGATATCCGTCTCTCGCTCTATAGACAGCAGTACAACTGAAATGACCCCAGGTCCAGAAATGTGGTAAAAACACTGGTAAAAAAAGTCCATGTGACATCAACATAAGTTTTGCAATGATAGGAGAATACTTATTTTGTTAAAAAAAAAAACAAACAAACATCTTATACGTCAAGAGAACATCACTGTGTAAGCGTACGCTTCCTTCTAGGCGCAAACAGCCGCATTTGCAAGATGTAAACAAGGCTGATTACGTCACATACATTAAAGCTTGCGTAGTCCCAAGTCACAGGAGAAGAGTAAATTGTTATTTTTGTTTTATTTGTGCAAAAAGTATTCTCCTAATGTCGCAAAAGTGAGGTTGAGTCACTGATGTCCCATGGACTGATTTACGGATGTTTTTGCTATGCTTCTGGACCTGGGATCATTTCAGTTGTGTTGCTGTCTATGGAGGAACAGATGGCTCTCCGATATCATTAAAAATATCTTAATTTGTGTTCCTGTCAAGGTATGGTGTACCCACAAGTAGGCGAAGACGAGAACTTTAACTAGAATGAGAACTTTAATCAATACACGGACACAGGACTGGCAGGATACACCCATACAAAATAACATTGACGATCAACACAGCACATGATACAATGAAACTAATCAACTTAACAAGAACAGGAACAAGACCAAATAAGGACAAACAGGAAATAACAAAACAAACTAATGACAGATAACATAGACAAGGGCGTGACATTTCCGAAGATGGATCCCAAGGTCTTATATGTTTGGAACGACATGAGTAATTAATGAATTGTAATTTTTGTGCTTAATTTTATTTTGTATTATTGAATGTTTTGTTTTGATAGTTATGGAGAAAATGTAATTTAAATTTGAAATAACTTTTCTTTTTAAAGATATGTCAATATATAATTCATTCCTTTTATGGCAAAGCTGAATTTCATTACTGAAATGTCATATCATTAATGTCATATATCCCTTTAGAAATCTTTCTAATATGCTGATTTGCTGCTGAAGCAACATTTCTTATTATGTATTCATTATTATTGATTAGGCCCAGTTAATGTGTCCTTGGCCTACTGAATACAAACATTATCTCACTGATCCCAAACTTTTAAATGGTAGAATATATGGAATTTAAAGCTCTTTATAAAACTGTAGAGGTTTAGGCCTCCAGTGTGGCCTACAGTATGCTATATCCTGTTTTATTTATGATATGTGGCTTAGAGACAAATCTTTTAAGATCCTGAACCTTGTGCAATTTTAGCAGCTCTAGTGATTGACTTATCACTGCTGCAAACGCATTTTGGATTTCTTGTTGCTGCAGATGTCTTGCTAAACAGTTCAGTTTCATTTAAACTGCTTTTTTATCACACTCTCAGGAGACCATTTCAGGTCAGGGAGAATTTTTTTTCCAGTGCTTTCAAGATAGCCGACTGTCTAAGTATATGGTCGATAGATACCAATATTGTTTTCCACAAATCTTAACAACATAACCCAAGTCTGACCCTATATCTGTCTGCAGCTGCAGAGCAGAAAAGAGATTACGAGTGAACGATGCCGTTTTTCCTCAATTAACTGGCCGGTTAATTAAATCACACCGGTAATGAGTACAGCCTCACAAAGCCAAAGGAGGCCAGAGAGCAGAATAAATTTCATCTGACACTTTAATTAAGTTTCCACACGAATCAGATGTCATAGCGACGACGGTTACTTTTTTATTTTGATTAAAAAAGCCTGCAAGCCGGTGTTCAGAACAGCACGGAGCCGTTTGTCCATCATCCTTCTCGTATTACAGTCACCAGAACCCTGATATCGCTGGCCTGCGCTGCCAGGCATAATTGACAGCTACAAATGACTCGGTTTAAGATATGACGGCAAACATGATGGCACATCCTTTCATTTTGAAAATCAATAACACTCTGCCGAGCCTGACTGAAGGAGAGCATAACGGAAAATCCATGTTCCTGAGCGTTCCCCTACGACCCTCAGATACACAGAGGTTACGAGGCGTTTTGTGGGAGCTGAAAAGGACACCGGGCTTCTGTTAAGAGCTATATAATACTCTGCCAGCTTGGCCGTTTAGAAAGGGAGCAGGGGCCACAAATGTGGCCACGGCTTTGTTAATGGTCCCCGTGTGTCTGTGTGGATATCGCTGAACATTTATCAGTAACAGACACCCTTCAGGCCGCTTCTTATCTTCTCCCGAAGGGACGATCAGATCCTCCAAACTCTCGCTTTTGTCCTGCTCTTTTAAATGCCACATCCCTCAAATGATTTCTGCACATCTGCTTTCATATTGTCCCCCATAAGTCATCTGTTAATAATGTCTGTTCTGTTTTTTTTTTCCAGGTCTACAACAGTATTTTATTTTAATTTTTTTTATTTATTATTATTTTAAGATATACTGTAGGTACACTACCAGTTGAATGTTTGGAATAATGCTTGGGTTTGGGAAATGTTTTTAAAATTATTCTCAGCAAGGGTGCATTTTGTCAAATATGCAGTATATTACTGTTTTTCTATATCTTACTTTTTGTCAGTGATATCCATCCATTCATCCATCAATGACAAAACATATAATAAAGTAAAATAACTTTCATGTAAAATAATTTACTGTATATTTAATCAAATAATAGATGGATGGAGATCACTGACAAAAAGTATAATAAAATAGATTCAGTGTTCAAATAATTTAAATAATTACAATAATTTGTTTATAGATTTTTACATCAAACATTTTCCATCCATCATTAACAAAGTGAAATATAAAATAAATAAAATAAAGTTACTTTAAATTTGATGAAGTAAATGGATCCTTTTCTATCTTAAAAGCAGTTTCCATCTATATTCATATTTCAGATTTTGATTTCAGTGGTTTACTTTGTCCATTTCTCCAGTTGTTTTAATCTTTGTTAAGCCAAATTTTCATAGTTTATTTCAAAACTATTACTGTAAATATACAGTATACTGGTCTCTGTTGTTTCTTAAAGAACTCAGTTTTGCTCATATCTTTGTATCATATCTTCGCTCATATCTATCTCTACGTCTATCTGACTGAATTCAGCGTGATACTCGTGTGATGTCAGTTCGGGGCTTGATTAGATCCCACAGAGCATTCCAGCTGGCGGCCCGTCTTTGCCTTTGGAGTGCTGCGGCCAACAGCGGTGCTGCTGAATGGATTGATCTGTGCCCAGTTGAGCTAGGTCGAGATTGCACAGGGGAAAGAAAGTATTCAGGCGTTTAGGTGGCAGCGGCCATTTCCGAACCTCCCTCCCAGATCACATCCGTCTGCTTAACCACCTGCTGTCTGACTCCCAGAACCAGCAGCTATGCAGCTCTTTCTGCACGGACAAGTTGAGAGAGAATGACTGATTGAGGGAAGAGAGGAATGAGAGCAGGACTGCAATACTTCACTGATGAAAAAAAAAAGAAAAGTCAACAACTAATTTTACTTTTGATAAGTTTGTTCTTGGCATTGAAGAACATAAAGTAGTTTGAAGTAGTGAAATATATTTTTTTGAATTAAAGAACATTTATTTACATGTTATGAGGTTTTCTTTTTTTTTTCTTTTTTTTACAAAACAGCACGTCTTTACAGCAACTGAGTGATTAAAGGTTGCTGCCGGCATTAAATTTCAAGTGCTTCATAAACAAACACAGCACAACTGAAAAGGGGCTCAATTACCTGGATCAAAACAATGTTTAGTGTTACATTAAAATCAAATATAGGCTTTGATCTAACCATAATTGAAACATCAAGTCCTATATATATATATAAAAGGAAGTAATTGTAGTTATGAAAAATAAAGTTATGTGCAGTAAGAGACAGAGGTGTGTCAGCCTGACTCATGAATATTAATTATGTGATGAAACATTTGCCTTTACAAATAAGGGACTTTGGCAAAATTGGGATCATCACTTACAGATCGAGCCATCATTCAATCCATTGGATGCAACATGTTGGCAGAAGCTTGAAGGGATAGACACGTTTACCCTATTGTTGTTCCATATGGCTTTCTTTCATTCTGTGGAACACAAAAGAAGATATTTTGTCCATACAGTGAAAGCCCAATTTCAATTTCCTTCTTTGTTCCACAGGAAAAAGAAAGTCATACACGTTTGAAATGACAGGATGGCGAGTAGCCTAAATAATGACAAATAAATGCCTATTCCTTTAAAGCCTGTCATTTTACTTATTGGGCAAAAGAAATTAATTAAAATACAATCATTGCCCAAAATGTTGGAGGGCAAAGTTCAAAATGTCTAAAAGCAGAAGGCATTCGTTCCCTTCAGTGCTCATGTTTGCTACTTCCTGAGTCGCAGCTCTTGATGAGAGAGGCCTTGCCTTTCTTTCTTGATTCATGAGATAAATGCTTTGCTGTAAAAGTCGTGCTAGATCATTTTTCATCCACGCTCTGGTTGGTGCTCTCGCGTTTTCCCTCTTCTTCAGCATTCTGCTTTCCATCTTTCTGTATTTTCATGATCAGTGTGTCTATGTGACTATGATTGAGGAAGCAGTAGCTTGTGTCTTTGAGAAATTGCCTGGGCTCGCTGAAGAGAGCTTAAATGAGCCTCCTGTGGGTCTTTTCATATGGCCCTGTAATCGGGCCTTGTTCATATACTGTAGAAAGGCCGGTGCAGTGCTTGCGACTGGAGGAGAGAGAAACAGTAATAACACAATGAGCTTGCTGAATTTATGCCCATACTGTATGTCATATGCTCACTGTCAGGGCCGATGAACCGATTACCCAGCTCAGAGCATTTCTTACCCAGTATATGGAAAACTCCCTCTGCTTGGTTGTTTATTTAACAGCAGTTCAGTATTGTCACACTGGCTCCTATATGAACCCCTAGTCAATCAGTGTGAGTTGACATTAAAATGGCAATTCTGTCATCATTTAATTACCCTAGTGTTGTTCCAAACTTATGGAACTTATGACTTCATTTATCCCATTTTGAAGAATGTGTGGTCATTAATTTACATGCAATTACAATGAATCGTGACTACATTTCATGAAGTGACACAAAAGTGTCAAAAGAAGCCGTACAATGACATAGACTGGATTAGACAGTCTTGTTGAGCTGGTGAGCTGAATCAGTCTGGCCTGCATTTCCCAAAAGCATTGTTTAGCTTGGTTTCAATGGATATAAGCATACAAAGCATTCGGGAAACGCAGCTCTGATTTGTGAATGAATCTTTTCAAATGTTTTGTGAACTGGAGAGAAGAGAATTGTTTAGAAGGATGAACATTTAAAAAGAATGATTCCTTCACTGTTTACGAACGATCGGTTTTATGCTTTTAGACTTTAGATGACTTGGAATAGAGGACAAACTTACATTAATCATTTTAATGATACTTTTTCATTCTTTTTGATCAGCCTTTATTAATAGTAATTGCATGGGGGGAAAACAACTTATAAATATTTGAACATTTCTCTTCTTGTGTTGCACAGAAGTCATACAGATTTGGGACAGCGTGAGGGTGAGTGAATAATGACAGAATTTTCATTCTTAATGAAAGTTAATGAGTTAACTGTCCCTTTAAGAGTGTTTTATTGAGACACTGAACTGGATGTCAATGCTGCTTATGAACATTCTGCTCTTCGCACAAATGCACAGACTCTTTAATGATAACTTTGATGATAATTTTGCTTTCTCTTTGGGCAATCCTAAAAAAAAAAAAAAAATGAGTGACTGAATTGAACTTGAGATTTTGTAAGTCTATCCTTTGAATAGACTTTGTGAACTGGATCATATGGTTACTTTGCCATCTGTTGCACAGACAAAATGAAAATCATGCACATTATGAGGGGGAATAAATGATGACAGGAACTACACCTTTAAAGGCTTTTGTTCTCTATGGACGATCTCCGTGGCTCCTCCACTACTATCATTCTCTTTGGGTGAGAATGTATGTCTGCAGTTCACAATAGCCATCTTATTGTATTTTGAACGGCTATGCCAGGAATTCATTGCAGTATGTTTGTATAAGGAATACCAAGACCTGCTCACTCAAGCCTATGTGAGCCATTTGTCCTCCTAAGAGCTTGTCAAGGTCACTTTTGAAATGTACAGCATTTTCCTTATATTCGGTCATGAGTCATATTCATATGAGCTTCTCACAGGGCACATGTTTTATGCTGGGCTCTTTCATACTTCAAGTTTGTCTGCTCCTGTCAGTCTATCTAGAATTCTTTGCTCTGGTTCATTAGCAAATTACAATATTTGTTGTTTTTTACTCAGCATTTTAAACATAATATTGGCTTGAGCAAAGTTTTCTTTCATAATCGCCCTCTCACTCAAAAACCACCTTTTCTCTTTTTATTTTGATGTGGAGTGTGTTTGGCTATAAAAATGGAAATGGAAAACAAACCTTCGACCCTTGGCAAATCGGCTTTTTAATGTTCTGTTTGCACACCAATCAAAAAGATTTTGCACAGAAAGATGTTTTGCTGGACTGATGATCTATGTATTTTATTGGAGTCCAAATTGAAGGTTTGTGGCTTTTAGTGCAAATATTAGCATTGAGGCTGATTTGTATGCTAGTGCACTCCTAAAACTGACTAAATAAACAGTGTAACCACACATAAATTTAACAGGGTGGTTGTCCGTATCCATTTATCCATTTTATTACTGAATGTATAAATGCCACCTGCCTCTGACTTGCAATTATAGAAGTTCATGGTTAGTTGGTATACTGTGTGCACTGATGCTTAGTTGTTTTATCAGTTGTTTAACGGTTGAAATGTGTTTATTTTAAAAGTGTTTTCATGTGAGAACAAAATATTCATGTCAAAACATGGTTTTCAGCTAATTCACGATATTTGTTTCTCTTTTCCACATCTCATCTCTCTTTTAGCTCTTTTAGTCATTTTTTCCCCCTGTCTCTTTTGGCATCAGACTTGATGATTTAATTGATTCATTCTGTGTAGCCCTTTTCAGAAATCACATCTGTCACTCACTGTTTTTAGATGTTTTTTTTAAAGATCTGTCTTTAAGCATCCAGCAGCAAATGTAAAAAGCAATAATAGTTTGTATCCATGTCTTGTTGCGGCACTGCGTTGAGGTCAGCAACCTTTTCCTCTTTCCCATTTGTTCTTTTTTTGGTATTTTAATTACCTCATTTGCATGATTTCCTCTTGTTCTCAATATTTGTGCTTTTTTTGTTTAACAGATCTCACCATAGAAACAGTTATTGGACAGCATTCTGCTGGTCGGTTCTGGCATAGCGATCTGGTTTCAATGAAGCCAAGGTCTTGCATAACCAGTAAATAGTGCTGTATCAAGCAATTATGCATTTCAAAACAACAAATTCCAGAGTGCATTATTCTTTTACAGTAGCTGTGCCAGCTTATAAGACGTGACTCATTAATGCATACATAAAATCACATGTATGCTTTTCTATAAATCAAATCCAAAACCGGTAACCAACGTCAGCTTCTCATTTGTCTTGCTTATCTATGCGAGTTTCATTTGCACGATAATGCTGTGTTTACTGAGAGCTTCGGGTGTGCGCGTATCATAGCGCGGAAGTGTTATCACTCAAATGTTTATTGCTTCTTCTGGTGGAATTATGCAATTTGGTCCAATGCCCATCGCTCGTTACTTGACAGATTCAGAATTATAATGTAATTATAATTAAAAAATAAATTAAATGAAATCAATTGTCTGTATCTTCAGGTTAGGTCTTCTCAAGAATGTGCTAATAAATCTCTTCAATCGCTTCTCATTTCTTTTGGCAGCTTCTTCAGTTTCCAGGCCATGCCCCCTGAAAATCCGTAGCGACTCTCTGCAATGCTTTCTTCTCTTTTTATCCATGGCTTCTTCCTCTTTCTTCAAATTTAAGTCTTGAAACTTTTTCATCTCTGCTAGTTCTCCTCTGAGAATCACAGATTTAGGCTATTTACACTCAAAATAATGCTTCTTTTATCTGTTCAAGGTCCTTCTCCTATTACTGTATTCTGACATATAGGTAGAAACTGAATTAACACTAAAAGTGATAACAGTCAGATTGATCTCTAGTATTTTCTATTTACACTGAGCTTTGAAAAGTTTCATTATATTAAAGTTATAAAATGAATATCAATATAAAATGATTTTTTTAATAATAAAAATTCCAAAACGAACGATCAAACAAACAGCTTACTTTTTGGTTATTAGATGAAAGTATTTTAGACAGGTTTAGGAACAACATGTGTTTATTTAGATTACTTAATATATATAATAAATATTAATATATGGTATCTATTGTACTATTTATTCAACATTTGTGACAAATTTGTAAAATCTTATAAAAGCAATAAGACACACATAAACTCCCCTGCACTTTTAAAATAAATAAATACATTTGTATGAAGAATAACT
This sequence comes from Enteromius afrohamiltoni, assembly GCA_034779775.1. Classification (NCBI taxonomy): domain Eukaryota; kingdom Metazoa; phylum Chordata; class Actinopteri; order Cypriniformes; family Cyprinidae; genus Enteromius; species Enteromius afrohamiltoni. The sequence goes on from JAUYWG010000044.1 coordinate 10,359,800, forward strand.
TCCACTGCAAAAATGTTCTCAATTATAAATAAATAAAATTATTTGTGTTATTAAAATGGTTATTTTGAGAACTTTTCACTGAAAGCTTCTTTAGGAGACTTTCAAATGGTTCTTTTATAGCATCTCTACAGAAACCTCTTTTGAAACCTTTGTATTTAAGACTGCTTGCTTTATGTTTTACACTGTTATATCATATTGATATATACAGTTAAAAGTCCGGGTTCTTAAATGCTGTAGGTTCACACACTATAAAGGGCATCTGTGAAACATAACTATGTGCATTTGAGCAAGGCACTTAACCCCTTTTACTCCAGTGGGACATCTCTGTAACTTAAGATGGTGATTGTGTGTGTGTGTGTAGGGAGGGGGTTGCAGTGGACCTGGCCATGTGTCAATATATAGCAATTATGTAATATATAAAGAAATTTTTGTTTTGAAACATTTTGGATAGAGCCAGCCATTTATATAAAAAAAAAACAAAAAAAAACCTTTTTTCACCTTTTTCCTTTTTTTTTTCTTTTTTAAAAAAAATCTTTTTAAATTATGTACTTCTGGGAAATAGAAACTATAGTCAACCTGTGTAAAATTCTGAGCTATTCATTGGTTTCTGAGTACTCCTGAAGTACATTTAGCAGTATTGCGTGCTAAATAGTGCAAGTGAAAAGAAAAGAATAATCTGTGAACACAATGAAGTTACCAGAGATCTTCTGCAGACACACCAGTGAGGAGAAAGTTCAGTTTTAAAAGCCTGTCTTCAAACTTTGTCACAGCAATTAGTATGGAGGGAAAGGTCAGCCACAAGACAACATTACCTGCACCTTGCTAAGTTTAGGTCACCTCCCTAAATTGGATCTCTGAGTTGGTGAATGTAACTAGACAGGTTATGAGGTCACTGAAAAACCTGATGAAGCTGGAAAGATTTTGAGGCAGCATTAAATAAAAGCCTCATAAGAAATTTATTTAAAGGATAAATGTAGTGCTGTCAAACGATTAATTGTGATTAATCGCATCCAATATTTTTGGTTTACATAATATGTGTGTGTATACTGTGTGTATTTATTATGTATATTTTCATATGCCACATACAGCATATATTTTGCTAATATTTATGTAAATATATTTAATATATAAACATATATAAAGTGTAATTGCTCCATTGTTTTCCAGATATCATGAGGAATACTTACAGTAGGCATTTCCTGTTTTCCCAACCTTAAACTGTAATTGAACAAATTAAATGAATCTAAATTTAATGGATGTGGCTTTGCTTTCTAATTTCTATGTTTTCCACCTTGTACAGAGGCCTCTGGAGAGAGGATTGACTTGGGGTGAGTCCAGACGGAAATGCCATTATGCACAAAAATTGGATTTATTCAGTTTTGACCACTCTGTGCCTATTCAAGCATTTATCCCTGTAGGCTGTTCTGGAACAGAGAAAGGAAGACTACAGGATGTTTTGGAGAGGAGTGGACAACTACAGCAATTAGAGAGAGAGAGAGAGGTCGATAAAGACAAGAGGTGTGTGATTGATTCTTGCATGCGAGGATGTGATCAACCAACACATCAGACTTGTGTGTAATCTTATGTAGATTTCTTGTAATCTAATTGTTCACACTTATTTGTCTCTTTTGTTCATTTTTGGAGGAGTATAGTGTTCATATAAACAAACATGCATTTATACTTGTCCAGTTTCATCTGGAATGCATCCAAGACCACCTCCTGATGTGGTTTAATTGGATTTAATCAGATTTAAATCTATCTAAAAAATGAATATTGTTATTTAGAATGTTATTTTGTATGTTATATATTCAAATATTTTAACAGAATTTATATAATTAGAATGAGTAATTATCTAAATAGATCAAATATAATTATTTTAGCCAGATTTATTTTTATTTTATTTTATTTATGTATCCCTGCTTATGTAGCCTACATGTGCCGTATTTGTGCAAACTTAAGCAATTGGTTTTCTGCCATGTATTGAACAATGCTAAATAAAAAAAAAAGAATCTGTATTGTTGAGCCCTCCTCATGATGGTCCCTGATTTAGTTTAATCTAATTAATGAATGTAAAACCCTAAAAAAACAAGTTGATTTATGCCCAGCAATCCACTTGAGAGCCACATCTTAAATTTCATCGGGCTGATTTATTCCGGGCTCTTTAAACGACGTCTCTCAGGGGAGCGAAAGCGAGATGACAAGAGAGGGGGCGTGGATGTGAAGCTCTCTCGTTTGTCAAGCGTATTGTCCGACGCTCTGGCAGCCAGACAAGGCGCAGGCTGCTTAATTTGCTCAACGTTCATAATTTACTTACTCAGAATTTCAAATAAGCCGAAATGAGGTGACCGCCCTTTTCTCTCCATCCCACTCCTGATCAAGGTTAGGTGATATCAGCACTCGTGTCAATGTCACCAGACGGCTGAGTCGCAATCAGAGGATGAGAGCATTTGCTGAGTGAGAATTGTGTTCATTCACTTATTCAAAGGAGATCTGTGTCAAAATTTGCATACTACCTATTATAGTATTCGAGATTAGCGTATCCCAAATAATAGCAGGTTGTAAATAGTATTCCAAAAGCATCCAGATGGCATGCTGTTCCCATTGGATTTGCGAAATACGTTTCTATGCATGCTTTTCAAGCTAAAATTACCCAAAACCCCAAAAGTCTTCTTGTGGCAAGGGAATATTACATTATATTACATTATCTCAAAACTAATCTTTTAAACTTTTTGTTGTTATTACAGTACTGGAAAGTAAGTAAACACACACACAGTATAATGTAAGTAAACAGACACACAGCCAGAAAGAGAGTAAGAGATTATTATATTTTTTTTGTGAATAGCACGAATAAATTTGTGATTGTTCATCTTCACAGGAGAAAATGCCCTTTGCATTCATGTGCAGAAATATATTCTGCATTTCTACAATGCAAGAATGAAACCTGGGGGTGCTGAATGTATTCATGTTGTACCGGTACAAGCGAAATTGAAAAATCTGGCTTGAAATATTTTTCAAATGTAATCTTGACTGCGAGCAATGAAAGCACAGAGGGAAATTGCCAAACACTGTATTGTTATTCTAAGTATGACAAAGCTATTGCGGGCTTGTTTGGTTTTGTTGTCTTTTGTGTTGATAAGCACTATATCTTACCGTGTCTCTCCATCATTGTTATTCGTCTCTCTCTCTTTATTTCTGTCTCCCTCTCTCTCTCTCTCTCCCGCCTGTCACCCTGAGGGAACTCAGTGGAACTCTAGTGGAACTCTAAAGTTGACATACTGTCTTTTTCTGTCTTTCTGCTGCACTGCTGTTTTTCTATCCTTCTGTCTACCCGTCTGCCTCTCTTTTCTTACTCTCAGTTCCAGCCGTGAGACAGTGAGCTGGAAGACATACGTGTTGATGGGCAAATTCCTCTCTCTATCTTTATATAGCAAGGTGAATCCATTAAAGTCAACGCACTTGCATCCATCAAAATGTCTTATACTGTACATTTATGACACTTAAAGATAAATAAAGATTATATTAAGTATTTTCATCGTGAATGTGATTTTCCCACAAATGTATAATGTAATATAACCTTAATTTTCAGCAAAATATTGTAGTTGCAGTCTTTTTTTTTTTCTGTCAAAATGAAAACAAAATAATTTGGCTATAGGAATGTTTTTTTTTTATTATTAAATGCCATCTAAATAATTAAAGCAGTTAAACCATTAAAGCCATTTTTCTTTAAATGTTAACGCGATTGGTTAGTACCTACAGTAAGTAGTAAGTACAGTACCTACAGTATTGGTACCTACAGTATACGTACTTAAGGTTGTGTGTGTGAGTTTGTACCCTGCAAATGTGACATTTGCTCTTTAAACGGCAGCATTCTAGACGTCTTTCAAACCTAATAGCACCTTAGACGTTTGGTCTTAGCCGTGGCCTCTGTCCTCTGCACTTCCTCGTATGGATATTCCAGTAAATTACCAATTAACGCTGTTATGCCAGGCCTGCTATCACATAGCACACACTGGGGGCTTGTCAAAAGTAAATGACTTTATGTCCACTGCGAACGCTGATTAATGAGCTAGGGAGAGAGCCTGAGGCTCTTCAGTGGAGTTTTTCTGTAAATGGCAGCTTGGAGAGCCTAGAAGAGGTGCACTGATGCAACACAGGTAACAGAGCAAGCAGGTGTTTATTAAAGCCAGAGTCATTCACAGTCAATTACCCTTTCACGCAGTACAGGAGGGGACAGTTCGCTGAGAGCCCTGCCACCAAACACACATAAAAGCACTCACGTGTACATATAGACACAAATAACACTAACCGTCCCCATTCGCTGTTTCTGTAGAAGTTTACTTGACTCGATATAAAGCCTGCAATGTCAGCAAACACCGACTCATTATGCGGATTAGTTTTTAATTAAGGCTTTTTATAACAGAACTTTTAAAAAGAGAATTGATACTTTTAAACATTTGAATGCTTTAAGATCATTTAAGATGCACTCAAAAAAATTGCTTGTTGATCTAACTTAATACAATTATGGCACACATTTCCATTCATTTGAACTGATTTATTTGAATTTAAAGTACGTTATTTGTACTAGTGACAAAAAAACAGGATGACCCAATGATATCAAACCAATTTCATTTGACATGTTCTGTGAAAGTTCCCTGAACATAATTCACTCTTGTTAACCAATTAATTGCTGTTGCAGTACAGACTGGTGCCTTATCAAAGAATTTAAGTTATATACTTGTCTGAGTTACTTATTTTTTATTGTACAGGAACATAACGGACGTTCTAGTACTTGATCACGCGCTAAACACTACATATGCAGCACACATGTAAAGATCAAGCAATAATATCCTCATCAGTGACATTAACGGAGTTCATGTATCCATAGCCTAACAACAAGGTCTACACTTCACCATAATGGTAACCTCAAAAATCAACATAAACATAAATTCTTTTAAATGTCAAATATAAGTGAACAACAAACTATAAAAGGTCTTTCATTTCACTAAAAACACATGAAACAGCATTTAATTTCAACATTTATCCTCATGATCTATCCATACGGAAAGCATGCTGGGAACTAGAAATCCACTGCTCAGTTTCAATCAGTGCAACATAAATTATTTGTGCAGGCCCAACACAAATGTTATAAGTTAACTTATTTTTTTACAAATGTGATTTCATTTAACATAGTAAAATTGAGTGCAAATTTCAACTGTGTAAAAAAAACTAAAGATTTGTGTTGGTTTAGCCAACTGAGCAAACAGCTACAATCATTTTTTTGAGTGTTGGTTTAATCTGGTCTCTAGCAATCTTTGGTCTTCAGCCATTTTATTAGCCTCAGTAGTTTTCCCAGTTCAAACATGCCCTAAACCTTTTATATAAATATGCGAAAACTGTAAATTTCTATATGTAAAACTGCAGACTTTGCTGAAAAGGCGGTCTAACCTCTTACCTAAATCCCCTCTATAATAATTATTTGGGATAATTAGGCTGCTGTCCATTCAATAAATGACTATTGCTATCTTTATGTAAAAATGTGATTTGGTCTACATGGTAACGATGAATATTACCACCCAGACTGCAACAAACACAGAGTGGGATCTGTTTACATTAGTGTCCTTATCAGACTGCTGTATTATACTCAAGCGTAAATATGTCTGTGCAGATATAAACACATCTTCACATCTGCTCATGCCTCATTTCTAATTATGTAACACCATGTAGCATCTGCATGTCAAAAGAACTATTTGTTGTATTTTAAACAACAGTTCGACCAATCGTTTACTGACCCTCAAGTTGTTCCGAAGTCCTCCAGTATTCTTGAGGGGCTTCTGATGCAACTTGAAGAAACCAAAAAGATGTGAGAAAAAAAACACAAAAACAATAAAGTATAGATTTCTTCCAGCTTCATTTTTGTCTTTCGCAACTTGGGCTGGCTTTGTTTTGTGTTCATAAAGTATAACCGTAAGCTCTTAATAGAAAAAAAAAGTGTTACGTGACGCACTTCCACATCTATTTCTCCACTGAAGAAAATAAATTTGGAACGGCATAAGGGAGAATTGTTTTATTTGTGAGTTTGTCCTCCAATTGATAATTCTGTATAAACAGTGTAATAGCAACCTGCATTTTTTCCAGACAAGAAGCACGATTCCCTGCCTCATCAGACACAGCGTTTGGTTATTAAATCTTATCAGGGGAACAATAGAAATAGTATGTCGCTAATATTGTTTATGATTCAGTGCCCTAGCAAGGCCGAGCATTATTCAGCTCTCTCTCTCTCCCTCGTTTACACAGCGGTTTTCTTGCTGCAGTATGTCTGCCCTCTACTGTTCAGATTCTAAATTAAGAGCCACGTTGGTACTTCACGCATCACCTTTGGTTCATCAAGGGCGTTTGGAGAAAGAGTTGAACAAACGATTCATTCCTGTGTAGTTCTCAAAATTGAAAACTAGGATTGGACAGAAAAAGCAACAGGATCTGATACTGTTGAACAGTTCCAGGTTGAGGAATCACATTTAGATTCAATCCTATTTCCTGACATATACTGTTTTGATCATCTTTGATTGACTAGCACGAAATACAGGCACGAACAAATACAAGCAGACCTGAACAAGGAGGGAAATTTTTTTGTGCTGTGAACCTGGGAATGTTTCAGTCAATGGAAGTAAAGCCGCGGCATTTATGAGCACAACAGGTGAAATATGATTCTTTTAAAATTGTCTTATTGCCATCTGTCACAGATGCTTTCTCAGTGGAGCACACAGTGTCTGTCTGAAAGTGATGGCTGCTGTCTCTGAAGCAGAACAGAAGTAATCACATGGAGCTTTTCTGCTCACAGAGCTTCAGCCTAGCTTGTCTTGAATTCTCTCTTTCTCTCTGTCTTCAATCATTTTCTAGAATGAGGTCTCTGCTTTCACGAGAGGCTGACCACACTGATGAGCTCTGATAGGAAAGATCCCCTGTGAGATGAACCTACAACCATCCCACCGTGCTTGAAGACCATAGATCAGTGTCCCAAGGTAATGATTATAGTTCAGTTATTGCGCTTGGTGACAGGCGTAATATTTATCACTATATATCGACCGGATGCATGATGTGCGATTAAAACTCGTCAGCTGAAAAGCTGTTGTCTCTTCATGCACTATAGTGCTACATCAATTGCTTTTTACTGCCAAAGCAAAAGATACTTTATTTACCCAAGTCTTTAAATAAGAAAATATAAATATTTATATTATAATAATGCTTTTTTATATGTTATTTTATCTTTTAAATGTTTTTGTTATTATAAATGTTATTTATATTTATTTATGTTTATACTTATATTATAACAGTATTGATCTGTTTTATAAAAACATTAAATATGCTAATTTCAATACAATTATACTTTTTAATAATATTACAACTATTTTAAAATAATAATAATTATTATTATTATGATATAATGTATTTTATACATTATTTTAAATATTTAAATGTTTTCAAATATTTAAATAAAAAAATTATAAAAAATAATAGTAATGAAAATAATAATATTATTTGTATTATAATCAGTTTATTTTTAAAATGTATTATGAATATATTTGTAACTAACTGTTGGTAAATATTTGAATATTAATTATAAAACAACGTATTTAATTCATTTTAAATAAAATAAAACACAATATTCATAATAATGTTTTAATTTTTATATAATTGTTTTATAGTTATGATAATAATAATAATAAACTGACAGTTATGATCATTAAAATATTAGGCTACTTACACTGTTTAATACTACATTTTCTTTAAAAGCAGAATGAAATAAATCTAGTTTGAACTTTCCAGTTTGATCTATTCCAAGGTTTAGAAAACATTGAAAGTTTGTTGATGTTTGTAGTACAATGCAATCTGTAAAAAGACTCTGAAATGATTTGCCTTTGATATCTTGTGGTTTTGAAGGATGCTAAACTAGAGCACTAGTCAAAGACACTCAATCAAAACTTCACAGAAGATAAAGGGTGCCTCTCCATCACAGTCAAGACCAAAAGTGACGTTCCCCAGGAGCAAAGTGTTGAATCGTGAAGCGCTTTCTAATGGAAGTCCTTTATTTTCAGTGTAGTCCTCTTATTTGTGAGTCTACAGGAGTGACCGTGACCTGAAGATATTTCTCTGCTGGTGGTCTATAGACAGTAGGAATATCCCGTTGTTGTAAGAGGTTTTAGAGAGGCATACAGGATTACTGAGCAGGTTTGGGCTCAGAGCTCTCTATAGTCCTTATGTGTGTTCGGTCTGCAGGTCTCCTTCAAGCCACAGAGCTTTGAAGCTTTTACAGCACTCCTGCAGTGAGGTTCAAAGCACAGCCCTCTTTCTCCTCTGCCTCCTTCATTACACTGCTTCTTGAGTCCTCCTCTCACCCACTCATTCTATCATTAATAACTGGGTATGACTCCTGTGATGCAGGGCCTTTGAATAATGAATAAGCTTTCCTCAATAGGAAATTCCATCCTATTGTCTTGAGCGCTTGAAACAAAGGTGGAGATGAAAGAATAATGTTTCAGTGGGTAAATCTGAACTGGTTTCGGGCTTAGTTTGTCAGCAGAGATACAAGAAAAACTGAGATAACCAAGATTGGAAAAGCTTCATAAAATAAAAGAAAAAGAACTTTGATCTATTTACCGGCATATGCCTTTTGATTTGTTTTTCTCGGATTTTAGTTCGAAAGCTATTGCAGTATCAGTTTAGAGTTATAGAAAAATGCTAATTGGTTTGTATCATACACACACAAATAGTTTTGAGTATTGGTCATTACCATAAGTAAAAAAAATTGAGTTACCATATCATTTATGAGTAAAACGTATATTTAACAAAACAGCATGATACACTTTTAATGCACTTCATTTACAGTACTGTCTTAAATTACATACAAAATTAAAATCTTTAAATTAATCTTAAGCTTTTATTTAAAAAAACAAAAAAACCTCAATATTTATGCAAATATGTAAAAATATTATTAGCCACAATAAAATGTATTAGTGCCGTCAAACAATTAATCCCATTCAAAATAAATGTTTTTATTTAGTTATTATATGTGTTCTGTGTTTAGTTATTATGTATATATAAATACACACATTTAGTATATATTTTGAAAACATTTACATGTGTATACATTTCTATATTACTATTATTTTTTATATATAAATATATTTTATATAAAAACAGATTTTCTTAAACATATACATGCATGTGTTTGTATATATATATACTGTATGCATAATAAATATACACAGTGCACATATTATGCAAACAAAAACTTATGATTAATTGTTTGACAGCACTAGTATATATATTTTGCAAAAAATATCTAAACTCTTACAATAAAATACTGTTAAAATGGTTTATTTTATAAAATAAAATGTATCTTTTAATGATGTGACACATTACATTTATTTTACAGTATGTTGTATTTAGTTTATTGGATTATTTTAGTGATACCTAACGGTGTTTTGTGTTGCCGTGGATGTAACTACTCTATCTATGAATATTTTTCAGCCACCGTTCTTGTCCATGACCTACTTTAGTTTTTCAGATTGGTTGGTATATTAACATTAGAATTTCAGTTACCAAAATATGCGGATATGAGTTGTTTTACTGTATTTCCTACAGTAAATTTCCGGCAGCTGAGGCTGCTGTGTGCTATGTAGGGCACTGCAGATAAGAAAACTGGATTGATAAATCCTAAAAAATAAAATATCTATTATATTTTCATGCTACATTTCTTTGGAAAACCACTGTACCCTTTGCTGGTGAGTCAGAATGTGGGGCGGTAAAATATTCGAAACGGATGCTTGCAAAACAAAGTGAAAAAGAAACAAAGAGACTTAAAGAGAGCCACAAAATGATGGCCTAGTTCAACATCTGACAGTATGAATCATCATGTGTCCTACTTCCTTGCTGGATCCGTCTGCGATTCTGTCCTTTCCCCTCTGGGCGTCTTGCGCATTGAGGACTCGACAGGGTTTCTGTCCCATCATGACCTCAAAACAAAACAAAATCTGAATGATTGGTTGTTCATTTTGTGTAATTTGGTTATAATTTTGCTAGGTGTTTTTTTTAAGGAGGGCAGCATACGATCACGTTTTCTCAAGCTTGTCTGTGAGAGTTTCAGGTGTCAGACGCATAAAAACGTGACCCCTAAGACTCCATATATAACGATAACAATGAAAATCACCTTACAAAACTCAGGTCAGGCATTAGTGCCTTTGACAGGTCACAGTAAAATGATATTAGACTGTGATCAGATTTCAATTCACATTTCCATGCTAATATTTCAGAGCGCGACACCCGAAAATCCCCTTTTTTGAATGAATTCGCATGACCCACTTCAGTTGGTTGCCTATTTTCAGCACAGGCAGCTTTTAAACAGGTACCTTTGCAACCTTTTACACTCACCTCTGCTTTTTTAAGTGTGCATTATAGCTTTAAAAGTCTCAAATGCTATTTCCAGCCAATCTAATTTAATTTCCATTGCAGATGTAATGATTTTATCTTACTACGGAAGAACCCACTCAAGAGGACACTGATTTGTTCTTGTACCAGCAGCCTTTATTCATATGAAGCATGCATTAATGGATGAATCACAAATATACATCTACTTTTAAGAGCTCAGCCTGCCATAGGAATTATAAAGATACAAAGTGCAGAGCCAAGAACATAAATTCAGATCTAAAAATCAACGCTTTGCTGCACTCTCCTTCGGCTCACTCTCATTTAAAATTGCTTTCATTTCCATTTCTTTTTTTCAAGAAGTTAGACATGCAGGAGGAATCTGTAATATTGCTTTAAAAGTGTGGATTTAAAAGTTATTCGTTTCATTGTAAATGCAGGGATGTTTTGGGCCATGCATGAGTAGTCTTTACATATGGGGGTGTCAAAATTGCATGAGGGTTAAGCAAAAAGACTAGGTTTTTTAATAAATAACATGTATAACATTTTAGAAGGTATTAGGGACTGTCTTGAAGAGCTCCAAGCCCTCCACACATGTTGAGATTTATTTTTACAGGTACCACGGTGTGAGCTCATTGGGATTCATTTGATGGGTCAGTACTTTTTATTGCACTTCAATTCAAAAACACAAAATCACAGAGAATTCATATAGCCTTATATAAACCAAGGATTAAAGCTCTGTTTCGTTTGTGCTTCCCAGGTCCAAGCTACACTTCAACACAAGTTTAAGGTGTAGAGCTGATGTTGTGCACTGTTGCTCTTCTAAATGACATTATGCTATGATTAAGAAACACTAGAAAAGATGTCCGAAACAGTTCTACGCTGAGCCTTGCTCAGCCTTCCAGTGGCGAGAGATTGTCCCGGCAGGGACCGGCAGTCCTCTCTTGAAGCAGGAGCAGGGTGTCTCAGCTCACCGGGGCATTTTTGAAGGTGCGTTATGCCTGTGTCTCTTGTAGAAAATTGCTCCTATTCCTACGATCATGATGCATGCGAATGCCAGGACGCCCACAGCCACGCCAAGACCCACAGAGAAGTCTGAAGGTTTTTCTGTGCTCATTGTGACTTCTGTAAAACAAGGACATATGAGGTTAGAACTGACTGTATGCTACAAACAAAACCAGGGTAGCAATAGCCAAAAATGTATTGTATATGTCAAAATTATCTATTTTTCTTTTATTCAAAAAATCAAGATCTTAAGTAAAGATTGTGTTTACTATCCTTGCATGTTGCATGGAGATATTTTTTGTAAATTTCCTACCATAAATATATTAAAACTTAATTTTTGATACTAATATGCATTGCTAAGAACTTCATTTGGACACTTTTAAAGGAGATTTTCTCAATATTTAGATTTTTTTGCACCCTAATATTCCAGATTTTCAGATGTTAGTTGTATGTCAGCCAAATATCGTCCGATCCTAACAAACCAACAAATGGAAAGGTTTTTTATCATTCAGTATTCAGATGATGTACTGTCTAACTCTCAATTGTCAAAAAACTGTGTCTTGAGCACCAAATCAGAATTTCTGAAAGATCATGTGACACTAAAGACTGAAGTAATGGCTGATGAAAATTATTTTTTATAATTGTTTAAATAGTATTGTTCAAATATACAAATATTTTGTAAAAATGATCATAATAATGTACGTATCTTATATTTTAAATAATAAAATTAATTTACAAAAACTAGAATTTCATTAGATTTTTAGGTTTCAAAAACAGTGATAGCAGTACTGTATGTTTGTAAAAAAAAAATACATACAAAATGCCTCACACAGACTTGAATTGATGATTTTTGTCTTTTTAAACTATGTCATTTAAGTGATTCATCTGAACAAACAAAACAAATATTAACATTCTACAAGACAACACTTGATTGTTGCCTAGTATTTAGTTAAATAAGTTAACTTATAAGAGAATAAGAGAATCTGGACAAATATTACATCCTTTATATGTGAAACAGTTGAAGCTTACCTTCCTCTTTTGTTGCCACCACTAAAATGACATAAACAGAATAAAGTCAGTTTCTCAGATCTGAAAATAAATGCAAGTAACTTAAATCTCTGCAGTGCTAGAGATCAATCATTAATTTAGTTTTCACAAAAGGCAAGGAAAATACCATTGTCTGCACGTATGATGATGGGTGGTGATGTGACGGTTCTGGCTTCTGTGACTCCGTTTGGAGAAGGAGTGGTGGTCAAAGGCACAACGTCTCTCCTTTTTCGTTTACATTGCTGTGGAAAGAGCCATAGAGCATGGTGAGTCTAAAAAGTGTCTTGGCCAGTGTTAGTCTCTGGGTAGGTGAACTGAAATGTATTCCTAATTTGCCTATAGGCTTAACTTATATAAATTACAATTGGTCAATAAGAACAAATAATATGAAAGATTTACCCTAAATGCACTGCAAGTTGATATTTCACAGAGTCTTGTAATGCAGTGCAGATAATATGTTGATACTGTCTGGTTCTGCTGCTCTGTGAAGCGGAAGGCTGGAAACGAGAACCGAGCAACCTGCATCGCCCCATTCACCAGCATTTTAGTGAGCCGATCACCACCACAACTGATGAAAAAATCATCAAACAACAAATGACTCTCTCTCAGGCCCACCAAATACTATATAAACAAGCTTACATACATGGTAAAGTGGTAACGTAACATGCAGTTACCATAGTATAGATCAAAGTACCATAGTAAAGGCATAGTACTTTTTGGGTTAAAATACAAGAAAAATCTAATCATATTTTATGATTAAACTGACGACATAAAGAGGTCATAGTAGGTCCTGGTGGTGGGGATGGTTGAAACTGAGGCAAAGCATCTGTCCAGCAGCAGAAAGTACCTGTGAAATACATAACAATTGTTGACTTTAATGCAAAATTGATTCATTTACTGCCATAATGATACTCAACGAAACAGGTCTTACTGGGAGGTCAAGTTGGTGGCCTCCACTTGCACATAAACGTTAGTCCTCAGCTCAATACCGAGGGAAGGCATGATAAGGGGCTGGGTGTAGTTTATGTCCTGAGAAATTCAGATAAATTAATATTAGTCTCTATCTGATCTAGGGCCATATTCACAAAACATTTTAAGGCTAAAAGTAGCTCATAGCTTGCCGATTTAAGAGAAAATATTTAAAATAAATGGAAGGTATAATGTATAATTCAGGATATTTCACAAATAGTTTTAACACTAAAATAGCTCCTAAATCTGTGAAACGTTATGAGTAGTGAAGATGACTCCTAAGTCACTAAGGCACAAACTATTGTAAAATGACAGTTGCCGGCAATCTGCCTTGGAACTTAAGCATTTTAGAAACATTAACAAGCTTTTAAAAATGCATCATATTTTGTTTTTGGAGGTTATCCTAACTCCAAATTTTCCTTTGATTATATCCTTGTTTTCAATAACCAGTTGGGAAATAAGTAACAGCTGTTCTTGCATCCAGTTTGGTTTTCTTTTGTTTGCCTGACTCACTATCAGCCATGTTTATTCTATTCTGTTAATTAAAAGACTGTTTATATTCATATTCATAAGAAGCACGCAAGTAAGAGGCTGACAATTATCTGAGCATATACTTTTTTTTAATATTAGTGACACTTGGCTTGCATTTTGAAATTTTTATTTGCATGTGTCAATAAACATTTTTTATTTTTAAACCTTTATTTAAATATGGCAACATAATATCACGCTCTACAATATTTCTTTGAACCTCCTTAGTAAATGTTTGTCTCAGCAGCTTTGAGAATAGGCTTTACCAGAAAACTTTTGCTGCTGCTTAGGAGAACTCTTAGGAGTAGTAAGAAAAAATGTTTTGTGAATACAGATCTATAGATTTGTGTAGGTCGGGACTTACACTGAAGAGTCGGAGACTCAGAGTGCTGATGAAACTGCCATTGTTGTCTTTTATTGCAATCGAGGAGGCCGCCCTGTGAGAAGACATAACTAGGTTAAATTTAGCTGAAACTGTCCACAACGAGTAACGAGTAACTCGGAGACTAGTTGTGTTTATCTGTGTCATTGCATGTCTCTGTTGTAATTATGATATCATCTTCCTGTCCCCCAAGGACAACAACTGGGATAGACCAATTGGATTTAAATGTTCTTAGAGAGAGTTCTCAGAAAGTGAAACTATACACCAAGATGCATATTCCCCAGTGAGTTTTGTTCTTTTATCCTCCGTAAACGCATGTTAGACCTGTTATGCTATACCAAGAATGAAAACGAGCGCTTACACATCCACTTGAGTGTTGTTGATCATGTACTCCAGAGGATAGGAGCATGAGTAGTAGTACTTCAGCTCAGCGTTATATGTCACAGTGCCTGATGTGATGTCTTTTGATCGTACAATTCCACTGATGTTGACCATCTCGATGTTGGAGAAGTCTGAGAATAAGCCTGTTCCTGTACTCCTTATCGTCTATGGAAAAACATTAGGAATACATTTTTTTAATGGCATAAAAACAGACTGACCATTTAGCTTTGACACTGAATGAAAGTCACATTTCCTTTGATTTATAGCTATTACTTACATCAAAGTTGCTGCCACAGGCATTCGTTGAGTTAATCGGGAACCTAAATCGGGCCACGGGAGGTAAAACGGTAGTATCGAGGGTAGCGTGGCATTCTGGATTGTTTATGTTGTTGAGAATTAACTCTGATTCGTTGTAGCCGGTGTATATGACAGGACAGAATTGGATAGCCAGATCGATGTACTCCGTTCCACATATTACAGAGATGTCTGTATACTCTGTCATGACAAGAACAACCAGATTAGTTGCGTAGAAAGCTGTACGAAGTCTTACTTGAGGCAAAAACAACTGAATCGAATAAAAGTTTTCCAAGCTTGAAACCACAAGCTTGAAAACACCTAAAGGCACACATCAAAATGAGCTAGTTCAAATCATTCTGATATTTTCATCATGTAAACAAGTAATTAATTTCAGTGTGACTCAATCAGGAATGAAACCTATACCTGGACGTCTGTACTCTGATCCGCAGTCGCTCACCATTAACTGAAAACTTTTGTCGAATTTTGTAGCTAGGAGGAAGAGGAAAATGTTGAGGAGAAAAGCTTTCCTGTTGTTTGCTGATCGCGAACCTGTTCATGGAAGAAAATACACCGTAATCAAAATCAGCTAGTCACCGTTGGTATATCCAGGAGCTCAGCACATATCCCACAGTTAAACATCCTAGGACACGTACGCACCTTGGATCATGTTTTCGGTTGGATTGGGTATCCTCTGCCTGTGAGATCTTGTGAACTGTGGAGTCCTTTTATTGTGCGCTTTTTAGTGGGATGGGATATGAAACAAGGTCAAAGAGTTTTGGTGTGTCCAATGTTTGGGACCAGCCCTTTTGTGAATAAAGTCCCATAAGTTGACTGCCTGAAGGCACTTGCTGAAACTCTACACAACGTTGGGCTTTAAAGACATGCAGGTGACAGTGGCCTGCTTTCTTGGTTTATTTACTTAAACATGGATACCCTTGGAATCATAAGACAAGACCTTATGGAGTAAGTGTCATGCCCCCGGGGAGTAGAGACAATATAGAAATGGCTCTTTTCACCTTAGTTTAACACTTTATGAAATGTGATCCAGAGGTAATCCTAGCAACAAAATAAATAACGATGATAAAGCAAACAAACATGATTGACCTTAAGGCCTTAAGGATATGATCGTTTTGATGGAAAACCTGACAGGGATGGACAGCTGAGTAAATTTTTGTTGTTGTTTATTTCTGTTTTTCATGGATTGTCAGTTTCCATAGCAATTGTTTTGTTTTTTTTGGACAAGGTGTTCTCCAGAAACCACATGATTTAGCCATTGTTGTCTGATTTCTTCAAAATGATAAAGGGAACTACTCTTGACATATCAGTTAAAATATATTGAATATTATATTAACAAAACCTGACACTGTAGAAGGGTTTTCAGGGTTTGTCATAATAATAGGTAAATAAATAATATTTCATAATTGTTTCCAACATTTTTCATAACATTTTTCATTATTTTTGTTTGTTATTATTCATACAGGTATGTTGACAAAAATGTTGCACCAAGTTACATAAGAATGATTAAGAAAATTAATTCTGCCAGCATTTCATAAATTAAGCCCACTGGGCATTATTAGATAACTAATTAAATAGATCACAAATCAGACAACATGATTACAGGGGTGAGTAAAACATTCATTATACACATCACAGTGCGGTTCTGGGCTTTGTTTTGATTCACCGCTTCGCATTAATATCTCGATCGAGTCTTGAGTCGCTTATTGTGTTAAGTTTGGTTGATAGCTTGACACCTGTAAAAAGACAATAAATAATACCAGATGCTGTATATTTTTTAAGTCAAGTCAGAGATCTTTGATCACATAAGCTGTGTTTTTTTCTTTAAACAGTTGTCCATGTAAACTAATGCTACTATCACATATATCAAGAGGTCTAAAAACAGGGCACGTTTGATTGAAAGCCAGCCATTGAGAGTGTAAACACTGTTAAGTGGTGTGAAAAGGTCAGTGGATTACTGTGTAATGAGAGGGCTCTGCTTTAAGCTCCGAACTAATCACTTTGTTTCAGTGTTTTTTCTTTTCGTTCTTAGTGGGATGAGCCACAGATCCAGATAAATCTCAGGTGAATCTGTGGTGAATCACAGATGGGTTTAATAAAGCTTAAGCGTGACCCCTTCCAGTGTCACATGCCAGCAGTGGGATTTTTTCCTCCCTATATATATATATATATATATATATATATATAAAACTGCAAAATCTTAGTATTTTTGTCTTGTTTCTAGTCAAAATATCGAAAAATTCTTAAATCAAGATACTTTTACTAGATAAGAAAAATGACTTAAGATATTTACTCTTGACAAAAATCTAAATTAAATTAATCTAAATTAACATTATTTAAAGTTTTGCTTAAAAAAAAAAAAAAAAATATATATATATATATATATATATATATATATATGAAATTATCATTAAAAAAATTGATAATTTTACTTTTTTGATTCAGGGTTTGTTCCTTTTAGGTCATTTCCAAATCAAAAGAGCTAATCCTTATATTCTATCCTGACACTCAACCCTTCTTTAAGGCATAAGAAGAGATTGTCAGATCAAGAAATTTATGTGAGGAACAAAGGTGGATTTTTTTTTTTAAGAAGGGCTTACTTATATGTCACTATGGAAACCATGCAGCTTTGAAACCAATACTCTTATATAAAGCATATTGACCGTAAAATGGTACAGTAATGGTTTCGGAAGGAAATATCGTAATGCTTTGATATATATATATATATGGTATCAAAATGATTACCGTGGTATTGATATGTTTTTCCCCCTGAGAGCTCTGATGTCTTTGGTGCCTTTTTTCTTCCAGGAGAGGAGGAATTATAGTCTAATAGATTGTTTGCTGTTCATATCCAGAGAAGACTATCCAGAATTCTTCAGATTAAATTTAGCCATTCATTTATTCTGCCACATTATCTTCATCTTCAAACGTCTGATATGAATACATGATCTGTTTAGCTGGCAATCACTGTGGAAAGCTTTAAAAGCTTGCTTTCTTTAACAAGACAGCATTGACTATAATAGAACTGTGGAATGGATTGTGATCCCTGTGTGTTTTATAATTACTACAGAAAAATCTGCAAACAAAAATATTCAGACACACATCTGAATTTACTTTATTGTCCAAAAAAAAAAGAGAAAAGAGAAAATCTACAAAGTAATACAAATGCGCGTTTGGGGGATAATAACATCGGTTGTTACATTTAATTAAATTATCTTGGACATAAGCTCTGTTCAGTTATCTTTAATAAAGAGTAAAGCTAATACTGAATATTAGAGTATGTGAAACTAAGTTCTAAGACTTATTACTGTTCAGTGGGTATCACTGAGGCATATGAATACTAATGAGTAAAAACAACTACAATTACTTAAAACTAAAAATATCTTAAATAGTCTTCTCATTCACCTCAATCACATAGCATAGTGATCTAGTTTGCTGTTCAACTTAATTAAATTCGTTCCCTATGGTCTCTCTTTCTCAGCTCTTGTAACTCAAACTAATTATTGCAGAGAGCAATGTACTCGGGAATCACTGGTGTCCCATGATCCTTTGTGCTGTTGTGATGAATAGACTCCTCACTTTCCGTCATATAGCCTCTAATATTCTTACTGAACTAGAAATATGTGTTAGGCAGGTCTATTAGATACCTTCGCTTATGTTCTTCATGTAACTGATCTTAAACCTTGCAATAATGAAGCAAGGGGCTGAGGTATTAACTTTTAGTTACACTGCACCAACGGATCGGATCAGTTGACATTTCAAATTAAATACAAGTAAAAAACAGTTCGCTGCTCTGCTGATCAGTTCATTTACAAGTGCAATTAAATAAGGTTTGTAAAAACAGAATATCTATTCATGTTTTCGTTACACTGTGTGACTACGATCACTTTCCATGTATTGTTTTAGTGTTTCAGATTTGACAGAAACAAATTGTGGTGCTGTAGTGTGGTGTTGTAACAGTCACGTCTAAAAGTATGAAATAGATGGTGGGATAGTTCATCAAAACATGAAGAACCTGTATGACTTACTTTCCTTTGCTGGATATAACAGATGTTTTGAAATATATTTCAACTATTGTTTTCCCACACAATGAAAGCCAATGGGGTCCAGAACAACAGCATATGACATACCCATAGAAACATTTTTAAAAATACCTCCTTTGTTCCATAAGTTGGGAACAATGGGAAAATGAAAACTACACGAATGCAAACATTAACCTATGTGTTAGGCTAAGTTGTTATTACAAGTGACTTAGATTTTGGTTTAACTGTCGCCCCGCCATAGCAGTAGTTGACCTGAAAGAGAAATCAGATCATAAAAGCAGAAACTTCTGCCTTCATGTAGATGCATAAAGCATTTTTAAGTGCATTTGTACATTTTTGTTTATGTTGGGTGAGTCTTCCCGAACTACTGCCACCTAGTGGTGTGGATGCAGAATTATAACGTTTTCAGTTTTACAAATGAGTTACCGGCCATGACTAACTCATTTCATTAGCGAAATTAAATTTTTGTAAAACACTTTAATAAGGAAAAATGAGTACTGAGTGCATCTTTTAATGCTGTTATTCCTGATTGTATTACGTGTGAGTCCAGCCTCTAATGATTTTGTGTCATGTTTGCAGCGCTAAGAATGAAGTATTCATGCTTTGTAGCCAAAAATAGGCATCTGTGTATAGCTAAAGGCTGTGTGGAGTGATATGATATTATTTCCCTGTACTGTACGACTGTGTGTAACCCAAAGAGCTCCGCACACAGGTATTGTTGTATTGTTTAGCTGACCAAACAGCCGTGTGTGTGCGTTTAGCTGAACGCTGGGTTGTGGTTTCCTGATAGAGGTGTTGGTGGTGTATATTTCCCTCTTAGCAGTGACAGAGACAGGATGAAGAAACACATGCTCATAACGGCGAGGATCGTGATGGCAGAAATCAAGGCGCTCGTCACTGAATTCATTTTGAATGGAGAGCTGTTTAACTGTGCTGAAAGAGACACACACACACACACACACATAGTTAGGAAGACTTCTTACAATATGTAACCCACCGTTCAAACTCTATCACGCACATTTTCTTTCAATCCTTTTGTTCATTTCTTGATAACACCACCTGCTTCTACCCTCTATTAACTTCTCTCTGTCGGAAACCTTCTAACTCATCGTTATTTTGGTCACGGATTTAAGCCGCTAGATCCTTTGAGGGAAAAAAAAATCCTCTATATTTTCTGGAAGGAAGTAAAGCATGCTTTTATTCTCAATCGGAAACGCTGCAGTACTGAGAAGGAAGGATTTAGCTTCCTTTTAAGAGGTCTAAAGTGGAGGACGAAGCAAGGCTTACCTAGCTGGGAATTATTGGTGGGAGTTTCATCTGTGGACAGACAAAGATTGTTTTAGTGAGATGAGCACACTTACTGCCTTAAAGCACAAAATCATGTCTCGTATACATAACAGGCTGAATTTGAAAATTGAAAATTAGTTTTGTTGATATCACGTGCTACTGGTTGAGCTACATAAACACTATATTACAGATCATATCGTACCAATTCTGGTGATGATGGGCCCGGCAGTCATGACTGCATTGCCAGAAGCCACGGTAGTTCTATCCAACACGTTTCTCTTCTTCCTCTTACCACAGATCTGTCAGGATGGCAATATTTGTGAGTAATAAACATAGTTCCAGCTTAGTTTCTTTGCTTTTAATAACAGAAAATCGAGCATTT
Source organism: Enteromius afrohamiltoni (assembly GCA_034779775.1). Lineage (NCBI taxonomy): Eukaryota > Metazoa > Chordata > Actinopteri > Cypriniformes > Cyprinidae > Enteromius > Enteromius afrohamiltoni. Next base: position 10,380,558 of record JAUYWG010000044.1, read on the forward strand.
TATTACAACCAGAACAAAAACAGTTTTCCTTCTTATTGCTTTCACTATAGACTGTTTTTAATTGTTGGTGGGATGGTGACTCTTATTGTATTCTCAGCATAAACTAAAGGCACTTCCAAGACATTTATAATTTAATATTTTTTCCATATAATTGTTTTGCATTTTTATATATATATAGTATATATGTCACAATGAAAAAATAGTTTAAGCAAGTAAGTTCATTTAAGTAACCCTTTACTTAAAGCCTTTATATGATTCATTTTTAAAAATAGTCTCAATGCATTAATTGTGCCTTGTATAATCCATGATAATACCCATTTCATTGTTACAGCTTTAGAAAATATAATGCATTAAAACACATAAACAAACTTACAAGTATTATAATTCATTTGAACTTAGCTTATATTATTTATTAAAATATATAATGCATCACAACCTATGAATACCTTTTAAATGTACTGTATTATACAAAAAGGCTTTAAGTAAAGTGTTGTCAAAAAATAAATCTAAATAGATCTTAGTTCTTTCTTTTAGAATGAAAGTATGAAATATGACCCAGACATGTTTACACGCTTTCTGGGTTTCACTATAGTATTAGTCTCAAGCAGCCATCCTTACAGGCAAGAGCAGGGGGCAGTCATCAGAGCGACACAGCTTGGTCACGCAGTGCAGAAAGACCGTAGACATTTTCTGGTTCTTGTGCTTGACAAAGCGGAACACCTCGAAGGAGAAGCGGCCCATCTGGCTCTTCCCGTTCTCAAACACTGTTGTCTGCGGGTCCTTATCACATCTGCTGGACCAAAAAACACATCTAGCGTTCAGCCTCAGTTCTGGTTATATGCTGTATACACACACATGTGCGAGAACATCCAGAAAGCATAGAAATACCCAAAGAATAGGTCATATCGTAGCTCATCATTAGGATTCCCAGAGGGGGTTGTGTAACAGTAGTCCATCAGAACATTCCACCTGTGGGGAGTGACATGCCTGAATCAGTCCATGAAACTCACAAGACTCGATACGAAATAGCCCTATATGAGCCACTGTTGTTTCATATAGAAGTCATGTGTCTTATCTCCACACAGGACCTATAATAATCTTTCCCAACCACTTTAGTGGCGCCCATCGCTGGGCCTAAACAAGGCCGGCATTGAGTCACTCAGCATTCTTCCTTTAATGGGCTAAACCAGTTCTGGATTTATCAGATATAAGAGAGGAGGTTATTTAGGGAAGTGCTTTAACAAAGCAGTAACACAGTCCAAAGACCACAGACATTTGACCTCCATCAGATTTCATGGTTAACTCACCAATTAGACCGTTTCAGTATTACATCTGCAGTATGTTTTGCATTTAGGCCTCCTTGCAAGATACTTTCCCAAGATATGTTTGTGTAATTGCAGTTTACCTTCTGTCTAGGTTGGTGGCTTTTACAGCAGCAAACACTCGCGTCTTCAGAGTAAGTCCAGACACTGGGATGGCAAGATGATTGATGTATGTGGAGTCCTTAAATATTAAACACCCAATTCATTAGAATTATTAAGAATTTAATTATTAAATACAATATTATGTATCTAATATATATATATATATATATATATATTTAATAAAAATAGCTGTAAAATGTGACAATTCATTGCGCATATACACACCCACATATGTATATATAATATAAATCATCAAAGTTGTCCTAAAAGCTAAAACTAAAAGATAACTTAAGATAACTTTTTTTTTTTCAAATGTTGACAACTGTATGTGTATATATATATATATGTGTGTGTGTATGTGTGTGTGTGTGTGTGTGTGTGTGTGTGTGTGTGTGTGTGTGACCCTGTACTACAAAATCATAATTGTCATAATTGTCTTTTTGTCAATTGTCATAACTTTATACATCATCTGAAAGCTGACTAAATAGGCTTTCCGCTGATATATGGATATTTGGAAAAGATACAACTATATCTGAATATCTGGAAATTTAGAGGGTACAGCCAAGTGAAAATACTGAGAAAAACAATTTATTTAACTTTGTCCAAAAGTTCTTAAGTTCATAACAATGCAAATTACTAATGCAAAATGTTTTTATGGAATATAATCATTATTGAATGTCCTAATGTTTTTTTGACTCATAGAATTAATTTTTTGCTATAAATATAACCAAGCGACTTAAGACCAGGGTCCAGGGTAACATACACACACACACATGCATATATATATATATAAATATATATATATATGTATATATACACCCACACATGATAAAATAATTAAATACATTCTTATTATTATTATTTTAAATTATATATATTCTTATATTATATTTGTACTACAAACAAACAATACAGAAAAATTAGCTAAGTTATCTATTTATATGGACCTAAAGAAATACCAAATTAGAAACTATGCTGATGTTCCACATGTACTCACATTGTATAGAAGTAAATTCAGTGTGCTCAGAAAAGTGCCATTGCTGTCCTTCACTGATATCGCTGCTGCCGACCTTCGAACAAAAGGAGCTATTAAGACATGATAAATATATTTTGCAGGCCAATTAAAGTCTGAAAGGAAAACTTGTGTAATAGTTTTTCCTGATTTACTGTCTGATGTCCTTGTAATCAACCGTGCATTAGGTTTTACGACATATTCGTTGTGCATACTAATTTAATTATGCCTCGCAATTCAGCTCGTTAAAGCCTAACAATAAGTGCTAAACATTTTACAACATGCAATTTGGGACTGCTTTATCTTCCATCAAAATATTGTGAATAATTCAGCATGAGTTAATGAAAGGACACAAATGCATTCGTTTCGACTTACGAAGCAAGTTGGGTGTTGTTGACCAGATATTCCAGAGGGTAACTACAACTGAACTTATAAAGCAGTCCCGGTAAGTAGCTGATGACCGTCGGGGGATCCGGAGTGTCAATGTATCCTGCTATATTCCCAATCTGGACCAAGGAGAGATTCCCATAGGCGTTGGGCCCCTGAGCCGTGGAGACCTACAGACAGAAAGGCACTAAGGTGTGATCGCTCTTCCTAAAACTAATGTACCTTCACCTCCCTAATCCTCAGCTCTTTTATCACTACCGGATCTCTGCCATCAGCCAACCAAAGCTAAATCCACCTCGGCGCAGATGTTCTTAATTTATTACAGACAAATTGTCATAGAGAGGATACAGTCTCTCCAAGCTGTACACAAACACAAGCTGTAGTTTAGCATTTACTGGAACAAATGTGTTTTTCTAGCTAATGATTGAACCTGAAATTAAAGTTCTGGGCCATTTAAGGGCTAATGTGGGTAAATCATTCTGCCATGGGTCCGTGCCCTCCATGCAGGCCTTTGGTGAAAAACGGTGTCTTACCACAAGTGAGTTTCCACAGGCCTCCATCGTGCTGAGACTGATGCTAAACAGCACGACTGTCGGGAAGGTGTTGTTGTTGATGAACCCCCGGCAGTGGGCATCGCCGTGACGCCCGTTCAGCGCCAGATCAGTGTCGGTGTAGCCAGAGAAAAGCACCGGGCAAAAATTAATCTTCAGAGTTATGGTTTGTACTCCACAATACACGCTGATGTCCCGCTCAGCTGTTGAGATAGATTAAAATATCATTCATTACTTGGTCACTTATCAAATGCTTGCACGAAAAAAGCAAGCGCTCACTTACCGGGGAAGCGGCTGTGGAAGTTGGCATCACAGTTGAACCCATTGAATTGCGCATTCACTACGAAAGTTTTACTTACAAGCAAAAGAATCACACACAAACGTTCCATTTCAACGCCTGAGGAAGACAATGTAGGAGCAATTTCTTTGGATTCATCAGAAAATGCTTCTTGTTCTGAAATGAGAGAAGAAATGCATGATTAGACTCGCTTCAAAAGATAATTCCGCTGTATTGTCCTGTAATCATGCTATTAAATTGGAAGAAAAAGACCTGAAAATGAGAAGCGCGATACTTTTGTTGGCGCTTCTGTTAGATTTGAAACCAAAAATGAGCATGAATTGATCTGAAGTGCCACTATGCATAATATGCAAACAAATCAGCCACAATTTATTTTTTTTTAAAAAGCTACAAATCTATTCAAACGGCTTTCTGGAGGTATTTGTAAGTATGATGCTTTAACACAGAGTTCTGCGTGTTTCACCCTGACCTCTTCCTCTTTTGCCCTCCGTCTGCTCTAGCATCCCTCGTTCCGTTTCGGAAGACTCACCCGTTTCCCTGGTAGCTGTAGAATCAGCGGTACTCCATCTGTTCTCAGCTGCGACGCGAGACTGACTGGATTACCCAGCATCCCGGCAAAACCACTAGAAACACGGAAAAAAATTAAACATAAGAGATTCTTTATTTGAACACGTCAACAGCAAAAGAGCTGTCTGGGGGAACATGGGAAAGTCCATCAAAAGTGAATGTGTTATACAAATCCTTTCACGGGCCCAGAAACATGAGCAGGTTTTGAAGTTTCCCACTCATATCCTTTCTGCTTGATCTTGCTCTGTCAGCGCTCACAAGCGGCCCCACGCCGCATGTGGTCTGCAAGGGGGGGAATTATCTTTTCATCGGCTCCTGGACTGGGCTCGTCGCTGACTGAGCTGGCCTTTCTGTGTGCCAGGACGGTCTGGGTCGGGACCAGGATTGTCTGGACGCTTTAGATGCTTTGTTTGGCCCGGCTCAGTCAGCACTCTTATGATGGTATCCCACCAGTCTGGCCGTGACCCCCCTTTTGACTTCTCGACGCCTCCTTGTGATTATCACCTAATGTATATGAGAATCTATAAAGTGAATAAACGCCGTCTCATATTATCTTCATTATCTGTACACCTCTAGTGATGAATGCTTGTTTCAGCTTTTCCGAATTCATAACAGACTAATATTTTATCAAATTAGCTGCCATTTTAACATCATTATTTTTCAAATACCTTTAATTTGCATGATTAATTGCCTTGGAAATGTCTCAACGGTTCATCCTTGCGGTAATTTGAATAATTTCATTGTCCGATCTTACCTGATTCATCAAAACTCAAGCAGTCCGGGCTGCAGGCCAGCTCCAACGGCAATACATCACCCAAAAGTCACTTGTCAATCTGTGCAAAATACAAGAAATCCAACAGCTGAGGAAATTATGCAATGCTACCCCAAACTGCTGAAATCCTACATCCAGCTGGGTTTTACATCGCATGAAGCTCTGAGCCCCTTCGGCCAGAACTCACCCAGTCTGATGAAGTTTGTCTTGCGTCTTGGACTTTCTTCAGATGGAAGGGATTGTGGGTAAAATGGAGCTGTTGGGATATAGAGGGGCAATTCAATGCTTGCGATAAGTATCTCTATTTATGTGCTTCCAGCAAATGTCATTCTTTCATTTTGCACACTTGAATGTCTCTATATAGCAGGCTATAGTGCTGTTTATCAGTGTGACACAATCTCATTCACCTTGGCAAGGTATCAGGGGAAGCAGAACCATTACTGTAGGGATTTCCTCATGTGTTGTCGCATGTACTCTCTAGAATAGCATTTGAGAAAATGGAAAATTATTTGCTGTTCTTTTGACATGTTTGAATTAAATTGGATTTGGATTCAGTAAATTAATAGTTCATCCAAAAATATAAATTGTGTCATCATGTACTAGCCTTCGAATAGATCCAAACCTGTATATTTTTTTGTTGTTCTGTTGAACAGAAAGGAAGATATTTTGAACAAATCTTGTAACCAGACTGTTCTGGGTCACCATTGACTTCCATAGTATTTTGTTTCCTACTATGGAAGTCAACGGTGATCCAAAACAGCCTGGTTACAAACTTTTCTTCAAAATGCCTTTCAAATTCATACAGTTTTGAAACTACTCAAGGGTGAATCAATAATGACAGCATTTTCATTTATGGGTGAATTATTTCTTTACCTCATGATTTACCTCTGCTTTTTTGGTTTTGAACTATACAAAAATCCTTTTTTTTAGTTTAGTTTGGGTTAGTATTGGAAACCTGTGTACTTGGACAGTTAACATTTTTGGATTTTATTATTATTATTTTTTCTTAAATGTTGTGAGCCATGCAAATATTTTTATATAATTTTAAAATATTTTTATTTTTATTTTTTTTAAACCCTTGACCTTGGACAGTTTTTATTTTAATTTTGAGAAATGCAAGCTTTTATTTTTCCTGTGTCCTTGTACAGATTAAGCTTTTCAAATTCACTTCATTTTAATGTTCTTTAGTTAGCTATTCAAAACCCAAATAATGGGTTTAAGCAGCAGTTTTCAGACATGCAAAAATAAAAGCCTTTATTTTGTTTTTTGCATATTATTTTAATTTCAGAAAACTGCATTCTCAAACAGGCCTTTTAAAACTGATTAATTCTTATAGACTCAGCTATTCAATTATATAATGAGTTTTAAACAATAACAGGAAGGTTTTATAGCCACAAATGTGTTTTGTGCTCAATTTAAAAACCAAATAGAATGATGAAACGTTCTCTGCTCACATCTGAACTTCTAAAATCAAAGCCACGAGCGGGAAATGTGTTTACGAGCACATTAAGAGCTTATCGCAACACAATGGCTGTATCTGTTTTTATTTGCCTGGCATTTGGTTGTGCTTCATTTTCTTGTCTCTTTATTTATCTGATGACTTTATTCAGAGCGCAATAAATAATGTGGGTCATTAGGAGGTTGTGGTGAGAAACTCAGTAATGCAATATAATATACTGACAATAACAGTGTTGACAATGACATATCTTACCTATCTTAAGGTCTTTAGTCTAACCAGCAATGATATTTAACCATCCTCTCTTAGCAAAAATAATATCTCCATATCTTGTATCACAAATCAGTCTATAGTTTCAGCTAAAACGTGTCTCTTTTTAGGGTACAAGTAATTACTGTTTTTCTTCAAGCCGTGTGAAATGCCATCAGCTGGCGGGCAAGCAGGTGTCAGGCCCAGTGCATCAATCACTGCGGCCTGTAAGGAATTAGGAACCATGAGCAATCTGTCTCTGTTTGGTCGTCATGGCTATCCGGCGGACGGGATATGTCTAGCCTGCTGAGAGAAAAGCAAAGTGGAATTTCAAACTAGGGAACGCACTTTCGGTGGCCTTTTTGAAGCGCCATAAGGCATGTAAAAGCCACAAGTTTTGCTAATTGCCTCTGTCTCTCTCAAAGAATTAGTTTGCTTTGTTGTTTAACTATGCCATGTTTATTCATAAGGGTTTTGTAACCGTAGGCACTCGATTTTAGCTACTTATGATGGAGATTTGATTTGAAATATTACTGGAATGATTTTAGGCCACTAACTGGATATTAATGTTGCAGTTCAGTGGAGATTAGAAAGACTTTGTTGGGACTGCCTCAAAGTCAAGTTCTAAAAAAGCATGGATCCACAATACTGACATAAGGACAGATAATACAGTTTCACCGTATTTTATAATACTTCTAATATGGAAACAAGTCTGCTGTGTGGGAACAGAGAGACGGAGTGTGAAAAGGAGAGAGGGATAGAGTAGGAAAATCTGTCAGTGACAGGTGTTTGGCCCTGCATGTGTCGGGTACAGCGCAGATGAAAATGCCCTTTTTTCTTTTCGGTAGATTGTATTGTCTGTCACAGCAGCCAACTTAGTTACCTCCTAACTGTTTTCCTGTCAGCAAAGGGAACATCACTTGTCATCTATGTTATCCCTCATCCAACACAAAAACAGTTATATCTGCTGGGGAATGGGGTCATATAGCACACGCTATACAGAAAAAAAAGTATCCATGTCGAGCATATAACATCTATATCCCTTTTCTCCTCACACCCTTTTAATGACCCATTTTGTGACACTTGCTTTTAAGTAAATATATTAAAAGTATATATTTAAATAACTTTGTGCAGATGAGTTTAATAATTGGTAGAGGTTTATTTTAAATTAAAAACTGCTTGTCGTAAGGTTTTGTTGGGGACAACAGTTAAGACCCAAAGGACCAGGTGTTTGATGAATCAAGACCAGGAGTCAGAGATAGAATTAAATGAAGAAAATTTTACTGAAGAAAATAGTTTGCAGTCTCATCCGCAGAAGTCAGCTTCAGTACTCCCAACCTGATCTCACGGCAATTCGTACGTATTTTACGAGGTGGCTAAATCATACGAATTTGTACGACCTCACTCGTACAAATTCATACGATTTATTCTAAATCGTACATATTTTATGAGATGCCAATTCGTATGAATTTGTATGAATGACCTAAACATAACCCCGCCCCTAAACCTTCCCGTCATGTGGTTTTAGACAAATAGTACTATATAATTCTAGTGAGGTCGTACGGATTAGTATGAATTGGCACAAATTTGGCACCTCGTACGAATTGCTCGTGGGACTGTGTTGGTACTCCGCATCAAGTTCGTAGGCTGCTCTGCTCACATCTTACAGACATTAGGATATATACTCTACTCTAACAAAGGTCACTAATTGTGTAAATACAGAGTGGGGCCATTTATATGGAGACACCTTAATAAAATGGCCACCCTCACATATACTAATGTGCCACAAACAGGAAGTTAATAATATCACCAACCGTTCCCATTTTATTAAGGTGTGTCCATATAAATGACCCACCCTGTACATTAGTCACTTTCTAATTGTTCCAAACACTAGACATATTAAAAACATTTGTTTGCACAATTCAAGGTGAAGATGATGATGATGATTCAGGCACCAGGTCTTCCAGACAGCCCAAATATGGATCTTCCAATCGCAAAGGAGCATTATGTGCTTTACAGAGGGGAAAAGACACACACATATAGCAAAGGTCTACTTCAAGGCTAACTAGCTTACTCCAAGCGTCTTATCAGCATGGCTGGATACAGTCTTAAGCAAAATGAAGTAAAATACAGGCTAGAACTGGATTTGGCAAAATCTCTAATATCTTATACATAATCGTCACAGTTGATTCTTCAGAGCACCATGACCTAAAGGAAGACACAATAAAGACACAAACCCGAGCTCCGTTCGACATCGTGGTCTGGTTTGAAGCACACAGTCAATCCACAGAGATTACTTATTACATCAAACAGTTCAACATATGAAATACCTTTATGTAATTTAATGAGTTAAATACTGATTCGTTGTATGATTATAGTAAAAATTAATAAAGGATATGGACTCTCCATTCGGCGTCACTCCATCATCCCCTTCAGTTTTTAAAGTGTGAATGAATTAGCAATATTATTAAGCATTTTGATCTGTTAGTTTGAATTAGTTTAGTTTATCATATCAGTGATAGATTCATTTATCATTTTGATGCGTTTCATTTTATAGTATAAAATATAT
>JAUYWG010000044.1:10389942-10403275 GCA_034779775.1 Enteromius afrohamiltoni
TATATATATAAAGGGTTTATAATGTGGCGCTATTGTGTAAAAAAGCACTCTAAACCAAGAAAAAGTTTGTAGAGTTGAACACTTCTGGACAGCATTTGAGGAAACTATTGTGCATGTGAGAGAGCTCTGCTGGACTAAGCAGACAGAAAAGCTGTGTTTCTGGTCCCAGGTGGCAGAAATCACAGGATACCTTATTGTTTATGTGTGAAACACAAGCCATGTGGTATTCAGACCTGAAGGACACACCTTTTCATTATGAGCCATATCTATAACCAGCTTTCTCCTCTCAGAAACAAACCACAGCATGGTGTGTCTAGCTTGTAATGTAGGAATATCTAAAATGACAGTTTTATAATAATAACAATAATAATTGTATTATTTATTGTATTGCATTTATACATGTTAATAATAATCATAATAATGAAATCATGAAAATATATTCACTCCTAATATGCTACTGAACACACTGAAGCTATATACATATATATATATATCATATTGTGTGATATATGTGTATATATACACATTCTAAATAATTATAATAAATAGTGTCATTACTGTAAAGCAAAAACTATTTTAAAAAATTTTTTCCCTAATATTAATAATAATAAACGACTATTTTATTCATTTTTTTTGTAATAAACATTTTTGTGTATGTAAAGTTTACATGCCAAGGAAAGTTATAGATTACACTTATTATGTAAAATATAAATACAACTTCTTGAAATACTGCTCAGTATTCTGGTAGAATACTTGTTGTAAAGAGAAAAAGCTGACACGCACCTGCGGTCCCTCGAATGGATGTTGTCAAGATGCTCTTGAAAGTTTTCTGAACAAGGACACTGAGACCTGTATGTGTATATCGCCCCCTACCGGTGAGACTGCATCACAAGAGCACCGATGCCACCTGTGCGATGCCGGCTGTTGATGTAGGCCAAAGTCAATCTGCTCGGCACATTTCTCACAAACGAACCTCGTCCTGAAACTGATCAGTGCTCTGGCATTGTGCATTAGTGGCTGATCCCCTGGACATTCAATCTCTGATACCCTTCTCCCTCTCTGCTCCTCTGCTTGAGTTAGATCTAATTGCACCAGTGAGTATAGTTATCTGTCTACCTTTCTATGGCTACAGATGTTTATATATATATATATATATATATACATATATTTATTCTTACACAATTAATATTATAATGCATCAAGCTGAATTAGACAGATGCTGGAAACGGCAGAATCCAGAATTACAGATACTCAACACAAGCTACTGTAATTTACATCAATTATTCAGGATTTATGGGTTGCCTTAATACGCGAGACACAACCTGCTTTTTGGTGCTTTTGTAATTGCATATTTTTATCACTAGATGTCTCCCTTTTTCAGGCATTTTGCAATGAAAAATTATTGCACTGAGAAAGTGTTGCTTTTTTATAATTTATAAATGAATGCTAAATTACTAAAATATGCTTTTTTAAGTAATAAAGATGCTCTTGCAATTAAAAATGATAATTTTTGCTTCAATTAAAAATTATATTTTGGACTAGTGTTATTGTGAAATGTCTGCCTAACTGAAAACCCTCACACACTTTCTACTTATATTACATTTTGAAAACACACACATATAATTGTATATAACAATTAGCATATAGACCTAACAATTTTGTAAGTTATTACATAAATGCAAATTTAATCAGCGACACTTATCTAAATAGATGATGTTGTAAAAAAGTACCACATTTGAAACCATGAATTTGGTTGGACAAATTCCGTCACGTGCACCGTTGCCCGTCTGAATAGCCGAACTAGTAGATAATACACAGAAACAAATCCATCTGGAGTCGCCATTTTGGCTCAAAATCGAAACAGCAGTACCTACATTCTATGCAGCGCTAAGCACAGGTATCGTATTTTAGAGCCAACATGGCGTCGTTTTACACCGACCATCCAACATCCATATAAATCTTGGGAGGATCTTCTGAAAAGAGGAAACAGACCCGCCATTTTCCTACAAGCCTTTTAAACCCAGCAGGGGGAGGCGAGCCACTGAGGAGGAAAAGGGGGAGTTAAGAGAGAGGGAGAGAGGGAGAGGAGAGTGCGTGACAGAGGGGTTGAGAGAGAGAAAGAGAGAGAGGACGCTGCTGTTAATAGAAGAGGAAACGTTAGGTACGTAAATGTCGCGATTACCTGACGGCATAACGTTACATAGACATCAAACTTCATTTGGACTCTGAAGCGGCGGATGCGTCTTACTTGAAATCACATTTTTTTTCTCTATTTCTTTCCCAGTCAGGTGGCGGAACAGTGCACATCCCAGGGACTACAGCATTGCCTTTGGATTTAACAGCCCGAGCAGATTTCCCCCCCTCTTTTTTTGTTTTCCCCTTTTTCTGTTTGTTTAAATCTGCGAGGATGTCTGGACAGAGCATAACGGACCGGATAACGGCAGCCCAACACAGTGTTACCGGTTCCGCGGTGTCCAAAACGGTGTGCAAGGCGACCACGCACGAAGTCATGGGGCCAAAGAAGAAGCATTTGGACTGTAAGTGCCTTGGGATTTTGTACTGTGTTGCTTTCGGACCCGCGTTTGAAAGTTACGTCAGTCACTCGTCGCCCTGGGAACGAGAGGTTCTGGGCTCGAGGCCTGCGAAAGATTCACGTTCAGTGCTGCTCGTGTTATTTAACCAGTTTCCTCCAGCGACCTTTGCTGATGTTGAAACCGATCATTTGTGCAGGGAGTTTTGAGATAGCTCGAGTACAGTGCAGTGCATTTAATGATTTAACTCGCTAACTAATAATTAACCGCATTTAAAAACGAGCCATCTGTTGTCTAATATGGACACTTGCAGGTCGAGTCGAAGGGATTCATTGAGACATCTGATTATCGCAAACAAACTTTTGGTGTGAAAGAAAATCCCCGTTTCTGTCTTTTTGAGGTTGCAAAACAAAAAGCAGCAAGTTTTAGCTGGGTCATGACTCTTTATTTGTTTTTAAAGGAGCAGTTCGAAGAAATTATAATTCTGCCATTATTTGGTCAACAGCATGTTTATGAAATCCATTTTTTTATGTGACAGACAAAAGCACACAAATATTCATTTGCAGAAAGTCCAAGTTGCTCTTTTCCATGCATTGAACGTGAAAAGGGAACACTGTTGTCAATCATATATGGTTTTATAAATTATCTACTTAAGTTTGTATTAAAAAATATTGCGTGTGACTTATTTTCTGATGTTTTTTGTATGTTATACAGCTTGACAGCTGTAGTCACCATCCACTTTCTTTTTGTGGAAAGGAGCTGCTTCTGCATTTTAATTTAAAAACGTATACAATTTATGCATAATCCATACTTATTTCACCGAAATATGTCCCAAATTAGTAAATAATAATATTTGTATGCATTCTAAATTACTAAGAGTTATTCAGTTCTTTGGTTGTAACTGATTTTACAATTAAAGTGAAAAACATGCTGACTGTTAAGTTATGTGACATTCAATTTAAGATGTGCTCTGGCAGGTGTTTATAGAAGACATTGTTGTAATTGGCTCAGTCTTGGCATCGACTGAACTAATGAGACCGTTCTGTCAAGTTAACTTTTAACTTTATGAAGATGTTCTATTCATTGCTTGTTAGGAGGTTGCTGGAATCAGGTGGTCTTCTCTGAGTGAGATGTTCTCAGGCTCTCACAGGTGGTGGTGCTGACAGCTCTCCTGGAGCCGGATTCCTGGGGCTTCTTATAATTCTAAGGAAGCACACTAGCCTAATTTAGGGCCCATCCTGACCTTATCAGACCTCCAAGAATAGTGTGAACATTTGTGTCCGTTCAGTGAGATCTGAAGCCCTTGATAAGCTCAATGAATCAATTGCAGTTTGTTTGCTTTTTTGCAGGTTTGTAGTTTATTTTTTATTTATTTTTTCGATTTGTGATCTTTGTGGATCAGTGTCTGTATTTTGCATAAGTTTCAATAGATGTGGTGTCATCATTTCATTCAAATCAAGGCTGGTGGGACCGCTGTATCGCCTCACACTGCTTGTGTACATATAGCTTTTTGCATTCGTTCCCCTCCTACAGTGCTCATTTCCTCTAGTGAAACTATTTTTAGCTTGGTCTTGACAATACAGAATGGCATGTGTGCTGACAGATGGTTTTTAAAGAGTAGAGAGAAGTTCTGAACTTATTGGAGGTCAGACGTAATTGCCTTCTTCCCTTAAGAGTATGTTCTAATGTAAAGTTTTTCTTTATTATCGTGTCCAGAATGTTGTTTCACAGTAGCCCAGTGCCCGCAGGTTGGTTCCCGTAGCGTGGAGAGAGTGTGTGACAAAGTCTCGTAGGTATTTCAGGGCAGCAGTGCGTTCAGTGCCTGGAGTTTCCTTTGGGACAGTAATAGCGATGTGTCTCGCTCTCCTTCTGTTTGATTTGAACATTAGATACGGCTCCGGCTCCGGCTCCGGCCCCCAGCCTCTTTGATTTGGGCCGGGTTTCCGGGGTAGGGAGAACATTCCTCTTGAACTACCATTATCCCCTAAATGACCAGTTGGCTGAAAAAATGTCCTCCAATTGTTTCCATTCTACTTCATGTTTTAGTTTTAGCCGCTCTTTTTAGTCACACAAATTCTTTGTATGTTCACTTCAATTTTATAAACCGAATTAAAAAAAGAAAATACATTTTGTGAATTTATTGGCTTTTAATAAATTTAGCTGTGAAGGGAAGTCTGCGTAGGTCAGGTGGAGCTTACCAGTTTAAGACCAACTTGTCATATACATCCTTTTATGTCCATAAATAAACGTCAGCTTGTGTTCCATAATGTCCGCCATTATTAGCCAGTAGAGCTTCAGTGTGTTCAGTATCATATTAGGAAATGCAGAGCACCCACTCTAGTGCTAAAGCTTTGCTAAATGTACTGATGGTTCACATTGGTCTATGTTAAAGGTGTAGTGTGTCATTTATTCTCTGCTAGCATCACAATACAAAATACAAATACTGCTTATCTGCTATTGGTTGGTCAAATATTAGTTCACTTCAGAATAAATCGCCAGTTTTTTGCCCTCGTGTCGTTTCAAACCTGTTTTAAAACAATCTTATTTTGGGGTGTTTTTAATGAGATTTCTTTTGGACAAACATGTAAGAAAAAACTTCACTGATTATCATAAGGACGAGCAAGTACAAGATTCTCCTAAATAATGGCCCCTGGATGTTAATATGGGGCGTAAACAACCTGATTTGTGTTCACGATGGTTTAGTGTAAGAAAACTGGTGGATTTGGAGAGAGATTGAATGGATGGTAGTCAAACGTATTGAAATGTGATCTCTCACACACACATACACACCACCAACATCAACAGCGGACCTTTCACTGTTGTATTTCCATGGCTTGCTGAAGTAATGTTGGCTGGCCTTCCGTGCCCCAGTGCTGCGCAAGCATGTTCAACGGGATCATGGCTTATTCTGGGCACTCATTCATATGAGTCAGTCATATGCAGTATGCAATATGATAGACGCTTCCTAGAATCTGTCCGAGATGGAATCCACCACACACACACACACACACTCACTCACTCACTTATCTTTATGGTTTTGAGATACACAGCCGCTCCTAGCGAACTTAGAGCTTGAATTAAATTAACTCATTATGCGTTTTCCATCGGATAGCTTGATTTCCTACAGTATAACTGCAGAACGCTTCCGCTCAGCATGTGTAAGAATGTTCTAGCTGATACAGTGTTTATCCTGCAGCTTGATTGGTGGTTCAATGTGTAGCCCCCAGGTAGTTAGTGTGCCTGGTTTACAGCTGAAGGTTTTCAGGATGTGAAATGCATCTTGTGTGATGAACCGTTGGACAGTCGGTGGAAATCGGATAAGTGGTTTGTTGTAATCGTAGATTAAAGTGCTCTCATCTTGATTGGTGTTCCTTTTGTTTAGTATACGTATTTGCAAATACACAATTCACAGCCCAATTTTGAGGTAGAAAAAAATTGCAACAAAACACCCCAAGCTTACAGCTCATTGACTGTAGATACAACACCCATAAAATGTCATCTGCTCCAATAAAGTGACCCCTCTGTGCTGTTTTATGGTGTCAGATCGCAGTTATGTGTGTGTGTCTGTACCTGTGTTGAAATGTAACATGTGACCTGAGAGGCATCAAATGACGGTCAGTCAGAAAGAGTGCTGACTCGCCGCCCTGCTGTGTGTGAATGGAGTCCAATACCGCTTTTAGAGTCACAGTTTGAACCTCCTAGTCAAGCCTGGCTCTAGAGCGTTTGTAGTTGACTTTCTTCTTTTCCATTTCCTAAATTATTGACCCAGTATGCCATTAGCAAAGTGCCTGTTTACCTCAGCGGTTTTAAGTGATCAAGTATTATGTAACTAGTCACACCAACCCAAATACAGCAGAGAGGGAAAGGTTGCGACGCCCTCCTTACTGCTTTTTGAGTGATGATGAAATTTAGGGCATAAATAAACCACTCCGCAGGGGCTGCACTCACCAAGTATTTCAAAGCGTTTTCTGGTCGAAAGTTACTTTTGTCGAAAGTAAGAGTGCTAGTAATTAGTTAGGGTAATGTTTAATGACAGAGCGCTCACTTATGTAGCTTTTAGACTGTTTGCACTGTTTGTAAACTAGAGAGAGAAATGTCGAGTTATGACTCAGTTTAAATTAAACATTAGAAGATGAAAACAAAAGTTAATGGATTGATCATTCACAGTAAGATTTAGCTATAAATTGTTAGTTATAGTTAGTTATGTTGGCTATATAATATATACATTTAATAAATTAACCAAAACTAAATGGATTTTAAAAAAAAAACTAATAGTAAAAACTTTTGAAAGTTTGAAATTGCAAAATATGTCTGTTCAGGGTCAGGTGATCCCGATGGCAGCTCGGTGATTAGTTTTTGTTGATCAGCCCTGCTTCCAGACCTTCCCAAACTCTCGGTCGAGACTGTAAAAGTGTCTTGTCCTTTATGAACCCAGCGAACCATTTCGAGATACTTCCTGCATTCTTGTAGGTCGCCAACTATTCGAAATCTAAACAGCCAACAGGAAGTTGTTCCGTAAATCAGAAAAATGTCGGGAACTGATTAAACGGGAGATGTCTGCAGATTGCAGCATGCAGTGACTCTTCCATCAAGATCAGTCTGCATCAGGGGAAATTCATGAGTCAAAACTCCTAGAGTCTAATCAGCAGAGTTTGTTCTCACAACAAACATGATACTTCATTCTGAACGTCACTATGTCTAAATATGGAAAAGTCCAGTGAGGAAGCAGTCCAAGTGATTCAGATTTTCTGTTGATTGTCTGTCTTTTTGGTTGTACAAAAAAAAAAATTTGATATAAACTGCTTGCATGCCCCCCCCCCTTTCTGTAATAATTCATCTGTTTAATCTTCTCTTTTATGCAGGATTAGTTAATGACCTCAGGAGAACTGTTTGTAAAGCTTTTTTTTTTTCTTTCAAGATGTTATTTGAGAAAAGAGAAAATTTACCTTGAGGATACTTGTTTGAATGTCCTTGCTAGTCTGAGGTAGTAACTCTACCTATTATTTTGTTAATGAGCACCTTTGAGAGAACTATTGATAAAATGCCTCCAGTAACAGTGATTAAAATGAGTCCAGACATGATTTTTTACTAAATGATGTTTAGAATTATTTCTCATTCATGCTTGAGCAGCTTCTATTTTTTGTGTGTGTGAGAGGGCATTCTAACATGCTATGGCAAATTTTTTTTTTTTTTTTTTTACTCGTTAACCTTTAGCTGTTTATTGTTTCATTAAAGTGCCCCTATTATGCCTTTTCAAATAATATTTTCATGCAGTGTGTCATGTAGCTGTATGTCAGCATAAATCTTCAAAGTCGTGATGCCGACAGTGCACTATAAATGGTTATTGTCTATAAAAAAAAAAGTCAGCTCACATTCGCCTAAACGAGTCATCTGCAATTCGAACACATCCACTTCACTAAGTAACACCATTTGCGTGATGTCCGCCCACGTTCTACATAGCGAACAACATGCCCCGCCCACAAACAGTAGAATTCCCACATGGATTACATCATGTCAAAAAGATGCTGTATCCTGTGAGAGTTAATTTGTTTTATATTCCTTTCTGAAAGATGACTCTACAAAGAATCAGCAGTACAGTCTCTTGTTGTGTTCGCCTCATTTTACTGATGACTGCTTTTCCAACGTGATATTCACCAAACGCTTGGTCTTAAAAGATTGATCAGTGCCCAGTTTATTTGGACCGGCTTGCTCCTCTGAACTTCTACCTGTAAGTAAGATTAATAATTGATGTTATTATTGATTATTTATTATTGATATTTTCTAGCGATCGTTCAAAACACGTATTTGTGTGCGTTATGTTGTGTAACAATGTCTTGGTAACCGGCTAACTTATGTTTCTGTGGTTCTGGTGTTCAGCTGTGGGACTAATGTAGTCTAGACATTGTGATTGATGCAGCTTGACTGTCTGTCTGTCTCATTAGTTAAAATAATGATAAAGGATGTTTAACGAAGTGTCATGCATTATACAACGTTGATGTTCACAATGTATAGGTGTGCCTGATTCGCTCACAAAAGCACTTTCCAAGGTAGTCCTTGCTAACTAGTTGACGTAATCTTTCAGAAAGCACTTCTAGTAACTTAATGTCAGAATGTATAGTTTTGGTACAAGCTCTGTGCTGTGGAGCGCTGTAGCGGTAGACCAATCATAGAGGACTGAGCCATCTGACCAGTCACAGCAGTGAGGGCTCACAGGAGGGAGGGATTTAGACAGACTGATTCTTCGAACTGCTTCACAATCATTTAGAAATGGGCTAAAATTAAATCTGTTTTTGGAGAAAACTAAAGTGTTTTTTGACCTTGCGTACATGTAAACGTTTTTTAAGAAACTCATAAAGCAATATTAGCAACCTTTAAAATGGCATAATAGGGGCACTTTAAAAAAACAATGGATGATTGACTTGCTGAGTGAGTTTTATTTAATTTTGTAGTTCTAGTTCCCATTTTATCAAGCATTTTCTTTTTTCTTTTCTTCTGGCTTATCTGAGTTTTTGTGGCATGTTTCCCTGATTTCTCTGCAGCTGTCTCCTTCGTTCTCATTCTTTCTCACTCTCCCTCTCTCTCTACTTTCACTTCCTCAACATGCTCTGGATTCTGCAGGGCTGTGAAGTCAAGCCTGCATTCCAGCTAAGATATGTATGTTCTCCTTCCTCTGGCCAGCTCTGTGAATGCACTCTGTACATGTGGCATTTTTTTTTTTTTGCCATGATATTTGCTTCTGCTCTTGCTGGTCTGATGTTAACCACATGGCCTCCATGGGAAGTAGTATCGTTTAGATAAAATGTTTTTAAAAATTATTTGCACTTTATTATGTGTAAAATCCATGCATCTTAATAATTATATCCCTGTAGACTGGTTATTTGATATCCTAGATATTGCTACAATACGTTATGAATGTTATATTATTATAGATCGGTCCCGGTAATTTCTGTTGACCGAATCTTTGCATTTTAGACCTGTATTACTGGTTATTCATTTCCTGTCCAGGTTAGTCTGTGAGTAGTCAGCCCTTTGTGCACCCACAGCGCTTATGTGATGCAGAGCAGGATGCTGTCTTCTATCTGTCTGCGAGTTAAAGCCTTCGAATCAGGGGAGCAATCATTCACTTAATGGTTTCCTGTCCTCTGCCCTCACAAATGGGTCTGCCTGAAGCAGACCAGAGATGTGATGAGGGGAAAAAAACCCCACACTATTCTCCATCACTGTTTGTTTCTACCTGTTTTCTGTTTCTTGGCCTGTGTTTCTTGTCCCCTCCTGCCATTTCTGTTCTCTAGGGGTCAGGGAGTCTAGATATCTCTATCATTAGCTTGTTTCATGACCGAGCGTTTTGAAAGGTTTCATTTCGAATCGGTTTCCTGTCATGAACTGTAGGAAGTTTGCAGCATCCTGTTGCTGAGTCCACTCTATTCTCCTGTCATTTAACAAAAGAAAATGGCTTGTAGGCTCAGGACTATACACTGTAGTGATTCCTTTAGGTCTTGTAGTCCATTGTTGCCCCATCCATTCGTTTAGTTTTGTCAACAGAATCATTTTTTTTTTTGCCATATAGTGCATTGATGACAATATGCAGCCCAGCCCATCCCTAGCATTAAGATCAATGTCCCTTGACAGACAACAATTTTCCTGGTTAATTATTAACATTAGTCATGCTCTGACGCTTCCTATAAATTGCGAATGGGTCATTAACAATATGGAGATCTTTAAGGGATTGGCTTGTTCACCCAAAAATTCTGTGATTTTATTTCTCACCCTCGTGCCGCTCCAAACCCGTAAGACCTTTTGTTTATTTTTGGAACACAAATTAATATATGTTTGATGAAAGCTTTCTGACCCTGCATAGATGGCAACATAACTACCAAATTTAAGCCCCAAAATGGTAGTAAAAATATTCTTAAAATAGTCCATGCCACAGTAATCGTTCCTTTTTTAATTTAATTAAACTAAAAGAATAAGTTCAACAATTTCACTTCTTAGTCTTCGATGCACATCGAAGGGTTTACAGCTCTTTATTCTGTCATTTATTTTATTTATTTATTTATTTATTTTTGTATCACCTGACAACAGAAATATTTCCTGACATGCTCTTAACAATAGCTTATACAGAAACAGAACTATTACAACTACATTATGTATATACTGTATCTAAAAGCAGGAGTTTATTAGGGAAAGCGCTTAATTAATAACGAATATGTGTTCCCTAATCTGAAGCGTTACCAAATTACATTTGGACAAAATGAGTCATGTCATTGACCCAGATATATTATATAACTATGAGGAAATTGATATTTAGTGCTCTATGTTTGCATATTTCCAGCATACTGGGTGAATATGATTTTATATATACTTTTTCTATTAATAGGTTGTGCCGTAACAGTATCTTATTATTTGTATGTTTACAGTTCATGTTTTAAAGGACTGGAAAATCAACATGATCATGATTTACTTACCGGTGTGTTGTTTTTAGACCTATGACTTTTTCTTCAAAAGAAAACGTTTGCAGAGCTTTTTATCCACATGAATTTACAGCTAGAGCTTTCAAGACTTTAAAGTTGTTTTGCATCTTTCTTTTTTTAATTATAATTTTTATAAAGTACCATTTTTGCTATATATTCTAAACAGGATCAAGTGATGTATATAGATTTAGAATAACGGAAGGCTGAGTAAATAAAGATGTTTTTCATTTTTGAGTGAACTGTCCATTTAATATCATCCCATTTCTTCAGCATATTATTTTATAGAGGCATATAAAGTCAGTGAAATGTTAGAACACTTCCAGTGCACTTTTTACCAAGTAACTTTTAATATTGCATCTTTTACCCGGAAGGCACTTCAAATCATGAGCCTCAATGTCAGAGGAATATGGATATTTTATTGCTTAGTTTTGCAAGGGTTTTTTGGCCTTTTGAATAGGTAAAATGTCAGAGTTTAGGAAGGGCGTATCACATAGCTAATTTGTTTCTCATCACGTGACCATCACATGGTTGGATACACATGCATGTACACACTGCTGAACCGTGAATCACATCTGTCTCCACTCAGGGGAGAAAGAGATGCACATTGGGTGGGTCTTGATTGAGAAAGAATCTTTCATATCTCTCATTCCCCCTTTCTGATGTGCTACATCAGGGCATGTAAGGTAAATCAATCAGTGTCCGGTTACCCATGTGTAGGGCGATAACGCCATTAAACATCGTCTTCTGACTTTGATCTTTCACTCGAGCCCCACGGACATGTGCGTTCGCAGCGCCGTCATGCTTGGCGCAGGCGTTTTGTGTTGGCTCTGAAAAGTCTTTTGTTGTCACGTGGCCAAGCCTTTGTGCAGGTTTAAATGGTGGATGTTATCTGTAAAAGAGAGGGCATTCTGTGGGCCACCCATGCTCGCTGTGCAGCATATTTTCACATCCCCACTTCAAAAGGTCATGTATGCACTAATATTGGGCGGCAGTTTGTTGGGCAGCGTGTAATTACTCTTGCGTCTTTGAAATGGGTTGTAACGATGAGTGGCCTTTTCATTTAGTTTAAGGAGGTCTAGAAGTGGTTTCTTCGTCATTTGAATCTAGAAAACTTAACGATGAGATAATCCCATTCGGATCTGATTCTCAGCGGAGAGAGGCAGCGGCGTCCCTCACTGTCTGTAGGAGGCTTCATGAATGGCATGATAAGCTGCGGCCCTGAATGAGTCTCACAGTGTCGGTGCTGTAGAGAAAGCCTTGAGGGATCCCGCTCTCGCTCTCGGAGCGCAGATGGCTGTGGAGTCCAGCCAAAGAACTAATAAAGCACAGGATGTCAATGCATGTCTCTCACTCGCACCATGTCAGCGCTGTCTGAATGCTAACACGCTGAGTGGAGGCACCTTAGCATCACACAGTGTCCGCAACATTAGACAGTTCTCTGGAAACGGTGGCTTTTTTCAGTAAATAGGTTAGCAGCAACATTGGAATCTGTGGCAAGACCTTACAAAAGTTTCACACTGCGTGAAGTAATTTTTATGTCCATAGAATGTATTGAACATATATCATAGTCAATATTTTGCTGTGTTTGTATGTGTAGTTGACGTTATTGTGCAAAATTTAAAAAAATCATATTACTGGTGACGACTTGTGATTTTGTTCCTAGGTTAAACACTTTTTAAACCTTAATTGTGTAGATCAGTCAGAACATTGTGGAGCTTACA
Source organism: Enteromius afrohamiltoni (assembly GCA_034779775.1). NCBI lineage: Eukaryota > Metazoa > Chordata > Actinopteri > Cypriniformes > Cyprinidae > Enteromius > Enteromius afrohamiltoni. The sequence goes on from JAUYWG010000044.1 coordinate 10,402,666, forward strand.
ATTCTAAAATGTGGATTGGATATTTATATACAGTTTACTACTAGTTTAGGGCAGCCTTTTGAAGAACTCTAAACTGGACGGACTCAAAAGAAGTTAACATGAAAACTGTTCAGGTTATTTAGGGTTCAAATGTTTGTGACGTGCTGACAGTTTAAATTATAAACACGCTGACCTTCTTCAACTCTCTGTTACAGATCTGATCCAGTGCACCAATGAGATGAATGTGAACATCCCTCAGCTGGCCGACACGCTGTTCGAGCGCACCACCAACACCAGCTGGGTGGTCGTGTTCAAATCCCTCATCACCACGCACCACATTATGGTCTACGGCAACGAGGTCAGCTTTCCTATATACACACACATGCTCTTGTACACTTATAACCTTTAGCCTGAGCTTTATACCTTAATTAAGTGCCTATAAAGTGAACCCAGAAATAGTTGACTCAAAAACTATTAACTGAGAAAAATACAACTGAAGAAAAAGGGGAATAAAAATCTCATCATTCCAAACTAACAAAATGTTTTTGTATTTTTATTATTATTTATATTTTTCATTTAATTTTTTTTATTTATTTTTGGGCTTTTTTTTTTTTTTTTTTTTTTTTTGGTA
>JAUYWG010000044.1:10403375-10442848 GCA_034779775.1 Enteromius afrohamiltoni
ATATATATATATATATACACACACACACATTCAAAAATGGTGTATGTTTATTTTAAAGTGCACACACACACTATTACACAATATAATACACAAAAGTATGTGTATATTTCATATATAATATACTTACACACCCACATATACACACAGATTATGTGTATATATAATCTGTGTGTATATGTGGGTGTGTAAGTATATTATATATGAAATATACACATACTTTTGTGTATTATATTTTCAGTCATTTTAATTTTACTTTAGGAATGTTAAGTTCTTTTGAATTTTTCACATATTTTTTATTTCTATTTATCTCAGTTTTAATGATTTATAGAACCTATATCTTCTACATTTTTAGTTAATAATTAATAGTTAAAATAATTTGTAATAGTTGTATTTAACAATATTCCTTCAAATAAATATTAATTTTTAATAATTTATAATTTACTCATTCTGCATATGTATACTAGATTTACATATTATTAATAATCATGAAAATTAGAATAAAAATAAATGTTTTAACCCTGACCCTATATTGTATTTTTAGTTAGTTTACCTCAAATGGCTCATGCTAGTATACTTTGGTGAAACTTTACTGGTATATAGTGAAACGAAATGAAAAACTTTTATCTAAAAGGATAAGTTGGCATGATACAGCAGATGTGATTGTTGGTTAAACTACAAACATGTTGTAGGAAATACGAATCGGTTGCCATGGGCTAACCCAGTTGACATTTTTGGAAGTCTGGACTATGACGGAATTGATCAATTTAAATTAATAGCGGCAATTATGCATTACACTTGAACTGGAAGAAAACATTAATCGCTGCTTTGAAATCGCTGTTCTCTGGCATTCTTCAAACATGTATAGGTTATCCAGTGTTGGGGGTTTTTTTAGGTCTGACCTTATTTTCTTCAACACAGGGTTCTCTGCACCTCCCGCCAGCCAGCCTCCCAGTTCGACAGGCCTTAATGTCGACTTTGACTCTGTATTCGGCAATAAGTCGGCCACCAACAGCACAGACTCAGCTGGTAAGAGAGAACTTAACCCAGTTGCTGTAACTCACTTACTTCTTTTCTCCACACATGATGTATCACTTTCATCTCACTGCTGAAGGTCAATGTGTTTTGGAGAGTAGTTCATTGGACCATGCTTAAGCTGACATGGTCAAACTAGCATGTGAAAATGGTTATATGACCACTTTTTGCTGTTCTAGAAGTTTGCTGTGGTATATTTTTCTATAAAGAGAGATCATAATGTATTTAAAGTCTTGATCTCTTTTGTGCAGAGTTCTCTATACTGCATGGATAGAACTTGCTTTTTAAACACCGATCACACCTCAGGCTTCTCTTTAAATCGTAAAGCATTAATTTACTTCAATCTTGGTTTCATTGGAGTTAATTTAAACCCATGATTGGTCTGAAATAAGTGTGTCTAATTTTGGAGATGTGGCATTTGAGTTGGCATTCTAAAACATTGAGCCATGGTTTGAATTCAGCTTTCGACACAATAGCCTCTTTCGCACAGCGTAGTTCTAGGAACCAGACGATCAGATAATTCCCCGGGAACTTTTAGGGTCCCCTGAGCTGTTTTCCTGGTTTCATTCGCACCACCAACAGGAACTCAGAAGTGACGTAAGCCGATGGAATAAGTTATGCAATAGAGCAAATCGGAGAAGTAAGAGACAAAATCTACCAAGACATCTTGAATTTCTACATGTGATCCAGTCTGAGAAAAGAGCACAATGGCACAGACAAAGACGACAGGTATATGCTGTTAACATCAACTTTATTTTTCTTTTTATGTCTTGAAACACTTCAGAAGTAGGAGTTAATGTAGTACTCATAGGAGTTCCTAGAACTGAATTTGTTCCTAGTTCCTGCTCTGCGAACACACAAGTACCCGGGTGCTTCCCAAAATTTATAGGAACTATGAAAATGTGTGAAAGGGGCTATTTAAAGAAATCGCTGTCCCACTACATATTCTTGGTCAATAGAAATAAATGTTAGAGATTGTTATTAAACTATATCCGTTTTTTTTCCATGTAATTATGGTACATAACAGTTGCGTTGAAATTCTATGTGTCATGTAAGATAAGACCGCCATAAGCTGCGCAGTCATGATTTGAGATGTTCCTCATTCTGTCCTCTTTCTCTCCTTTCACTGTGTGGTTTGATCAATTTGGGCCGCTGGCTTTGCATGGCACTGCATGTCTGGGTGAGTTGACTTCACAAGATTATACCCACATACTTTCACTTCCGGCAACGTTTGCTTCGAGGGCGGCTGCCTCTCACTCCACCCAACCTAATTGCGCCTTTTCTGTTTCTGTGTGTTGTCCGTGTCTTTTATCCCTCTCCCATTCCCTCTCCTCTGTTTGTTTAAGATGATATTTTAGGTGGCATCCTGAAACCCACAGTGGCCTCTCCCAACCAGGGCCTGACACCCAGCGCCCAACAGCCAGGCAAATTGGTTTCCGATGACTTGGATTCCTCTCTTGCCAACCTTGTGGGAAGTAAGTGTCCTGCTCTTGTTATAGAGCACAAACAGCCTTCTGTATTAGGGCTACACTATTAATTCCAAATTGTGCAGCTCTACTCTCTATTCTTGTACTAATAATCAAGAAATTTAGTTTTATTTGTTGATTTAGTATCCTATAAAAGTGAATTTAGCATTTTCCATTGGCTGGCATAGGCCTCACTGGTGTTCTTTTTCTTCCAGATCTCGGAATTGGAAATGGAACAGCAAAGAAGTATGAACATTTGCCGCTCGTTTCAATCCAAACTCCTAGTTCTCTTCAAACTCAGTGACTTGATCATGGTTGTTTCTTCTGTTCCTCCTCAGTGACATTCATTGGAGTCAACCCGGTGAAAAGAAGTTGACTGGAGGAACCAACTGGCAACCAAAGACCGCTCCGACCACAACATGGAACCCTGCCACCATGGTGAGGACAACAATATGTGCTTTCTCTGACTCAAATGAAACAAGACTTGTGCTAGAAACAACAGTCAAAAACTAATACAGACAGAGTTCTTCCACTGATTCTGAAACATGGGCTCTGTTCCAAACCCTAATGAGCTGCTAATGTACATTAGCAAATAATCCACTTAATTTGTGCAAAGTAGCATCCCGATCCTTGGACGATGTATACAGACACAAATGGCTAGCGTAATTCTAACATTTGTTTGAATGTGTACAGTTTTCAATAAAGGGGATAGTTTTAGTGTTTCACACTCCTGTCTCTGCAAGCTTTTGTTTGCCTGCTTTATTATCATGAGTCACTGATGCGTTTCATTTTCATCTTTGTCTTTACAACTTCCAAAGCGGCGTTCTGTTGCACTTCTTCAAATTGAAAGTATACTTTGGAGTTAGCATGTGGCTAAGCTAACAGCCTACATTTTACACAAACATTGGATGGTATAGTACATTTAATTAGAACTAGGTTATAGTGATGCATTGCCTAGGTAGGCAGCACACTAGCATTTGGAACAGAGCTGTAATCCACTCTCAACAGCTTGAATGTATTGTCCTGTCATTGTTTGTTTACTATGTGTTTTATGTGAGATGTTATTGTGTTGTTTGTCCTCTAATTGTGTTTGTTGCGTTGTGTAACCATTCTCGTCCGACGGGATAAACAGAATGGCATGCTTTTCCCACAATACGTAAGTCAAATCGTTGAGTTGAACCGTTCTCTGAAACGCATGAGATTATTAACCCCACCGCCTTTGCTTTGGTCACAGAGTATGACCTTTTGTGTTTCTGAGTGACCAAAATTACACTGAAACCCATGAGCTGATCTAACCAGATGTTATCTCGGCATGGCTGACAGCTCTCTGTTCCTCTTCCTAGCCTTTCCTCTCATCAGATTAATTTGTTTATCACCATCAGCAAACAGCTGTAGTCATTTTGGCGTCAGTCAATGGGCTAGTGTTTCCAGCCGAGGGTTTACAATGTGCAAAGTCCAATGAAGTAGATAATCAAACAGTTCAAGTCATGCCTTGGTAAACATTCTGATGGAAACTTCCACCGGTATGGAGCCTGTTTTATGACAAAACTATTTGAATTATGTACATTTGAATTATTTATAAGTGTTATTTAACAAAACTGAATATTATGTGGGATTTAAAATAGCTTTGAATTTGATTTTGGATTTGAAATTATTTTACTTGATTATTAAACATTTGAAAATGAACACAACTTTTTTTTTTTTTTTAGACATGTAGTTTTACATATCACTAACAGTGGCCTAACTACAGACAGTGCAGGCAGTGGCCTAGCGGTAGAATTTTTGTCAAGCATTTCTGAGTCTGCGGGTTCTAATCCTCAAGAGCAAGGACATTTTTTGTGTGCAATTTGTTTTGTGCTTTTACCAAAGCGAAGAGCTCGATCGTCTGTGTGAAGACGTGCACTGAGCACGAGCGCCAGTAGAGAACTAATAACGCTAAACATAACACATCCCAGCGATAGGTCGTCTGTTATTTAAAACAGACCAACAATTTTTTTATGGTATGGAAATGTTTCTTTCTTTCAGGTACATCCGAGTCGTGCTCTCTTGCCTCTCTGAGAGGATTGCGGTTGCCGTGAATTGTGTGCACGCGTGTGTTTGAGGGATGCACGCAAAGATAACAGTTCAGTTTAAGAAAATGATAAGACACTGTTTTTTTTTTTGGCCAAAATAAAGTAGGTTAGGCTCAAATTTGCGTATATGGGTTCTCTTTCTAGGCAGAGTTCTGTGTGTTTGTATGTGCTTAATAACCGAGGTGCAGCCCCATCTCTTATGGCATCTCCTCATTGGGCGTGTGCCTCAGAGAGAAATGCATGTTCACGGATTAGTAAAGAGTTTTTACTTTCGATTTGACTTAGGCTGTTTCATTTTAAATAATAAAGTATCGATGTAAAGCAGAACGGTAGGTAAAGCTATGCAGGAATCAAAAGGGGAAATAATAAAACATTAAAATGTAACGTTTAGCCCCAACAAGTTAATATAATAGTAGTAATAATAACATTAACAAATATTAAATCTTTATTGTTCATAAAAATGGACACGCAGGTTTGTTTAGCAAACAGGTCCAGGAAATAAAAAACCTGCATATTTGTTTATTTATTATGGTGAAAGTTATTATACCTTATATTGCCATCATATGCTGTTGTGTACCAACATTAACATAACATTTCCCCAAAATCATGTTTTATTGGAGATACAAGATTTATAAGTTTGGGAGCAGGGAGATTTTACGCTGTTGTTGATATGAATAATACGGACACAGTCGCTGCTGCCAGCAGTGTTAATCAAAGAGCTAATCGAAGCTAATGTTTGTAGTTGCATACATCTTCCTAAACTCAATTTTAAACATAAAGTTATCATTTTTATCATATATTAAACTGAATATCTTTATTATACCGTTATCTATGCGTGCATCCCTCAAACACACGCGCGCGCACAATTCACGGCGACCACAATCCTCTCGGAGAGGCAAGAGAGCACGACCATCTCGCGGCACACGCGGCCGGATGTACCTGAAAGAAAGAAACATTTCCATACCATAAAAAAATTGTTGGTCTGTTTTAAATAACAGACGACCTATCGCTGGGATGTGTTATGTTTAGCGCTCGTGATGTTATTATGTTCTCTATGGGCGCTCGTGCTCAGTGCACGTCTTCACACAGACAAACGAGATCTTAGTTCTAGTAAAAGCACAAAACAAATTGCACACAAACATGTCCTTGCTCTTCATATACAATAACTTTAGTGAACGCCACTTTGCTTTTAATTATTAAAAAAAAACTACTGCATCTGTGTGATTGGCCAAAATGCTTCATTTGACTTTTTGGAGATCATCTGCTCTTCCCTGTGGATGACCTCTGACCTACTTTCTGTACGATCTGAATTTCTGCGTTTTTGAATTTTAGAATTTTCCAAATTTTTTCTTTATCTTGAAAACTTTAGGTTGTATTTTTTAAAACTGGATATCTGCAGTCTTAGAATACAGAACAAAACATTCCTTGTTTGCAAATACATGTCTATAAAACTCAGTTGTGTTAATTTTCAAATGTTTAATATTCAGGTAAAATAATTTCAAATTCAAATCCAAAATCAAATTCAAAGCTGTTTTAAATTCCCATATAATATGCAGTTTTGTTAAATAACACTTGTAAATAATTCAAATGTACATAATTCAAATAGTTTTGTCCATACACCGGAGAGTTGTTTTCTTTTTTTTTTAAACGGGATACGCAGAGCTGGAATGATCAGTACGTCAGCATCAGTCATATTTACTCCTGCAAAGTTTGTGCTTGTCAAATGTTTCGTAGGTGCTGCGTTTCTTCGAAGATTACCGTACGACTGAGCTGTTTGCTTACCCAAGCTAGAAGTTTGCGCAATTACCTTTTGTTTCTGAATGAGATTCCTCAAAGTCTGCAAACACATTTATCTTTCATCATCTGGATCTGGATTCATTACAGTGATTTTAGTGGAATGTACACAGAAAAACACACAAGGTTGTGTTTTATATTAGGATGTAAATTGAATAAAATTTTTATAAAATGGATTATTATAGCCCCAAATAGGACAAACTGTTCAGAGCATGTTTTTATTGCTTAAAAGTGAGGATGAAGTCGTTTTGTTTTTTTAAAGGCTGTATAATTTTGGTCATAATATAGGTTTAAAGCTGAATTTTCAGCCCTGCTCACACCAAGCATGATAACTATAATGATAACGTGATTAGCATCCAGCAAACAATATCATCTGATTATTCTAAATACATGTTCATCTGCCGCTTTAAATTCTCAAGCTTGTTGTAGCAGGATGGATTCTGATCGGCTGTCGATGTTTGCATCATATTTCAGCAGGAAAAAATCATTGTGCAGTGATATGGGAAATTTTTTTTTAAGCCCGGAGTTTTTAAGTTGGAGGTGTGTCAGTGGGGGGGGAAAAAAGTGTCGACTGATGGTAAGATTGAGGTATTGATGGTAAATTTGCTGTTTTATTTACAAACAAATAAATAAATAAAACTACATATGTAGGTTACATATACAAAATATGATATTAGAAGAATGTATAGTGATTTAGTTTACATCACTCATAAATTGAAAAAAAGAGAAAAAAGCAAAAATATGATGCGTTTTATTCGTCATTTTGTAGATGTAGTGTTTTAAAATCTTTGAATTTTATGTCGAAAAGTTTAATTGCCACTTTGTTCAATCTGACATCGTAATAACGACTTGTCAACTCGTAAGTACCAACGTCCCAGGAGGACATTTTACTGAAGTCTTCAGTGTCAAATGATCCATCAGAAATCATTCTAATATGCTGAGTTGCTGCTTAAGAAACCTTTCTTGCTGCTTGTTATTATTAATATTGACAACAACTACTTCTTTTCAGGATTTCTTGATGCATTGTCAAAAGAGCGCTTATTTAAACAATTACTTGAATCAGTCACAGTTATAGCCTTTATACCAGCACAACAAGGAGTGTTGTGAAATCAAACTCCTCATAGTTAATGGATAAACATTTTTATGGAACAGGAACTGACAATTAATTGGTCGTTTGGTCACAGTCACTCTGCTGGATTTAGGAGGCCATTCAGAGTCAGTCACACATTTCAATGGCGCACAAGTGAAAATAAAAGTGTGTCTGTGGCTACCGAAGGCCATACTGAGAATCCCACAGCTCCTTCACAAAGAGCTTCTCTCTTCCACCAGAGCCCTGCACCTGCAACTAATCACTCTGCCTTCAAAGAGGACACACACACACACACAGTTTCTCGCTCTCTTCCTCTTTATCTCCTTGCTTATATTCCTGTTTTGATGCTCTGGTTGGAGTGTGTAAAGACATCTCTAATGTTCCCCAGATGTGAGCTGTTCTTTGAAGAGAAAAAACTAAAAGACTCAAGTATCTTTTGCTAATTAATTTTAAAAAAGCATCCACAAAGTTGCCTTTGTTCAGTGTGTGTAAACGTGGAAACTGAGATGGCGTGTCTGGGGTAATTGTGATCTCATGGCTGCCCAAGTGGAAATTTCTCACTTAAGAAATGTTGAGAAGAATCGTCCATTCATGCTAAAAAAAGCAGATGATGTTTTACCTGTGGTATTTCTGTACTAACATTGAACGTGTCCTCCTAGGCTCCTTCTGTCATGGCCTTCCCTGCCACGACGCCCACAGGAATGATGGGATACGCAATGGTAAGTACAAACTGGGGTTTGTGCATTACTCACTCTATCAGTGTAAGAAGCATTAGCTTTTCAACTTCTGTATGTTCAAGGGCTGTAGTCATGCTGTCAGTCCGCACTGGAGCAGCGTGGGTGTTCAGAACAATGTGAAAGGCTCTCTAGAGTCCAAAGCACCTCTTCATTGAGCTTAGGGCCTTGGAGACTTTTTTTTTTTTTCTCTTTTTCTGTTTTTTATTCATCACATTAACAGGGATGAGTACATAGAAATTTTCATACATTAACAATCTAATTTGACCTCACATTGTGTCAGTCATGTTTACACTCTGCCTCTAAAACTTTTGTCCATGAAAAAATTATAAATGCAATTGCATGCAGGTATCTTTAAAATATAATATATATATGCACACAATAACTGCATTGTACCAAATTATTAATTTAAATGTACATACATGCCACTTAATATCATTTGGAACCTAAATTGTAATCAGAAACATTATTATTGTAATTTTTTAAATTCTAATAACATTTTGTGTATTAAATCTATATCTAAATTTCCTTAGGTTCTTCAACCATCTTTTAGAGATGCACTGCATGCTTAGTAGAACCCAGTAATAGAGGTTGAGTAAGTCATACAGGTGAAGTCAGCGCAGGCCGTGGTTAATGGCTTAAAGAGAGGATGGCGTTCTGTAAATTACGTTTTTCAATAACAGCATCCGCACTTACATAACAGCTATTATGACTCATCCATTTTGGATCCTCCAGTCCAATCCTTGCATGTACCTCAGCTTTTTTTTTTTTCTTTTAAGAGTTTGAAATATGAGTTGCTTCGAAAACAAAAGAGTAACTTTTCCTTCTGCTGCGGGTAGCTCAGGTGTAGTTTTAAACAGTAACTCCAGTCAGATCAGATGAGACGAGGCATTTAGACTGGGTTACATTCCTCTTTGCTGAGTTTCAGCACTTTGAAACAAAATATGATGTCAACAGAGGAACTTCATGAGCCATTGGCATTTAAAGTTCCAGATAGAAACGCTGTGTTCCAAACAGCCATGAGAAACATTATGCATTGCTTACTTGGTTATTCCTTCAACTATTCCTTTCTAGCCCCCTCAAATGGGCTCCATGACCATGATGACCCAGCCTACCATGATGTACACTCAGCCTGTGATGCGGCCGGCCAAGCCCTTCGGCCCAGTCTCAGGGGCACAGGTATGATGTCACACTCAACAAGGTTACAAATCAATTCTCCCTCAAACAATTAAATGAAGCAGTCTTAAGGTCTGGTCACATGTTTTTTTTTAGCGAATGTTTAAGCGAATGTTAAATGTCTAGGCATTTTTAATAATTTTGCATTGACCAACAGAAAGTTGACCATTTCGCTAAAGTGACCATGCCTTAATCAATCAGATTGTTTTTTTAGAGAACAGTTGCATCCATAAGTCTCCGCTTTTTGATAAATGTTTTTGCATCAATCCAGCCTTATGATTCTTCTAGTAATAGAGCCATCCGCGCAACCCTGACTGATCACGCTCTATTCTAGAAGTAGCTATCCATTCAGTTTGTTCACCTTCATGTGCCATCGCAGTGCATTCCTGAATATGAAAGCTAGCATTGTGGCCTTCACACATCTCTGGGGAAGGATATGTATTTCACAACGCTCCGAATTCTCAGCTCGAAATACATATCGCACCCTTGCTTCATTTCTACTGTAGTGTTAGTGCAGAAAATTGGTAGCATCCCGCAGCCCTGCAAAAGGAGAAGTACCGGCTCTTTTTCTTGAACCTTTGTTATTCTTTAGCCTGTCTGGCTCTGAATTGTCCTCTCGTGTGTGTGTGTGCGAGTGTGTTTCCTGGCTGTCCTCGGACCCCTTCAATCTCTCTCGTTCTTTCTGAACTAGCTCTCTACAGCCTCTAGTCCTTCCAGTTCAAGTCCTCTCAGAGCTCCGGGACAGGACCCTTTTGCACAGCTGTCTCTGAAGGATTTCCTTTAGAGCGTCTTTAGGTACAGCATGTCTGCTGTGTGTGTGTGATTGATCGACAGGAGCTTCTTGCTTTATAACAGTGTTTGTGTTAATCTATTACAAAAATTACCCTTGTTTTTCTCCATGTGCTGCAATACTAATGTTTTCTATATACATCAGTATATTGTGATTTGTAACTGTTCAGCTTCAGTAAAGCCAATCTCAAGAAGTTCATTCACCAAAATGATGCATGATATTGTTCTGTTTTTTCTGAACAGAATGATTTAAAGGGGTCATATCATGTGGAATCCAACTTTTGAAGTCACAATGTAATTGAAGTAGAAAGAGATTGTGGATTATTTAAAAAAAAACAACAACAACAAAAAAAAGGTAGGGTTGGACTCTGGTTGATTGGATGGCAGCAGAACCAAATGTGAGCTTGTAATAGTCAGTTGTAGATAAGGTAAATTTTCATTTCGTGTTATATTTAAACTTCCTCCCAGTCCAAAAACTGTATTTATCGATGCTAAGCAGCTAAAATGATTAGTTTCAAACTTCAAAAACGCTGAGCATCCAGTCACAGTGAAATGAGGAGAAAACTGAATGTATGCTGATTGTTGTGACCCATCTGTGGTTTAAAGCATTAGTGAAGGTTTAGGAAAAAAAAGTGACATGGCCCCTTTAAGTTTGAATTCTTTTCATAGTAGGTAATCCTGATTTGCAGCTTCATAAACCCATCTCAACATTTATTGCCTTTTTTTACTCCGTTCATTTAGTGACGTTACATACAATTACGGTGGTCATTCATCCAAAAACATTCAAACGTACTGTCCTGGGCCGATATAAAATGTTATAATGTGTTTGCTCATCACAATTTGTCTAATATACAAAAACGGTCTAAAATGAAACGTGACATCATCAGTAAATGTGCACTTCTCTGATTCCAGATGCAGTTCATGTAGGTGAAGGAGGGCCGACGCTTCCCAAGAGTTAATTACACGGCAAATCTCAAACCTTTAATCTCTCTCCAGTTGGCTTTTCGACTCTTCGCGGAGAGTTCTGCCCCAGTACAAACCTGTACAGGAATCAGCGGGAGGGGTGGGAGGGGCATTATGGGATACGATGGGTGGGGTTGGGAGGGGTAAGACTCTGTTGCCCAGAGATGGAGGACACGGCGCTCATTTTGTAATTTTGTCACGGTAAAAGTTATTGTACCGTCTATAACGAAACACATTGGTGTTGAGAGGGTGCGAGTGCCGCAATGTGGTGGGTTTCACGCAAACACGGCTTCACTTTTTTCCATGGAATGCGAAAAAGAGGGATCAGGGAGGGATTTGGGTGGAGTTCTGTCTTTATCCGATCACCAATCAAGCATTACCTGATTTAACCATCACCAATTAGAAATTCTAACATCGGTTTCTACTATGATTTCTACTTTTTTATGTTATGACGTTTGCAGTAGACATTCCTTGTGTATTGTCTGTATTTATTTATGATTTACCCACTGAGGACATGAAAGAAATGAATAATCTTTTCTTTTTCTTTTTTTCTTCTTCCTTGCGGGAGGTCTTTCGAATTATGCGTTTATATGGGTATGATTGGTTGTATAATTCGGATTTTGAGTGACTGAATTCTGAAAAAAATATCTAATATAAAAATGGGGGGAAACGGACACCTATAAACTGACTGATACAGCACTAAGTATTCTCAGAAGCAGTTGTATGTCTAGTGCAATTTCTTTTTAGCTCAAATGCTCACCGCCCTCCATTCGTAACAGACATAGGAGCAAATATACAAAGCATTATGCCACATGGTCAGTTCTGTGCCCCTGGGAGGTGGGCGGGCGGGTGTGGGTGGGTTTTTGTGAGGGAGCATTTAGCAAAGCACTACATTTGTGATTCAGCGACATTGCATTTGGGGAAGATCTGTATTGCTTTCTGCTTGGCATGTCATTATTTTACATTTGACAGTTATATGGCTGCCTTTTCAACCTGAATGTGCAGAGTCGCCTTCGTTTTCGGGCCATCTGGGAGGAGATCAGTTGTGTGTTTGTGTGTGTGTGTGTGTGAATGTAAGTGAGAAACGCGGGGTTGCTGTCTGTATCGGGATGGGGTCGGTAGTGTCTAGCTGTAGGTCCAATAGAGTGATGAAAGGGGGCGCTGTTGATCAGTGCCCAGTGTACATAAAACAGGGAAGTACACAAAAGGTGGTCCGAATATGAGGGCAATTCTATCCATTGATTTAGCATATTTACTGCATCATCCCTGCAGATTATATTTTGTTTATATGACAAAAAAAATGAAGCAGAATTTGGGTGAATTTCAAATAAAGTGCAGCTTCCACAGAATTAAGTGTTTGTTTATTTATGTTGCGTTTGCGTGTGTATATATATATAATCATATTTATATCACATACATATGATGCATAACTTATTACTTAATATAATTATTCCTTTAGATATTTTTGGAGTGCATAAATGGTTGGTTGTTCCAACAGCTGCTGAATTTCACAGAATTATACCTTTATGATCGTATGAGTGTATAGGAATCATTCACGGTTTGTGTCTTCATTTTTATCCAACTGATGAATATTACAGGTGTTGTTTACGGATGTGTCAGCTTCTCCAGACTGTGAACTTGACTGTTTAAACTTTCCATGGATGATCTCTGTTGTAACTGGCCACCTTGCAGTCTGCATCAGGTCAAAGGTCATCTCCTCGCCCAAATCCGCGGGGTCATTCGGAGGTGGGTGCAGGGGACATGCTTTACCAATCACCCACAGCAGCTTCTGCTCCAGCGAACCCAGATGCGTCGGCCCCTTCACACAAACACAAACGCAGAATGTTAAAGCGGGTTCCAGTTTGGCTTCACTAACAAGGGCAGTGACTGTTCCCCGTCTCTGCTCGTTTCATCTATATTCTAGCCCATGATGCCTGGAAAAGGCAGTGGGAAAATCACAGGGGTTTTTTGTGTTTTTTTTCCCCCACAGACCTTATCTTGCTTATGTGCCACTGAGAGAGCCTTTTTAAGATTTGCTTCCTTTGGCAGAGATCCTTTCTGGGTATTTTGCCTGATAATATCTCAAACATAAGTACAGAGGGCTCTTCTGAGGTGGCGTGTCATTAGTCATGCATTAGTCAAAAAATAATTGTTTATTGATGCCATCTTCACCCTTAATGTGACTAGGTGGGGCAAACACAGCTAGCATTGTCCTTACTGTGAAATCAGTGTGACCGCTGAACATTTCGCTAAAGTCAGGTGGGATGTTAGTTGTGCTACCAGAGGCGGTCACATTGCTTTTCTGTTGAGCCTCTTCAATTTCTGTTAATGGCTGGAGGGGATACCGGGGTCCGTCGACGAGCTCTGGAAAGAAATGGGCATTACAGGTGATTAATGACAGGTATTTGATGAACAACGTAGTATGTGTATCGTTTAGCTGCTGCACTCAAAGGCCATTAAGTTTAAACTGCTGAGGACATGAAGTTTTGAGCGGTAACGAAAAGACAGCTGCCCTGTAATGTATTGCGGGGTATAATAACAAGGCTTCCTGTACTTGGGAGCCATTAGTGAGAGCTGAACAGTGCCAATGGCTGCATTTAGAGTCACCCATCCTCTGTATAACCCACTGGTGTGTGTGTATAGAGAGAAAAGAAAACAATCATGAAACAGTACTTGGGAATATTATTAAAATCGTTCTTGCTTTGTTAGCAAAGAAGAGCAGTGCTAATACATTAAAGCTAGTCAGTTTATAGTCTTAAAAAGATTATTGTATCAAACAGAAGAAATAACAGATCTAGAGTTCCTTCACTCTTACTAAACGTAATGGTCCAACACCAGGGATTTCTCCTGGCGTTTTAGTCCTCAATATATCTGCTGTTATGGTGCCATCTATTGGCTATAAAATGTAAATTCAAAATAATTATAAAGCACCATATGTTTAAGTTTTGGGGTTTTTTTTGGTTTTTTTAATCATTATTATTTTTAGACTGAACTATTATTAGGGATGTTTGGATTACCTGATGTATCCTCAGGGCTTATTTTCATTATGTTCCCATCCATATTGTGGGTGCCATGGGATCCAAGGCTAGCAGATCGTGCGAGAAACTCATTGCCTGGGCTGAGGGAAACAAGATCCAAGATCTCCTCTTCTAACCTATGGATGGTGGATTCCAGCACTGCAATCTTCTCTTTATAAAGGGGAACCTTATATGGACGATTAGCGCTATTGTGTTATCTTCACATCTGCAAATAGATGTATGTAAAATAGAACCTAAAACGTGACCACACCTGTTTCTTCAGCCTATTCATTTCTCTGATCTGTAGTTTAGCCATGTTGCCAATGTTTTCATTTGCTCTCTGAAACATGAAGATTGTATAAGTACCTCAGAACAAACATAATATTCACAATTCAGAATAAGGTTTCTACAGTACCTCAAAGGCCAGCTGAATTCCATTCTTCAAACTCTGTGCAACTTTTTGCTCGTTTTCATTGATGGCCACATCCAGAGATCTCTGAAAATATTCTGGTAATTTTTTTTATTAATTAAGATTTTATGTAAAATGGCATAATCTAGTATTTTTAAATTAAAGAAGCATTTTTACATCATTATTATTAGCGTTCTGCAGGATTGCTGTAAACCTATGACCACAACTGTATAGTATTTTATATTTAAACAACATATTTTACATGAAGTAGAGGATGGAAGACACACCTGATATTTCCTGAAAAATAATTTGAGTCGAGGCAATATCTTTTTCCAGTTTCTGTATCTTTTGCTGGTCTTCAATGCTGCCCTCATTCTTATACTGAAGCAATACCTGCTGTTTCTCCTGCAGTTCCTTCACTTGCACCCGCAGCCTTGCAAGCTTACAGCGCAGTTCTGTATAAACCACACAAACTATCTTTAAAGGTGTTCACTAAGGTGACCCTGAAACTATTCCGTACAGTTCATGTTGTGGGCTATATTACAATTGTTTTGTAGCTGAAGCTATGCGTGATTGATTCACTGGAATATCAGCGGCTTGACAGCTTTAGATAAAATTAGCAATAGTCATATTTAATTGTGTAATGATCTTTTATGGTGTTTTGCGCTTTTTGTTTTTTTTTTTAAGTTTGAAAAGTGGAAACATTCTAGGTTAGTTCACACTGTTTACACTTCTTTTTCAGACCATAAAAAAGAATAATAATAAAATTTAAAAAAATACATAAAAATATTAATGTATAGTGTTTGTTTTTTTTTGTTTTTGTTTTTTTAAGAAAAAGGTATTTATTTATTTTTTATTATTTTTTTCATATTTATTTCATTTATTTCATATTTTATATCAGACTTGCCAGTGTTAAGCTATATTATGATATAGTAATATTAAGTGATATTAAAATTTTCAGTTTTACTAAATTTGGTGTTTGGTGATATTCACAGAGTAAATGAATCAGCTCCTGAAATATGTCTTTAGAATAGGTTTAATGTAGCATACGGCTTGAGTTATTTGGTATTTCTAATCATTTGTCCCCATTTATTGTAAAAGAAGGTTAGATCATGAGGATGAGTTAATAATGGCAATCATTTTTGAGCAAACTATTCCCTCAAAATATTTTTACCATTCCAGTACCTTCTAGTTCTTTCTCTTGCTTGTGTTTTAGCTCCAGATTCTCCCGGGCCACGCTCTCCACCTGCTCTTCATTTTCTCGCTGCCTTTGCTCCAGGTTCCTCTCCTGCTCCTTCATCTTTCTCTGTAGCTCACACACACAACTTCTATGCTCTTCTCTCAGCTGCTCCTTCTGCAGACAAGTTTAAGTTTAATCTTCTTCTTTTATCATCTTCACAAACATGTTGACTCTTACCAGCTTTATGAGACTTTTCTTTTTAGCTTCTAGTTGGCAGAGTTCTTCCTCAAAATCTTGAATCTCTTCCTTTTCAACCTGAATTCTATTGGAAATAAGAATGCTATGTCACAAGAATAATAAGAGTAGCGAGTGTGGATATTAAGAACCGTACTAACTGGAACTGCATGAAGGTCTCTGACAGAGATGCTGTATCTAATGTCTTGCTCATTTTCCCTTATTCCAGGAAATGATCATCCTTAATATGAAAAACGAACAGACACAACATAGCTTATTCAACTTTCAAAGAGACTATGTGTTATAGCAATCTGTGTGGGTGTGAAAGCAAACAATATTAAGCCCACCTTTGAGCTGCTTTTTCTTATTGACTTAATTTTCCGGAAATGTTTACACGTTGTCAAGGAAACTGCCGCTGTTGACTCGATCAGCAGGGGGCGACAATTGGCCAATTCACAAATTTTATTCTGATGATTCGGTATGAACAATTTCATATGCTGAGAAAATAAATGCGTTGTGGATTTTTTTTTATGTCATTAACACCTTTTTGAAAAATTATATTTTGTTCATATGCTATATTCTAGAGGATACCAAAATAAAATGACATGAATAGACATAAAAAGGCAAAAGCATTGGGATAAAAAAATAAAAGATGGTTCTCAAATATATAAAGAAATATACAAAATAATAATTTTATACACCATTTTGTTTGCTTTAAGCAATACGTGAGTAAACTTTTTCCCATTAAAACACAATGTTATCTATACTTTGCATGCAGGGACAGCATAGTGAAAAAAAGAAGTGGGATAATGGGAATAAGAATTGGCCAAATGTCATAATAATTTAATAATATTTCATAAGAATATTGATATCTCTTGTCTCATAAAATGTGTAGTAAACATGCTTTAGGCCTGATGTCCTCTACAGCATATGAAATTATTTCATAGTCATATTTTGATTCGAAACCCCATAACATTTCCCTGAGATGTTGATTTATTACAAACAATTTTGAATTTAGTCAGATTTAAATTAAAATGACTAAATATTATTTCCATAAGGATGTATAATTTGATCAGTACATTAATGCCAGCCTCTTTAAAGATCAAGGAGAGAAAATGCATGATTAAGCTACCAAACATCTATAAAAAAATAAAAATAAAAAAAGCCTTGAATGTGCTCTTTACAGGATATTCAGACTTAAGATGTTGATATGTATGGTCACTTAAATTCACTAAAATATGTGACCCAGGATCACAAAGCCAGTCATAAAGTTGCATAGGTATATTTGTAGCAATAGCCAATAATACATTGTATGGGTTAGAATCAGGATTTTAAGCAAAGATATTTTGCAAATTTCCAACTCCTGATTCGTTTTTGATACGCATTGTTAAGGGCTACATTTGAAGTTTTTTTGCACTTTCAGTTGACCGAATATTGTCCTAACAAACCATACATCATTCAGGTTTCGGGTAATGTATAAATGTCAATTTCAAAAAAGAAAATGACAGTCCAGAGCCACATAAAATGTCCACTACAGAGGCAAAAACATAGATGGGTGTCAGGAGGATATACTTAAAAACACATTTGGCAGAAAAAAACAAATATATATATAATTTGTTTTTGACATTAATAATTAAAAAAAACATATA
The DNA here is from genome assembly GCA_034779775.1 of Enteromius afrohamiltoni. Lineage (NCBI taxonomy): Eukaryota > Metazoa > Chordata > Actinopteri > Cypriniformes > Cyprinidae > Enteromius > Enteromius afrohamiltoni. The sequence goes on from JAUYWG010000044.1 coordinate 10,420,981, forward strand.
TAGCAAACTAATTATAATTAGGCACGTATATTGCTTTAGGGTGTAACGGTTTAAAGTCATGGAGGTAAAAACTACATAAAACGACTCACGTTCATTAAACCGTCTGATTCACAGGGAGTGGGGAGACCAATGAAGGTTGTAGGTATAGTGACGTTCTAGAATCTACATGATGTTTAATTTTCATACATAGGTTGCGTATTAAAGGATGCACAGGATTTTTTGTGTTGTCATCGATAGGACATTTAATGACATGATGGATATGGCACGTGTGAGTGACAGAATTAAAAGTTTATGAGCGTGACAGAGCGTGGCCACGCCTATATGAGCGAGCACAGGGGATTTGTGTCAAAATTTAGTGAACCTCCTACTAGGCAGCATTTGGTGGAACTTGTCACATGTTAATGCACATTTTTAGCTCTAGTTCACACACACACAAACAACCAGTGTGCACGCGAGTTCGTGGAGGAGCCCACACACACACCCACCGGTAAACACACACGCCTTACTTTAAAACTGGAGATGTAAACAATTCGGTCCCTATCACCAAGTGTCTGGCAAATGGATTACTACACTCCTTTTGGTCTTTCAGATGTTACGGTAACAGTGTTGCAAAATAACGCGGTCTAGTACCAGCCACGCGAGGAAGGACTCAGGTAAACTTTTGTTTGTCAGTGGGTTTTAGTTTACCTCAGTAGTTAGCTGTTTTACTTTTTAAGGCTTTGACGTAAATTCCCTGCAGTGAGTTAGAAGTTGTGCTGCATGTTCCGACAAGGACGGGTGCCGTTTCAACAGGCGCTCATTTCATTAGGTTGTTTTCATGTCTGGAGTTTAGTGTTTTTATCTCTGGAGCCTTTTCTCATTTCCTGCTTCCTCAGTCTGTTAATTCTTGCAAAGCTAATTAGAGAAAGAATGTGTAGTATTTAGTTAAATCCAGATCAGACAATGATTAGTTAAATGAGTGTTTCTACAAGGGTTCTATGAGAAAGGCTGTTTTATTCCACAGTAACATTACTAAAACCCCTTTTTAAAATACATAATTGAAGCATTGTCTAAGTTTAAGATGTTTTTTTTCTCCCAAAAAATCAGCAAAGAAACACTGTAGTGTTCCACTTGATGAAGTGGCATAATGCTGGTATGGCAAACGATTTACATTATCTAGGATAAAAAAATAAAACGTTCTTTAAGTCACAGAAAAATAGTCAGATGTTTAAAACCCCGTAAAACCGCACACCTATAATAAGTGAACCCAAACCAGGTGGCAACTCTTTGTTATGGGGCATGCCTTAAAGGGATGTGGAATAAGCAAATGGTTAACATGTATTATTCATGCTTACTGTGTGTGGATAAGACTTGTTCTTCTCTATTTTGATAATTGCTCGTCGCTTGAAAAGTTATGATTTATAGATCCCGCCTCAGGTGATCATACCAACTATGTTGTCATGACACGCTTTTCTAAGAACCTCCGGACACGTTAATGCTTTACTGTGTCATTTTTGAAATCTGACTTACTGAGAAATCATTTAGCAGTGTTTATTAGATTTTAAAAGAAGTACATATGTCAAATGTACCAAGAATCTAAAGGATCGTACTGTTTTTCTAGAAGGAAACAAGAAGAAAAATGCTGTGTGTTGGGTAAGCCCACGTAGAGGCGTTTTTTAAGAAAATGACTCGGGAACAGATTTCCAAAATAGGAAAGTAACAACAAACTTCCGCTCTGGCTGGAATGAATCATATCTTTATGTAGACACCCAGATATGCCCATGCAAGACAGGAACTTATTGCTGTTAATTTTTTATGATACTTACACATTGGATGTTACAATATTCAAAGGAATTTATAAATAAAATAAGTAAATGAAAACACAACAAAATGTTTTTTAATTAAATTTAGGAACAATTATCTCTGGTAAAAGGCATTTGTTTAAGCTCTTTGTAAACTATTATAAGAGATTTTAAATACAGTTCTTAAAAGTCAGTGGCACAGTGTAACAAGAAGGAATTTGTCTCTTATTATTATGGTATAAAGCTATTTTAGAGAATATTTTGCTAGGATTTTTTTGATTTGTTATGTAACCTTATCTAGACATGTGGAATCCTAAAATATCATAATTCCAGTTCCTTAAATAGTTTAGACGTATTCCTATTTTTTTTCCATGAGTTTCTAAACTGTTTTTTAGAAAAGCAGTCTTCAAATTGATGCCATTTGTGTGCTGCCACCTAATTTGAGTTAAGTGTAATTTGATTTAGGAATAAAATAGTCTTTGAGTGTGCTCTTTGCTCTGAGAAGCAGCCAGTACCCATATCCTCCGATAGTCATCTGACAATGCCATGTCACATGTCCGGCGTTGAGCTCATATTGTATGGACCAGAGCTGATATAGAGAAACAATATTTCATTTCAGATGTTTAGAGACTCGTAGATGATGATCAAATCAGGAGTCTTGAAAACCTGGTTCACAGATTTATTAGGAACAGTTAGGATCATGTGATGTCTTAATGGTCAGAAGAATTCACAGGGAAGACATAGTTCTTTGTGAGCCAAGCTCATACTGTTTTTGTTTTTTTTTTTCATTTGTTGAAACTCCTTCTGTCTGTCTGGTGCAGGTGCTCCTCTGATGTTCTCCATGATGTGATGCAGTGAATTTCAAGCATCAGCCTTCAAGTTATCCTCAGTGATGCTCTTGACACTTTCAGTGAACCAGTCAGAGGCGATCTGAGACTCATCTGTTAGCACCACCTACCCTGAAGCCATTCATCATGATTGACCTGAGCTATCTGACAGAGGAAGAGCAAGAGATGATCCTGGCAGTGCTCAAGAGAGACTCAGAGCTTAAGAAGTTGGAAGAACTGAGGGTCAAGTGAGTTCAGCGGATTTGCATTTTTGCATTTCATATTTCCACTCTTAAAACAGATAATCAGTACAGATGGACGTTTTTTATTTAATCACTGGAGAACGTCCCTGGAAACCATGTACTTGCAATGTGTGGGCAATAAAAACAGACAATGTTCTAAACATCTCGTTCTATGCTCCACTGAATGTCATACAGGTTTGGAACAACATGCGAATGAGAAAATAAGATCATATTTTCATTTCTGAGTGAACTATCCATTGAAATGAATGCTCCTTGCTATTTTTCAATACCTTAAATAATTGCACATCTTTATTTGCCTTCTTTTTTGTTTACTGAATTGGATAAATTAATCCCAAAATGGTTCACAGGTCTGTTGCAATGGGATAATGCATAGTAATAAAATAATAGTAATAAAAGAGGATGATAATAATGCTAATCGCAAATAATAAAATTCGACCGACCATATTATTGTGGATAGTTAAGGTAGCAAACTGCATACGCTTATAAAATCAGCCATTTATTCTATAGAACTGTTTGATATTTTGCCATTAATTTATGCAGATGCATACATAAGCATAAAAGTCATCCTTAACTTAAATAAATGTATAAAATAAATTGTATCCAGGCTATATTATATATGGGTAACAGGTTTGAGGTTGTGTTAGTCACCATTTAATGTCCAGCATAATATCTGGGTCCTGAAAAAATCAAACCTTCTAAATGTTATGTCCTTTCAGGCAGCTTCGTAAGACTGAGCGAGACAGAAGCAGGCTGAAGTACTTGACTGGGGAGTGGTTTTATGAGACAAAGAATCACAGACACAGAGACAGGATCCATGGCTCCGACATCATCAGAGAGTCCATGAGACAGAAGAAACCCGTGACGATATGTGAGTGTTGCCAGCAGACAGAATCAGATAGAGAACAAGCTCCGTCTCTCATTATTTCCATTGCATGTTCCCCGTCCCTGATTAGCACCTGAACTCAGTGTTTACATCACTTCTTTTTTGCTATACATCACATTTTTACCTTTAGTGAAAAACTCATAAATCAAAGAATGTATTAATTCATATGTTTTTAGATGTTAATGCGTGTTTGAGCATTACAAATGTCTCTTATTGCAGTGGAACTCTCTCAAAGATGGTCTGAGAGATCCAGTTGTGTTTATGGTGAGAAGAAAGATGTGCACATCCCTCCAGAGCTTTTAGGACTCATTGAGGATCCATCCACCGAATCACACAAAGAGAGGTGAGCTTTTGGTGTTAAGTGCATTGATGATTGGAACATTCCAGCACAGTGTTTCATCTGATTGAAACGTGTTGCAGCACATGCAGGAATATTGTTGGTTTTTCTTGTTTTTGTCATACCTGCGATGTGAAATCTTGTAGAATGCAGTATGATCACATGTTTATATAAATGTTTGTAATGCATGTAATTAATGATGATACCGGGTACAAAAATGTTAAATGTTGTTAAAGCGAGATACGACCAAAGAGTAACAAAACACTTTATAACAACTATTAGATCTTTATATAAACTCATATCATGTTAGTGTGTGGAGTGTTGGGGTTGATATGATTTTTAAGGGTCTTTTAAGGATTCTTAAGGTTTTTTTTTTTTAATACAGTAAAAACAGTAATATTGTAAAATGTTTATAATAACAGCTTTCAGTTTTAATGTTTTAAGATTTAATTCATCACACTGATAGCAAATCTGGATATTTAACAGCTGTTATTATGTAAAATATGTTTACTGGAAAATAAATAAATAGAAAATAGGAACATCTAAGTGTCTATGTGTGTTCTTTGAATTAATTTTTTTAGACGGCAAATTCATGTAACAATTTTAAAATAAAATAACTAGAAATGCCTTGAACACAAACTAATAATGGTAATAAAAAGTAGAAATAAAAAGTTGCTATGCTCAAAATTGCATTTATCTTATCAGTACCAAGCACATTGTTATACTTGATTAAAGGAAATCATGGCATCTCTGCCTTTTCAACACACCAATGATGCATCCGTCCATTAGCCTGGCTGGACTGTTCATGTTGTCATCGACAGCCTTAATTTTGTGGACACTGTCTTTTAAAGCTCTCATATCACAGCTCATGCAGAACAACATGAAAAGAAGCGTAATCAGTTCTCCAGTTTATGCATACTTGTTTGTGAATTTGGCAGAGATTCAGGAGTGAACCTGTACACTAGGTCTAACATAATCTGCAGGGCAAACATTTCCCATGTTTTCCCAGACATTGGTGAGGGAATCTGGAGCCAGTAAGCTGCTTCAAGGGTCAGATTTCACGTGCTGCTGTTTTTCCCTCTGTCTGACACCATGTAATGGCATTATACTGTCACATAGCAGCATGGAAACTTACTGCTCACTGAATCTTGTGACTTTAGGGCTTTAGGACCAGCACCGAAGAGATGTATTAATGATTGAATATAGAAACATAGACACTGTTCACAATGCACAAAGCTTACAGGTTTTTATCATGTTGGTGAATTTTATATTTAATTAATCAGAATATTTTGTGAATCTATATAACAAACAGGGTGGATGATGAGTTGCCAGAAGCCCAGCGGGAAAGGCAGAGACCTCAAATCAAGGTATACTACACTAAATCCAGTTACTAAGATAATTTGCTGAATTTTCAGTTCTCTTTATTATACGTTTTTGTAATTCCATTAAATTTACTATGCAGCCTAGGCAGAATCCATTCAATAGTGTGCAATCAAAGAGAGATGATGCCAAACTTATCAATGGCGTGAAAGAGGCTGATCAGACACCTGCTGAGGGTGAGAATTATCTTCTCAGTTTATACTCTCATTGATTTTTATACACCGTTTTATAAGAAAGGATCAGTTTATTGTTTAAAATGGTAACAAAGATTCGGTTGCAGGACTTTTATGACGTCATATTTCATTTACTGATATAATGTAATCTTAAACTACTAAAATCAGTTTTGCTAATTTTACAAATGATATGGTGATACTACTATTTACAATTGATAATCTAATGATTGCATTTCATTTTGATTTAGCTTTATTTTTATTACTGATTAGTAAATAATAAATTTCATTAGTTTTAGTTAACAATAACACTGATTTACAGTTTTTAAGATAGCATTTCTGTTACTACAGCTGTATACCAGTTCAGACATACAATCTCTGTGATCTAACACATGTGATTACCACAGATTTAAAATTTGTGTGATTATTTTGATACTTTAGTCCAGTAATAGTTGAGGTAAAAGATGTGTTGTGTTTTAATGGAGTGGATGTTCTGAAGAGAACATATTTCTTGCAAAAACAGTAAGTTTGTTTGACTGATCCCCATTGTGAACAGCATGGCTTCTTCCTCTTCTGGGCTGGGTGGTTGGCTTGACATGATCTGTGCTCTGGGCATGATAACTGAATGCAGTCTGCATGCATATCTTTTAAACCTTATTTGGTCACGGTTTTGTATAACGGCATGCATTATATGTTGGCAAAAAAACTTGTTGATCCCTGGGTTTTGATTAGGAATGTATCTAGAAAGTCTTCTTTGAGAACATACGGGAGTGTAAACACATGTACAATATTTTTGTAGTGGTTTCGTATATTTCCAGGATTTAGTGTCATTACAAAACATGCAAAAAAAGGAGCCATTCAGTGAAATGGTCTGGCCAAAATATTTCCGCAGAAAGTTGAACCTGTTGTAGTGGTCGTGAGTAACAAGGCTTTATGGAGCTGCCAAACTTCAAGTAGATTATACTGAGAAATATGCTGTTCTAAGTAGCTAAGCTGCCACGCATGACCAGTCTGTACCTTAGGCAAAGATGGTACATTTTTGATGGGCTTTTATTGTGTAGTAAGGCTAGTATTATTGTTATGAGTGTAAAGGTCAGTGTTAAAGTTGTATTTTGAATAGGCCACAAATGCATACGCTGTAAAAGTAAAAATGTGACTAGTACTGATTGTGACTACTCTGCTGAATTATGTCTATTATCCTGACTTTAAGACGTACCATTATATTCTTAGGTTGCTTGCAAGCTTTTATCCCATGCATCTCATTGCTATATCAATCAAATTTTATCAATTAACAGATACCATACTGCTGTTACAAGTTCATTGAAATGCAAAAAAAAAATCATAAAACATGAATTCGTGTTTTTGTGCATGCATGTGTCTTTGCTCCTTCTTTTACTGCTTCATTACCCAACTATTTGGTTATTTTTCAGAGACTTTCCTTCCAGCTGAGAACTACACACTCCGTCACACTACTCCAAACACAGACAACACTGACCCTCACATAGTCACACAATTCAAACCTGTTCCAAAAAAAAGATTGCTGCTGTGCTCCTGCAAGAACTCTTCCCTGGACTCTGCCATCAGTGACAATGGAGTTAAACAGGTCGTGACCCCTGCTCCCAGAGGCATCTTAAAGCACAACATCTCTAGCTTTAGCTCTACTGACTCCCTGCATCTCCAAATTCCTACCAGTGATGACAGCAGCAGCAGTCAGTCTTCAGCTACAGTCAGCCCCTTCAGTCCTGAAACTCCCATCAGCCCTCCTCTTTCCCCCTGCTCAGTGCACTCTGCGTCAGAGTGGTTAGATAGAAAACAGGTCCGCTTCTCTTCTTTTGTTGGGCCTATAGAGGGAGTGCAAGGAGAGCACAGTGTGCTGGAAAATGACTGGAGTCCTCTGTCGGAACAGGATAGAAACGATATCACAAACAACGGTAACATGGTTGTATCCACAAGAAATACTCAAAAGGATAGTTCAGCCATGAAAATTATTTTACTCGCTGTCATATTTTTCCAAACATGTATTCAAAGGAATTTTGCAAAATACCTTCTGTGTTCAACAAAAGAAAACGTAACAAGTTTGGAATGACATGCGGGTGAATATATGATTCAGTCTGGTTGAACTATTCAATTAAAGCATGGAATTAGCATAACGGTCTGAGATTTGCCAACTTCCTGTGTGAAGTCACCTAAAAATCTGGAGCGTTCCAGTGTGGTGAGCACTGAGCCTGTAAAGAGGTTGAGGGAAGGACGTGTAGATAAGTTGTCCAACAAGATAGAGGCATGCTTGTTCCAAAATCCTTTTGACAAGACACCCTAAACAGTATAATCAAAGAAATGTGTTTAAGTGATATAATCAGTCAAAAAAATCTATCAACATGTAGTTCAGCAGTTAACAGGCTAACACATCAGTACACCCTCATACTAACTGCATGTGCGTGCATAACATATACATACAGCACAAGGCTTTTGGTGAATGCTCATATGTATGTTGATAAATCCACAAATGGTGATTAGTAAATAAGCACTGCAAGAAATAACTGCTGTCTGGGTGTTTAAGTAAATTTTTAAGTGTAATTTTATCATCTGATCCCAGGAATCATGGTCAAATTTATGTAATTTAATGTAGTATTGTTTTTAGAAATTATTATTCTCTCTCAAATAATTATTCTCTGTCATAAAAATGAACATTTAAAACTTGTGATTGTCTTCACTGCAGGTCATCATGAGGTTTATGGTGAGCCTCAGCTCTCACAGGTGTACAACTTCCACAGCACTACTGAGGTAGCAGGTAAGGCCATTGGGTTAAGTGCAGAGGGCCAGACTGATAAGGTTACGGTGGAGGAGGGTCGTTCATTTTCTAAGGTACTTGAATGGTTTGGGAGAGGCTCTCGAGATGGCAAGCTGAAGGAGTTGCCAGTTCAGAAAGAGATAAAGGAAGAGGAACCGAAAGATTATGGAAGCCCAGAAGCCAAGTCAGAAGATTCACAGCCAAAGACCAAGCCACCAACAAAGCAACGCAAAGGGCTTTTTGCATTGTTTTCCAGAGCAGAGAAAAAAGACAATAGCCCTGAAGTTCAAGTGTCTGACCAAGAAGAGATAAGTCAAGATAAAACGGAAAGTTCAGAATATAAAACATCTTGTACTTTGAGGTCTGAAGATAATACAATTCTTCCACAGACTTCTGTTTCTACAAATAGCAAGACTGCAGAAATACTGCAGGATGAAACAGACAAACCAATATGTGAAGATCCTCCTCAAAGAGAGATGATTGACCAAGGTGAAAAATCACCAGGAAGACTGGCCAACCTGAAGTCATTCTGGGAAAGGGGAAACAAAGGACCTAAAATACTGAGCATCAAAAGAGAGGATGAGGTAGAAGAAAGTGAGAAAACATATCTTAATGAGATTTATAATGATGCTGTGGACCGAAGGTTGTCAGATTCCAGCATCAGCCCATCCAAACCCAAACCTGATGATCCAAACCCAAATCCAGCTGATGTAGAATCTACATCATGTGATATTTCTCCAATCTTACCTAGAAGAACATCCAATGGTGTTGATATGTCTGCCATACCCTCACATGAAGACGACAAACCTAGTTTGGAGAGCAATAGGATTTTAGAGGTTTCAAGCAGTGAACTACAAACTCTCACAGTAAAAATGAATGCCAAATTGTCACCCAGTTCATTACAAAAACACAAAGATACTTATCTGGGTAATGAGTTACAGGAAGAGGAAACCTCCAGAGACATATCTGACTTAAAGAAGGAAATCTCCACCTTCAAAATGTCCCTAAGTCAACAGGAAGATAAAGTTTTGATTAATGATCTTAAGTCATTTTGGGAGAAAGAAAAAAGTGGCTTTAGAGTAATTGTAGGCTCACCAACATGCACAGCTAATGTTAAAGATCCATCTCCAGTGTCATCTCCAAAACGTTCTTCAGTAGAACTTTGTGAACCTCAGTTTGACATCAGGTCAACCAGCCCAAATTCTCCATACAGAATGAGTTTCAAAGAGGCTGGACTGATACAAAAAGAGAAGATGGGACAGGCCGAGGAAAAACAAAGAAGTCCAAGTAGAGTGCCATTACAAGACCTTCAAGATAACAGAGGTAGGGTATCTTACTTCATCCAGAGTATTTCTAATTTCAGACAGTCCATTTCAAATGAACACTCAAAGCCAAGTCCACCACCATCACCCCTCAGAAAGTACACAACCCCTGCAAAAGGTCAACAGGATGAGCCACAGTCCACTGACATTTACCACCCAAAAGACCAAGATCAAACCAGAACTCCCAACCCATTACTGCAGTCTAAAGTACCTCGTAGAGATTCATATCCAAACAAAGAATCCAGGAAAGATCCCTTAGGTTCTCCTTTAAGAACCTTTGCAATAGATATCAGTCCAGCCAACAAGAGTCAGTGCAATGTTAAGGTTAACCCAGGGCAAACCAGGCCATGTATCTCTCCTGAACTTCACAGGAAGACTTCAGATGGAGGCTGTGATGTAAGACCCATCATGCCCAAAGAACGAAAGCTGTCGGCGGACTCTCTGACCCGTTTTTATATTCCCCTGAGTTTACACCATTACCTGGGCGTACCTGAGCAGACAGTCTTAGATGAAAGAAAACAGGTTAAGGTGCAGGCAGGTGAAACTTTTGAACAGGTGAGCCAAGGCAGAATGAGCAACGAGAGCTCCCCTTCTCGACACTCCCTGCTTGAATCAGAGGAGATCACCTTTGACTCCTCTGGGAGCTCCACACCTGAAGCCTGGTCAATCTCACACGCCAGTTCATACTGTGAGCTCACCTCTCCGTTTTGGTTCAGTCTAGATTCAGTAGAAAAGATCTTGATTGGTTGTGTGATTCTTGTGGAAGCAGGGTTTATCTCCTTAAAACAATTGCTCAGTATGACCTAAGTTGCTCAACTTTGTAGACATGATACAATTACCTTCTTGTTCTACAGGTTTATAACCAATTAAGCCCTGCCTCTACGTGTTTCTAAAACGATCTAATTCAGCAATCAAAACTTGATGAAATCATGAAATTTTATTTTGTGATTTAATTGTTTTTGTTTGTTTGTTTGTTTGTTTTTTTTAATTCTTGGCAAGTTTCATTTCATAACATGGTGTTTGAAATATTGTTTAAAGTTACAGTCAAATGAAAACAAGTACCTCAGACACTGAAAAATCATCTTACAATCATGAAAGTTGTTTTAATTTATAACATTTTATTTCAGAATTATTTTGTTTAAAAAAATATATTTTAAATCTATAATATTAAACTATTCATTATTTGGCTATATTGAATTCATTAATTTAATTTATTATTCATAAATGTAATTTATTATTAATTTAGATTTTGTTATTTTTAAAATTACATACATTGTACATAATGATTATTACATGTACATTTCAAATCCTCTCAATCAGAATAGTTGTATATATAATGGATCAGTATACTACTGTTTTTGTATGGTTTGCTGATTCTTTCTTGATATGGGATGTGACAGGGGACAGTGAGGATGACAGCCCTGTCAAAGCAGCCCTGGAACGAGCCAATGCCAGACCCATCTCTATTTCCAAGAGTTTAGAGGACCTGGCATCCACGCCTTTACGTAAGTTTCCTTTATCTATCTTTCCTATCTTTTGTTGACTTTAAGACCTTATTGAAAGTAAAGTCAGAATATTGTGGTCTTTGAGGATCTCGGCAATTAAAGAGACCTATTTCAATACGATCGCATTCACATACTGTACGAATGACAGCCTCTTGCGCCCTCTGCTGGACATTTCTTTAAAACTCCCAATGTCTCTAGTTTAATGATAAACGGCATACCCAGGTTTCTCAATCATTTTTATGCTGTGCTATATTTGAATATATATATTAAAATATAATTAATCAATCATATTTTGTTTAAATCTTTATTTAAAACTTTGTCATCTGAACCAAGAAGAGAGATGGAAGACTGATCCAAGGAGTGATGTTGGACTGAGTATGGAAAATGGTAAATATTTGCTTATACATTTGTATTATTACATTAAAAGCAGAAGGTAAGCTCATGACATTAAATTAGAATCAAGGACATTAAACCTCCTTTTCATAACTGAGCCTTGTTCTTCCATGTGTATTTTACTTCTTGAAATGGCTAAGGGAATGCATTAACTGACACATGAAAATTTGATGAGCACATGGATTAATGGCTGCAATTAAAGTGGTTTGCATTCTGTACCAACCAAATCATGCATCTAATGGTGAGGTAAACGGAGCAGCTAAATCAGTTATCTATATACAATATTAAATGTGCTCTTAAGAATCTGAATTACTAGAATTATTAGAGTTAGTTTTTTGACTCCGATTCATTCAATCTGTATCTTTAACCAGAATGTGCATCCACCAAATGACCTATTTCCTTTGTCTCAGTATCTGCAGTCACTTCCAACACCAAAACATCCTTCTCCGACCCAGAACAGGTGAAGATGATGAGTATGTCTGTGCCTGCATTCATGCAACAAGAGGTAAAATACAAACCAGAACTCATGAGCATCTTAAATGCTGATGTTGAATAACACTGGATTAGTTCTAAACTGTCTCTGTGGCCAAACACCACCATCCACCTCCTTTATTAACCTCAATACAAGCTAACAACCTCCTGTTATGTGCATGTGACTAATAGAAGGATTTCAGAAACAGCGACTATGCATCAGTGAGCAGCTTCCACAATGACAGACCGAGAACATGCAACACTCCTTCTAATTTAAGCACTTGCTCTGAAGTGGCCTCCATGTCCTCTGTATGTGCCCCCATCACAACCCAATGAGTAGAACTAATTTTGCTCTAATATAATGCAAATGCATGTATTAATCTATTTTAGCACACATTTATAACATTCTATATTGAAAAGGTTTCTTAGATCTGTGTCTTTGTGCGGGGTATTTGTAGGTCACTGGAAGTGTAATGAGCATCTACAGTAGTGAGTTTGGTAATGTGGAGGTCAAAGGCACAATCCAGTTCGCCATTCACTATGTGCAAAAACTGGGAGAGTTCCACATCTTTGTTGTGCAGTGCAAAGACCTCGCCGTGGCGGATGTTAAAAGGAACCGATCTGATCCGTAAGTGAAATAATATTTGTCCTCAGAAGAATACAGGTTCTCTCACGATAGATAAACAATAATATATGTGCTTTGTTTGATTGAACTTCAGGTATGTTAAATGTTACTTGTTACCTGACAAAGCAAAATATGGGAAGAAAAAAACATGCGTGAGGAAGAAGACTCTGGATCCAACTTACAATGAAATACTGCGGGTATGAGAATAATGAAGTTCTTGGGATATGTTTTGATGTGATTTTGGTGATCGAAGTTGTCTTTTCCATGCAGTTTAAGATTCCAGTGGAGATGTTGAAAACCCAGAAGCTGAACACTTCTGTGTGGCACAACGACACATTTGGGCGAAACATGTTTCTCGGAGAGGTTGAGCTTGATTTGGCCGAATGGGATTTCAGTAACACTCAGATGAATGAATATTTACTCAAAGGAAGGGTAAGATAACAATAGTCATGTCTATTTGGTCAATATAGCCTGTTAGGATAGTCTTCGACTGTCAGACCAAATCTGTATGCATGTTAACTTTTTTTAAAAGTGCTTTTCTTGAGAAGTCTGTGAACAATACATTTCAAATCCTGTGTTACCAAAGGGTATGAGGTCATGTTTGTTGGACTTGCACCAAAGTATATCTTTCTTTATCAACCCAGGTCCAGGTTCCCACCAGCCCAAAACATTCTGTCTGCAGCGAGGAAATGATTGCAGAGATTAAAGTCGCTCTGCGTTTTGTCCAACAGACTTCTCACAGTAAGAGGCTTACACTTTGTATTTGACTGAAAACATTTGTCTTCCTTTCTGGTAACTTGTTAATTATGTAGGTCAGAAGAACAAGGGGAATGGTGAGGTGCAAATATGGGTGAAAGAATGCAAGAACCTGCCTATTACCAGAGGTGTTGCCATTGATCCCTTTGTCAAATGGTATTTATACCTGTTTTATAGGATATATTTGTTGGATCATTAAATGCGGGGATGCGCATCACATATGTATTTGGTCTTTTCAGTGCAGTCCTCCCAGATACCAGCCGGAAAAGCCGTCAGAAGACCAGAGTGTTGAAGAGGGCGTCAGACCCGGTGTTTAACCACACCATGGTGTACGATGGTTTCAGGCAAGAGGACCTCAAAGAGGCCTGTGTGGAACTTACTGTGTGGGACCACGACAGACTCAACAACCACTTTATTGGGGGTGTTAGGATGGGTCTAGGAACAGGTAATTGAAAGAAGAACTACAACCATACTTAAATTAAAATAAAAATGTAAAATTGTCATTATTATCTCATTGCAGGTAAAAGTTATGGCACTGAAGTGAACTGGATGGACTCTAATGTTGCCGAAGCAGCCCTGTGGGAGAGAATGATGCAGTCTCCAAATGAATGGGTGGAAGATGTTTTACCTTTGAGAATGATGGTCATGGCAAGATTGTCTAGATAGTAAAAAACCGAGGCACATGGTGACACTTTTTGAACAAATACACAAAAAAATGATTGTGAACATGAAGAATGCAGTATGTAGAAAGACAATATGTAATGTTAAATATATAGGAGCAAACTTTATGGTTTCTTGACATTTTTGTTGAGGAAGACAAAAATAATTAAAAAAAAATAATAATTTGCTTATTATTGTAAAATATGTGGATGTAATGTCTTGAAATAAAAATGCCTGTTAGCAGCAAATTAAATCGTTTGTTAATTGCCTTGACAAAGTTGATTTTAATAAACTAAACTTTTATGAACTGGCATCACTTTTATATGCAAAACTCTATGTTTACAAATGAAGTTAGATTTTGTTGTGTAAGAATTTAGACTGACAGTAACCAAAGTCCTAGGGCGTGTTCAGTTTATTTTTATAATCGCTAACATTAGCCTTTGCAGCAAGATTCTGAAAGGAAAAGAAAACACACCCACCCCCCGTCTTTGCTCCTCCTCTATGACTAGCGATGCTTACGTGAAGTATCGCGATAGCTCAGCAGTCGCCATTTTAAGTTCCCCTCCGCGCGTTGTTAGTGCATTTGCTCAACAACGTCTCAGCTTAAAGTCTTTTCTGTCCTTTTGATTTCGGTTTCTCGTATTTTCCTTCATCCAATCGACGTCAGAAGACACCAGCATTCGATTTCAGGTAAGTTGCTTTGGTTATAAATAATAACTGCTTAGTTTTCTTCACGTGAAGAAACTGCTTTGTCACGCAGATAAACGCGCGCTATTGCGGCCTAACGTACTAGAAAACCCCCCACTGCGAACGGTATATTTTTTGTTGAATTCGATATTAAGAGTTCATATATCGATTATTATGTTAGAAGTAAGAGGATTATCCAGAAATCTGTGTCTTAGTGTTTTGTTAGATGTTTGCTAACAGTAACGTAACGTTAAGTCGCTGAAGATTGTGGATCGTTTTCTCCCACTTTTTGGCTCAGTCTTTCAGCTAACATGTTAACCTTCCGCAATTTACTACTTCCTTGTGTTTGAAATTAGTTTGGCTTTTTCTAGTCGAACATTTCTCAGCTGTTTGCCATCTTTAGGCTATATATCTGAAATGTCCAATGCTTTCTCCCATACAATGCAAACAAGCTTGTTTGTTGCTGTTATTTATTCTTTGCTAATTTCTCAATGTTTTGTTCCTGTGCAGTTTCCACAGTATCCAGAAAAACAGCCATGATCACTAGAAAAAGAGGAAGAAGCAGCCTGAACGCTGACGTCACATGTACAAGTACCTCCCACGAGATTGATGATGATTCGAAAACCAGTAATACAAGTGAAATGAACATCCAAACTTCCCCAGAAAGTGACACCAATGATTGGGGCCTGGATGATCTCCTTGGTTCAGAGTTCAACTGGGACCTAGACAATGAAGTGCTTGATGCTTTCATCAACTTGGAATCACAGACAACGACCAGCGACGGGGCAGACCAAAGTGCAGTACTTGATGTTGCCGCATCCCGCAGTCGAGGTGCAGTCCAGAGATCAAAACTACAAGATGTCTCCGGTCGGATCATCAACAAGAATGCCATTGCAGCGAGGATAAATCGTTTAAAGAAGAAAGAATATGTCAGTGGCCTGGAACAAAGAGTTGGTTCTTTGACAACAGAGAATCGCGTTCTCAAGCAGGAAAACAGCAATCTCAACAAGCGAGTGGAAGAGTTGGAGAATGAAACTAGGTACTTGAGAGCCGTGTTGGCCAATGAGAGCATGCTGGCTCAGCTGTTGTCTAGATTGAGCGGTGTGAACGGCATGAAATTCTCTACCTCGCTTTTCCAGGAATCCAACGAGAACGACCACGATTATGCCATGCCGAGGAAGAGGGTGAAGGTGGAAGACAAAGAAACTACAGGTGGTGTCTGCCTGCATGTGGACAAAGACCACGTCTCGGTGGAATTCTGCACCAAATGTGCAGAGAGTTCAAGCTTGTCGCATAAAATGTAGGGTCAAGTATTTTACCTTTTCAACGTTTCCCGAGACTGAACATTTGCACGAGATGTAAATGAGGGGACATGACGACAGTAGTTGTCCAATATAGAGTTAACTGTTTAAATGTGCAGAGCTTGAATAGCATGTCTGTTGAACTTGCTTTCAATACAAGTTACTGCTAAACTTGTTGACAGTTTTCTTCTAGGTGCTTGGTCTGCCATGCTGGATGACTGGGTCACAGAACATCCTTGACTGCTGAAATCCATGGTAAGGATCAAGAAGTAGAAGACTGCACAGAGCTGATTAACTCCTAAGATGAAGACAATGCTTTTTGCCAGTTCACGGCACAATATGAACTGTAAACAAGCTATAATCTTTGTTTCATTTGCTATTTGTTTGAAGTATTGAAGATAAAAAAATTAAGCATTGTTTTTTTTTTTTTTTTTTTAATTACCTACTTCGGTTGTTTATTGGATTACACAGTTATAGTATGTAATTTCAGTTAAAGTAGACTTTGAGGGAAGTAGTTAAGTGGACAAAAAAAAGTTTAAAAGAATTATGTAAATCGGTGATGTTTCACAAAGGGCTTCTGGCTAAATGAATCTATTGTGCATCTGTATGTTGATTTCAATGCAGGCTTGTATTTTGCTGTAACTAGATGAGCCCTTTCTGAAATATCGCTATTTTTCTAAAGAATGTTTTTCATGTAGAACCCTTATTTTTCTTTATGCTAAAGTGGATTTTGCTGTGGGGAAAGCAGAAGAATCGGGACCAGCAGCTTGCATCATGGCCTGGTAAATTAAAAAAAAGGTAGTACTTGAAACAGTGTAAGTTCCAGTTTTACTGATTCTTTATCCACACCAGTAAAAACGTCAGATGGTGCCATGCTCATTTAGCATCTAAGTGAGTGTTTAAACTCTCCTGTTTATAGTAATGTTTTATTACAACAACACCTGTCTCATATCCATGTTTCATTTTGATTTTTGTTAAAGCACTTGGGCTTTATTTGACAGTTGTCAGGAGAACAAGTATGTTCTGAAACTGCATTTTTCAAAGGGTCATGGTTTTTCAATATCATTATATGTGAGGTGTAATGGAAATCCAAAGACTGTGCAGGCACGTGGGTGCAGCTGTTCTGAAATGTAATAAATTTTCATTTGAATAATGCAAATTGTTTTGTGTCCTAATAAGATGTTAACTACACTCTCCTTCTCTTTTTAGACAGCACTTTCTTCGCTCTCTACAAAAGCCTTTTCTTAACTGTCTTCAGGGTGGATAAAGAGTGGTGATGGTTTCTCCGTATTATATACTACAAAATTCCTTAAGGGCTGTGGTAAAACTGACCCCCCAAGCAGTTCTGAAATGTGTAACTGCAGTTCATGTTTTTATTTGTGGTGCTTCATACATCATAAAGAATCCTTTCCAATGCTGCTGCATCAGATGTAGAAACACTTTGATAGTAGCTTGATAACAATATAGTTTTATATAAAAGCTAATGCTAATAATTATGTTCACATTTCAGAACTGTTTGGTTGTGAATTGGAAATTCACTCTAAAGATCTCTGGCAGATAATGAACACTGCAATTAAGGTCCATAAGCTTGTTTCCCGGTGCATTGTTTTAGCTACTAGTTAGCTAAACAGGTTATTGGTCCGCACATTCTCGATTTGCTAATTGTATATGTGACACATTAGCACATTTTGTCTTTGCACCACTTTTTATCCACTTTTATTTTGCCTTTTTATACATGCACACAAACCAAATAGTTTAGGCAAGGCTCTATTTTGTATTATCTGTAGTAAAATAATGGCCAGGCAGTTAACATTATTCAGACACTTACAGGGTATAAAAAACAAATTCTTTAAATTTTATTTATTTTTCTTCCCCCTTTTCAACTTTTGGGCAGAGAGTAAAAAGTTATAATGAATGGTGTTAATTCATCAGACAAACCCAAGAACAAATCTGACAAGACTGGGTTATGGCATGGGACAAGTGTTTCAATTATTTTAACACACATTTACAATATGATGAATATAATTAACAATAACTGCTAACCTTCAGGCTCTTCGCTTTCAGAATCTGATATTTTTAGCATTTTTAGGTAGATATCAAACTGCTTAGAGCTCAAGTAGGTTGCAGACAAACCTTGCAGCAACACAACGGCATACATCTTCCTTACAACGGGTTTGCTGATATTTGTCCAAAAGCGTATCATGTTCCCCTTCTCTGGCATTGGTGCACTGTTATACCTGCAGAACAGTTGGAAATCAGTTAACTTACAATTACTCATTCACAACTTGCTACTTTATATTTCTCAAAGTAGTGTGAACTAACCTGGCTGCAAGACCAGCATTGACAGGTAAGGCCAACAAAATGGGATATATACCACCAACAACTACGCCAACCAAGGTCCCTCTTATCAGGGTACAGCTTGGGCAGTTCAGGTCACCTGCAATTACATTCTAATTAAGAAACATTTAGAAGTGTCACATGACTCATTTAAGGGCGTTGCAGGCAACAAAGTGTTAAATGCACACAGTAAACGCCAGATATAATTAACCTAGAAATTATACATTGTTGGTAACGGTATTGATGACAGTCAAAGCAATAAAATGAGGTGTCAATTAAACCAAATCTTGATTTCCGTACTGGGGCGTGAAAAACGTCAATTGATTTTACAGATGACGCTTCGACAGGTATGGGGTAAAGGGATCAAACTGAAGCTTCTTAATACCAATGTTCAATGTACATTCCATGCTGCGTCCATACCTGATAGTAAAGGGTTGGTCACGGTCGCAGTGTAAAGTGTTGCACTTGTCAGAATGGGAATAGCAGCCATGGGAATGCTGGAAGAAATCAGTCCTTGGGTGACATTGAGTACACGTCTGAAAAAGCTGTTGGCAATCA
Source organism: Enteromius afrohamiltoni (assembly GCA_034779775.1). Taxonomy (NCBI): domain Eukaryota; kingdom Metazoa; phylum Chordata; class Actinopteri; order Cypriniformes; family Cyprinidae; genus Enteromius; species Enteromius afrohamiltoni. The sequence goes on from JAUYWG010000044.1 coordinate 10,440,025, forward strand.
AGCCAGTAATCCCAGCGTTGCCAGCTAAACATATGGGTCCGAATAAAAACAGTTTTCTGTTGGGGTTAAAATAGGAAACTTTCGTTAGCTAACTGCAATGGGGAACCAACTGACATATCGCATGCAGGATATTAAACGAACTAACTTGTCTATATCAGGGAGTTTTTCAAACTTCCTATACAGCATTTCAGTAATCATCTCTCTTGATACTCTCCGGCCTAGGCCCGGGTCTTCCACAAACATCCCGTTGTCGGTCATGTTGATCTAAAAGAAGATACAAATGTTTTAATATATAAGAATAGACTCGTGGCAGCCAGTCGACAACATTGTGACAGCTTCCTAAAAAGTATTGCTTAATTTGAATTTGTTTCATTTGCCCAAATTCAAGGTTAACATGTAAACTTTAAGCACGAAATTCGCTCTTTTCAATATCAACGGTTGGTTTTTCCAGAAGAAAACATGCAGTGGATTATCGACCAGTGAGATTTGTTTAATTTCCCTCACAGAATAAGATTAAACATTAAAGATGAACACACACACACATATTATATATATATATATATACACACATATTATATATATATATATATATATATACACACATATTATATATATATACACACACACACACATATATATATATATATATATATATATATACACATATTATATATACATAATATTGACTTTTATACGCGGACAATCCACGGGTCGGTTTAAATCTTAAAGGGATATATTTGTTAGTAACTGTCATTATAGTTACTGTTTATTACATTAATGAATTCTATACGCGAGCTTGCTATCGGAATATCCATGAAAATCATATTAATCCTCTGATATATTTTAGTAAGAGGCCTCTTTATTAGCAGAACTTACGTTAACACAGACATCGTTTTAAAAACGCAGCGCAATAACTCATTCAAACGAATGACCGCTGAATTGTTTTACCTCTGTGTTGATGTGTAGCTAAATGTCACACACAGTCGCAATACTATCTGTTTATTGACCACTTCAGTTGCACACGGTGACTACCGCTCGTATACATCGCAGGATTGCTACTCACCCACGAAAGAGCTTTCAAATAAGCGCTAAACTATTCCGTCCCGTGTTCAACAGTCACGGTCCTCAGTGCCAGCAGGGCGCAGCCATGTCTAACCACATGTTTCAGTCAACTCTCACCCCGAGATCCAGGAACAATACGGCGATTCCTATTGGTCCGCGCGTGCGCCAACTGACCGAATGAACAAACGCCATTGGAGGACGCGCCCTGTCAATCCCCGCGGGTCAACCCTCTCGTTGCTAAGGCGAAACTGGTGATGATGCTGCTGCTGGTGATACTGCACCCACCGTAGAGAGAGTCTCTGCAAACCAGCTTTGGTAAAAGATGCCGTAAAGATTGACAGAAAAAATGACGGGAAAGGAGGCGAAGTTGTTCTTAACTGCCTTTCGGGACGTTTGACGAGGACCTTTGGGATTTATTTGCTCAGATTGGCTTAATTACAGAGGCAATTGTGGAGCCATGCGTTATCGGAAAGCTGGATGAAACTTGCAGGTGTTTTCCGACAGGCGTCGCACCGCCAGGCTGCTGTTTCATGGGGGGGAATGCATCCTTCCTTGTTTAGTTAAATCTGCCTTCTAGAGATCTGGATTTCTCCTCATCTCGCCTGTATGGTGACGGTTTTGCTTGGTTCTCTAAGTGACGTGAAAGTGGACCGCGCTTGTCGAACAGCAAGATGATCATCAAAGTCTCCAGTTGTCATTTTCAGAGTCTTCCTGTTCAAGGATCAGGATCTAAAACATAAAACACGTGAACGCCATTCCCTATGGACAGAACAAGTTGTTCTTGAAGAAATGTTTACAAGCATGCATCATTCAACTTACACAGGCATCTGAGATACCAGGATGCCATGCTTATTTATTCCTCGAACTGTTGCTGCATCTCCATATTGGCAGTTTAAGGATTTAAAATAATGCTTGATCAGCATATGCTAATTGAATCTAATCCAAGACAAGCCATGTACTGGAGAGTCTTTCTAATTTGATGTACATGGCCCTTTGGGGCAAAAACTAGTGGTTAGTTTTAGTTTAGTTAGTCACTGCGCCTTTAATGTTTGTCAGGACTGTATGGGTTGTGTTATGGACTGCGTGATTGAATTAGGTTTATGTTGTTAAACACCAAAGGCATCTAAGGAGTCAGTGGTTGCGCGAATATTCCAGCAAAATAATCCTCAGACAGCTCAGTGCCGAGAACATATTCAGACACTGGAGAGCATTTCTTATGGACTCATCCACACCTAGCTGCACTCGATCACTCTACTCTTTCTATCGGATTATGGATTTATTTCTCACGAGCGACAATCACGCGCCCAACATGCGTTTTCTCCTGCAAGATGTTTCGGCGCGTGCCTCTTCCCGTTTAACTTGACAATTAGAAGCAACGACCCCGAGAGCTGCCATTCTGTTCGCTTTTACATCTACGTCAACGAACCGAGCAGTAAGTTGCTGCTTGAGCAGGTGACACTTTCTCAAAGACACTGACGGCAGATGAGGGCGAAACTTTTGTGTCGCCGTTTCCATGCGTGACAATCCCACGAGGACATAAAGGAGTAATTATGCCCTTAAGAAAACGAGGTGAGAAATAAACATCAACGTATGTACGTAATTGTGAAAACATGATTATTATACGACTGTATAGGTTCGTTGACATAAGCAATTTTTTTAAGGCAACATTATTTCAGGGGAAAACTTGAATGAATGAATGAATGAATGAATGAGAGAAATTGTACTCTGAACAAATAGTGCAGAAATGTTATTCAGACATTGT
>JAUYWG010000044.1:10458192-10471784 GCA_034779775.1 Enteromius afrohamiltoni
ATTTCCTGGAGCACCAAGGAGATCACACAATGGTCCAGTCACTGTTACCAGCACTGCCTCACTAGACTCACCTTCTCCCACGCACCCACGCATCACTCGACACCCTTAGAGGAGGGAGGCATTCAGTTGCCGTCCGAATATCACAACCTCCAAGAGGCTTTCAGCAAGGAGCAGGCCACCAAGCTGCCTCCACACTGCCCTCACGACTACGCCATCGAACTGCAACCTGGAACCTACCCCACCAGAGGGCACATTTTCTCCCTGTCACAGCCCGAGACTCAGGCAATGGACAAGTATGTGAGAGAGGAGTTGGATAAGGGGTTCGACCATCGACGTCACCCGTATCAAGAAGGGGGATGAGTGAAAGACCGCCTTCTCAGCTACGTCTGGGCACTACGAGTACCTGGTGATGCCCTTTGGACTTTCAACAGCCCCTCTGTCTTCCAACAACTACGCCTCTCATGTGCAGCATGTTCGGACTGTCCTGAAGCGCCTCATTGCCCACCAACTGTATGCAAAACTGTCAAAATGTGAGTTCCGCCAGGACAAGGTCGCCTTTCTGGGCTACGTGATTGGCCATGAGGGTGTGGCCATGGATGACTCAAATGTGCAAGCGGTAGCGAACTGGCCCCAGCCCCGTACCCTGAAGGAGCTTCAGCGATTCCTGGGGTTCGCAAATTTTTACAGACGCTTCATTCGAGCCTTCAGCCAAGTAGCAGCTCCTTTGACAGCCATGACTTGCAAGGGGACCCGCACGCTCCAGTGGTCTTCCGAGGCGCTTGCGGCTTTCCAAGAACTAAAAGGCCGCTTCACCTCCGCACCCATCCTGAAGCATCCTGATCCCGATAAGGAGTTTGTGGTGGAGGTGGATGCCTCGAGCAATGGACTAGGGGCCATTCTGTCTCAACGTCACGGGGAGACTGATTGTTCCATCCGCTTTGTTGTTTAATAAACCAGCGCGAATGGATCCGAAGGACTCTGCTTCATCCTTACAAGCATGTTTGTTCTCAGAGGCCACACCCCATTCTGCCACCCTAGGCTTAATGCATGTGTCCCTCATGTCAAAATAGTCTGTGTTCTGGCAGAGCTAAAATTAATTTGATGGTTTATTTAGGACCTTTCTGAACTCTATGGCTAGTTGTATATGCCAGCTGAAGAGAGGACAGTCCTCTCGGGGGAGGTTTTATTTCTCAGCATAGACTCTAACTAGACTCTAGTTCTAACTTCAGTAACTTCTTGTTGATTTACTTTGCTGTTTTTGGAGACATACAAATATAGATGTTTTAGTCTTCCAGATAAATTTTTTCATTGCCATTCAATCGTGATGCTGGTCTTGGAGATAATATAGACATTAAAGAAATCTCGTACTTATCTCATGTGATCTTTTAAAATGCTAGGAAAGCACCCCGTACGTGTTTGAGGCCTTGTCCATCATGTGCTGTGATGACGTTGAGTGGAAAGGCTTGTGACGATGTAATTAAAGGCAGTGAATGAAGTTGTAGATATCTGAAGAATACAAATGGCTCCGCAGAGCTGTATGCAGGCAGCTCTCTTTGTCTTCTCAAATGCTGGTGAATTCCGCAGCATTGCTCAGGACTGCTGACACATCAGCACTCACAAAAGCATAAAACATGTCAGTCAAACACCTACTGATAAAATGGTACAAGTGTACTAGAGACTTCATGTGATTAATGAATCCAATTTTCTGAGAAAGCGAGATTATACCAGAGTAAAAAAAGGGCCTCTGACGAGATTCTTGTTGCTTAGCAGATTGCATTTAAAAATGCAGAGCGCAAAGACTAGCTTGATGTATGTATGCAGTCGGGAATGTATATTCAGTTCAGTGTTTTTTTTTTATTTAGTTTTTTTTGTCCAGCCACTAGGGGGAAGCTGTCACTGTGCAAGTTTGTGTGTCTTGATCCCAGTGTCTCATGGACACCATGATGACATCAGGATCTTTAAATGGATGAGCATTTAAACTTTGACATACAAAACAAGTTAGCTATTACATAATTGACAAATTCACAAAAAAACTATGCACTTCCTATGCTAACGTCATTGTTTGCCAGTTGTCATTGTCATTTCTTTTAAAATAAAGTCATATTTTGGAAGCTTTGGATACAAGTGCGCAATACTTCACAAAATATGTGCATGTGTGTCAGAGAGTGTGTTTGTGCTGCTACGGTTGACTGTTATTGCACTGTTATATAAGTGTGTTTGTGAATTTCAGACTGATGAGTCTGGCCTTCTCTCTCTTCAGCTTACCTTATACATTATATATTATTTGTGAACAGAATTTCATAGCAGAATTTCAGCTTATTTCTGTGACTGCAGATGTTTTAAACGATACATTCATGTATAATGTATAAAAGCAATATTGCACTCAAAATCATGGAGTTAGTCTCAAAATCAGCCATGCTCTTGAATGTCAATACATGTCAACATTACGGAGAGTGTTTTTATCTGAAAGAGTGTGTTTTTGTCCTCAGCTGAGAGAAGAGAGTCACATGGAGCTAACAGTAGAAGAGCCTGCTGCAGGAAGCACCAATACAGAGGTGAGATAGACACAAACACACAAAGTCTTTCCACATTCTGTTCAAAATTCTGACAGATGCAGATTGTCATATGGCAGTGCTTACACCAGCTTTGCATGAGTAATGCAGGCAGAGAGGTTTTTCCCTTCCCTCTTCCGGATGATTTATGATTAAATGTTATGCCCCTTACTATAACATGATGCCATGTCCTGGCACTGTGACACAAATTACAAATGAGGCATTTGTTGCATCCAGTGGGGACATAATTACTGATTATATTGACATAGCCATATCACCCTGCTGCCCAAGCCTGGTTGCCACGGAAGCTAAGCAAGGCTGAGCCTGGTCAGTACCTGGATGATAGAGGTGCTAGTGTGGCCAGCAGAGGGTGCTCACCCTGAGGTCTGTGTGGGCCCTAACACCCCCGTATAGTGACGGGGGTCTTTCGCAATTTTTTCGCAGGGGCGGATTTAGTGAATTTGGGGCCTCAGGCAAATATAGGAATGGGGCCCTACATTTGCACACATTTACTTCAATCAACCTTGAGGTTCCTTTTTTTGTTGTTAAAGTTGCTGCTGTGCAAGGGTGCCCCATAGTCACGTCCACTGATTCTACAGTTTTCATGTACATATTGTAATCCTTTCATTAACATTTTTATTTATTCATTAAGCAGACACTTTATTATTTCATGTTGTAGACAACATAGCAATTGATATACAGTTTAGATACAGAAGTATACATTCATATATTTTACTTATTATATTTACTGAAACAAACCAGTTTAGGTCACACATAGCCTAATGTGTCCGTACTGTGTTCTGATGCAGCTAAAATTCTCACTAAATGTTTTTATTGATACATATTTGTGTTTCTGTTGTCACAAAACGGGATGAATATGAAATAGTGACAGAACAGTGATCGAGTCTGATAAAATCAAACAGGCTACACATAAGATAATGACAACAGCAGTGCTTGCTTGTGAAATTAGGCGCAATTAGTAGAAATGTGTACTTCGTTTAGTACTGAGAGATATAAATTTGCAGACGCTCCCTAAAGCAGCCGAGGCGAATATCAAATCGCTTAAAGTTATGCTTTTTAAAACGAAACCGCACCTAATGTAAGCAACAGTTTTTCGCTGAATGGAGCAGACGCAGAGAGAGGTGCGCAGCGTGAAAGATCAGGACACCTCACGCAACAGTCAGCTTCAGATACATAAAATGTTCTTTTGCTACACGTAGGATACACACGAAGCACGTTCAACTCAGACACACAGACGGTCGTGGTAATAAACACCGTAACCATTGATATGTCCGTGCTTAATGCGCATCTTGTGAAAAGCATTTTGGGGGCCCCTTATCTTTTGGGGACCCAACCGTTGCCTAATGGCTAAGTCCGGCCCTGGTCTTTCGGATGTGACATTAAACCGAGGTCCTGACTCTTTGTGGTCATTAAAAATCCCAATTCTTAATGGCTTCCCAATAATCCCCATTCCCTTTATTGGCTCTTTCTCTCTCTCCTCTCCACCTGTAGCTGGTGTGTGATGAGTGCACTGGCACAGTTGTCCTGTGGATGCTGCACACTGGTGGTGGTTGAGGAGAGATCCCCTCACATTGTAAAGTGCTTTGTGTGTACGGGAATACACAGGAAAATCGCTATATTAATGCTTCATTCATTTATACAGTCTTTTTACGCTTTGCACTGCATCGCAGCTCGTAGACATGACATCACATCTGCATTTGTTTTCAGAGACATGACTTTGAATAGTAAGTAGCAGGTTCTTTTAATAAGAAAGCTTAATTTACTTAAAGGTTGTGGGGTCAGAAGCACCAGAATGTCCTTGCAGAGTTGGAATTGCCTCACTTTATAGTCTCTGTGCGCAGCCAGCATAGGCTATCTGTCAAATTTATCAGTCCTCCATAAATGCACTGAACACCCTCTAATTTGTGTTGAACTGTTCTGGAACAGTGTTGAAAATACAACTTAACCACTGAGATCTTGTTGTGTCTTCTTTTGGAAGCACAAACAAAGTAGTTTCACTTTTTTTGAACGAAAGACAGGGTCTCCAGAACATGGCGCTGGCGACAACACAAGAATAATAGTTTCACCTTCTTTCTTTGTGTAGACATTTGGCCGTTGTTATGAAAATAAACCCACTATGACATAGAAAAGTGCATTTTAGGGGGGTGTGGGCAAGTCATAACTTTTATAAAGAATATCCAAATATATATTGTTTTGAGACTTCAGTGTTTGCAGCTTTAGGGATCTTTTGTATTTTTGTATATATCTAGTATACATATATATGTAGTATTTTTGGTAAATAAAATATATATATGTTTTCTTTTTTTGAGAGAGAGAGATGATTGAAAGTGAGATTACTGTATTACTTAACTGCAATATGGAAATTATCTGTGCAGCGGAGCTGATCAGTGACAGCGGCGTTTATGAGAGACTCGTCTTCTCTTGGAAAAAGCTTTATTAATTACCTCTACACTATCTGGCAAGGGAACTTCATGATCCATAGGGAATTTAAATATGGGAGAGAAAAGAAAAAAAACAAACAAACTTGAAATTAAGATAAGCTTTCACCTCATTAAAACATCTACCTTCTCAGAAAAGTTTGAGTCGAAAAGTTTGAAGATCTGGCATTTTAATGCATTCTCAGCATTTAAAATCAGAATGTGTGGGGAAACCTTTGGAACAGAGGGATTTAAAATGAGTCTGGTGTCCTTTGTCTGCATACACTGTTAATCGGTTGCTCGGATCGACGTTTGAGCTGTGTATTTGTGTATGCGGAGCCTGTTTTTCTGCCTTTTTTGCCAGTACAGCTCCCATCTTGGAGGCGTGTTGATCTCCAGTAATTGCCACCGCTGTCTAACTCAACTGGCTTGGATGCCCTCAGCATTTACCCAGCAGTGAGAAATACTCATATGTGCAAGAACACATGCTTCTATTCAAAAAACAGTTTCTGAGCTAGAATCATTTCAAAAGGGAACTATTTCAGCCAGTATCATAGAAAGCAACATATTGTGTAATTGTGCTTGCTTTGTATGAATTAAATCATGCTTTGTAACAATATGAGCCTTCAGCTAGTCGATCTGTGTTATGAGTGACCTACATATACTCAAGACCAAACCAAGGACTCTGACTTTTCAGTGTTTTTTTTTTTGGTTAAAAACATTTTATGTTTTTTGAAAAGAGGGCAGAGCCAATTATAGGCAGGCACAAAGACCAACCCAAATATAGCTGGAATAATACAGAAATACTAGATCTGTGGAAGTCCAGACAGGAGGGTGGAGGTCGAAATGAGAGCTTTGGCTTTTTCTGAATGAATCTGCGGCGACTCCCTCTTTTGTTTTCAAGTGGGTCACCTGAGTGTCTTGAGTTCACTTGGTTGGTAGATTCTCACACACTGAGTCCCTGCGGCTCTAACAGATGTCACGTCTGCACAAATGAGAGAGCAGCACTGCCCGCAGGTGTGTCGTCTGTAAACGTTTACAACTGCTCTGTGCTCTAGGTGCTCATACAGGCACACACACACACAATACACATAGCTTTGTTGTCGAGTCGGATTGCAATGTTGTGTCCTGCTAAATCAGGGTCATCCATAGAAAATGAGCTTACGCTGAAATAGCGAGGGAGTTGTGGACACAAAGCCTCAGGCCAAAATAAAAAGTCTTAATCTTGCTTACCCAGGAGATTTTCTTTGTGTGTATCGTTGTTCTCATTAAAAAAACATGTAGCATGGATTGCGGGTCTGTCCTGCTGACCCGGGCATGGGTGATATGAGGATAAAGAGGGCCTAAATGATGAACTTAAAATAAGTTACAAAGAAAGTATTTTAAAGAATGTAACATAACTTTTCAGAATCAGTTGATTTGAACACATAGTGTAAGTTCATGTCAACTCTAAGAAGGGCCACAGAAAAATACCTTCTTACAGTATCACCGCATTAGAGCATGTATCAAGGGCCGAAATCATAAAGGGACATTCATTTGTAAGGCAGAATCAGAAACTCATTTAATTTGTGCAAAAGGTTAACTAAACACAAGTATAAATACACTCACACATGGGGAAAGTGCAAGCAAGGCTTAGGGGCAAACCATTAGGAAAAGCCAAAATTAAAGTTATGATAAGAGAGTCAGTTGACCACCTGTAAAACCATCAGTGCCGTTCATAACCAGTTCTATAACTAATACTAAACCTCTGTTTCATTTAGTTATATGTACGAGACTCGCATTGCCTCATTGGTGAGGGTCTGATGCAGTCTCAAAGTCCTGATGGTTCCAAGGTTTTGGATTGGCAATCATTTTCTTCCTGGTTTGAAGAGTGATGAATTCCAAAAGATGTCCTGACTCTGATTATTGGTTTATGAAAGAAGAGCTGGGAGAGAGATCTGCCTGGCTCTAAACTTAGGTGTTGCCGTGGAGCTAAATTCTCATCTTAGTGTCTCAAAAAACTGCACGCTGCACCGCACCTAGGCCCAACTCATGCAGTTGCATCGGTCCTGGGGGCTTAGCCAGGAGACGAGAGAGATGGTGGGGGTCCAGCATCCAGAAAAAGTAAAAAGCCTTTTGAAACATGTTGAGGTCACACCTCTTGTGGGTCAAAGAGCCAACAGTGTGTTGATCCTATGGAGCAATAAACTAGTGTTATCAAGTGGTTGCCATGGAATCATTGGCCTGTTTTGCCTTCCTGAGGTGCTAGCTGCCTTTCGGGGGAAGGGTCCACAGGCCCTCATAGTTGCAGTTGGAGTTACCCCTTGGGCTGGCTATTAAAGTGGTATTAAAGATCATTTGTTAAATATAACAACTAGTGTGTGCCTGATCGGTTCAAATTCTACTCTTGTAAAACAAAATTTGTAACATTGTGTAGCATTTTTTTTCCCTTGCCCGATCAAAATATATTTTCATCATCTTCCATCCACCCATCAAAAAGGATTGTGCCAAAAACTAAGAAGAACAGTAATAAAATGTATTTTTTAACTACATACAAAAATCTCTTATTCAAGGCTGCATGTATATGATTAAAAATACATTGTGAAAAATTAGTACAATTTGAAATAACTGTTTGCTATTTTAATATATATTTTAAAATTGTCATTTATTTCTGTGATGAATTTTCAGCAGCCATTACTCCAGTCTCCAGGATTCTTTTAGCAGTAATAGAATTATAAATCTTTTTACTGTTATAAATGCCTTTGCTGTTTGTTTTTTTATCAAATTCATGTCTTTGTTGAATAAAAGTATTGTTTTTCTTAAAACAACAATGTATGAATAGTAGTATTTATAATTAACACTATAGAAATATTAATTAAGAGAATTATTATAGCTATTGGGTCCATTTGCTGCAAACATTTGCATATGACACAAAACCAATTTGCATATGAAAATACAAGCCAAGAGCAGCTACAAGCTTGTTTTTAATTTTAAATTTTTTAATTAAGCTTTAGGTTTTTTTTTTATCTATGATAGACTTTTTAGAGCCTTTTTCTAGTCCTTCAGTACATTTTATAAACTTGCGAGAATGTGAGAGGCCTCTCTTCTGGAAGCAGGGTTGGCATTGTTAGCATAGTGGACAGTGTGCTAATAGTTTGCTGAGAGTTCACGTAAGGAGAACACAAAACAGAACTTGGCACTAAAACAAAGATTCCCTCGCCAAGTTCACGTTTGAGCGTAAGAGCCACTGTCTCAATGTCCTGACGACCTCGTTTCTTAATTATTCCCCCGTGTCTGTGGGAAAGTGTTGTGGAGAGGAAGTTAAAGCACTCGGTCTATAATGTGATCACTCAAAGCGGCTTTGAAGCCCATCTGCTGAAGGGCTTAGTGTGTGTGTGCGTATGTGTGTGTATGAGAAGCGAGACGTAGACATAATGTGTGCAGAGGCTATTGAGATGCTAGATGCAGAATGAAAGCCATGATCAGGGTGCTGTTTTACGAGGAGCTGGAATTGGAGAAGCAGGAGGTGTACCGACAACAGGTAAGACTCACGTCTGGGTAGTAATACAGCTGTTAATTTAAGAACTACTGCTTCATGCCAAACAATCCGGTGGTCATCAGCTGGAAAGAAGGTGGAATTTTTAAAGGCTTGAAGATACTTTATAGAACAACGTTTTGTGTGTGTGTGTATGTTTGTACTGATATAGATGCTCTTTTTTTTCTCCTTGAACATTTTTTTTACGCATGCAACAGCAGTTCATAGTGTTTTTTTTATTTATTTAAATATATTTCTTGAGTTTTTCCCATTTTCTTGTACTTTTCCAAAAAGCCGTTTTAATTAGATTCTGTTAATTAATTTATTGATTGGTTGAGTTTAAATGTATTTTATTTGAGGTGTAACATTTCATTTTTTTAAAGGGTCATCTTTAGCATATTAAACTAAATGATTCATTCATTCATTCATATAGTTTATTTTTTCGTTTAACAGTATTATTATTATATTATATATTGTTCCAAACAAACACAGAAAATCTGAAGCTCTTTTATAATTTTATTTGTATAAAATGTATACTTATATTATACTTCATACATAGAAAAATCATTATTTGGTTTTATTTAATTTGTGTTTCAAAATACTTTTTTCTGTGTTAAAAAGAAAAGAAAAAAATGCAGCATTTTCATTTTGGGGTAAACTTTCCATTTTGATGTATACAGATGTTTAACTGAAAACTTTAAAAAAGTTAGTAATTGGCTCACTTATGAAGTCATTTGATCTATTTTAAATATCTAAAGTACAGGATTATGATCCCAAATCTTCATTCCTCTACGCTGATAGATGACCGAGGTTCTCTAAAGATTGAAATCGCCCCTTCTATGGTCACATTTTATTCTCCAGACTGTTTTATTTATTTTTCCGCAGGACATAAACACTTCATGGTTGTTATTTTATGACTTCATTATGCAACTCTCCCCTCTTGTCTGTTTATTCATTTAAAGGTCTTGATATAAAGAACAGATGTGTGATGCATCAGGCCTGATGTGCCAATCTCTGCTGAGCCATTGCTGCAGTTTCCTCTCTGTGACTGCTGTCTCTTTGTCTTGCATCTGCTCGCAAGCCCTGTGCACTTAAAAGGCAGGTTACTTAAGCTTACCAACAGTTCGGTGGTTTTCCAAGACTCCCCAAAATAAACCCTGATTGATGTTGTCAAGGTTGGCGCAAACTGCTTACTCACTCCCCTCTCTTAAACCCTCCAAACTGCCCATTCTTACACTTCATTTATCTCCACAGCTGGCTTAGAATCAGCTTAGCTCTGCCTCAAACAACCGAAAGAGGAAAAATCTAAACTCTCCGAGCGCGAACAGTGACTACAATAGCTGTTTTCCCAATCGTAGCACAGATTCTACCAGCTCTCTCGTCTGCGAGGGGCGAAGCGCGTCTGTTCTCTCGCGCATGGGTGTGCGCGTGTGCGGCGAGCTCCAGAGGAGGAGTGATGCTCTGTGATCTCAGCAGCAGCAGAGGCAGCAGTCTGAGCCCCAGCCATGCGGCTGAGCAGCGGATAGCGCTAACAAGCGCCGGGCTGTAGGACTACGGCAAGACAATGCCTGCGCAGAGAGAGGACTCTCGCCTCTGTCAGCGTTAGCTCCAGCCGTGCCTTCGTTCATCTCCCTTTCAGTCTCTCTCTCACCTCTTTTAATTTGTTAATGTGGTGCTGATGAAGGGGAAACTAGCTTGAGCTGTTTGGCTCAGGATGGATTGTCTGTGTATTGTCACAACTAAGGTAAGGAGAGCTGGAAGCGGATGAGAATTGAATAAGTATGAAAGGGAAGAAGCTTTTTGGTCCTTCCAGCTGTGAGTATGTGTGTTATTTGTTTCGTATTTCTGTGATGTTTCTTTTAAAATGGACTTAGTTCGTTGATTTACGTGTTGCATTGTATCAGGCTTAATCCCACGTCGCCAGTTCTGTGGAGCCATCAAGGCGTAAACTTGTCGGAAACTTGCATCCACAGATAACAAGCCTCTCTGTAGGCAACGGGGCTTTTAGCTCCTCACCAAGCACTGGAGCCAGACACAGTGCTGGTGGAATACATTATTGATGGTCAGTCCATCAACAACCATTCCAAGGCTTTATCGGATTTTCCCGCCTTCGTTGGTGCAAGTATCCGGACAGGAAGCCCTTTGAGTGGCATTAACGGATTGAGAGTGCCAGTCTGCCAGCAGTACTTGGGCTAATGGGGTTTATTTCACTGGAGCAAAGCTGCTCTGTTTTCATGCTTCTAAATATACAATATGAGTGATTTGATCTTTGCATCTCTCTTCAGTTGAATGTTCTCTATAGACTTGTCAGTGAAGGAGGGCTTGTTTCTAATGTGTAGACGGCTCTCATTCACAATCAGTGTTGCAGCTGCAATTCACCATCTGAACTGAAATATTAATGTTTGTATTGTCGTGCTTTGTTGAATCAATGCTATAAGTGCCATTGTGATGGTAATGCGGACAGCTTGGATCTGTGCAGTGAATTCCAAATGCGGTCCTACTACAGCTGAATGGCAAGCAATTGGTAAATGGCCAGGTGTATTTTGTATTAACTTTTGAAACCCTATAAAAATGGCTAATTAATATAAGGCATCTTCATGCTCAGTTTTTCCACACCATTGGAGGCACGTGGTACAGTAATTATTATTTAACAATACATTTATTTGTAATAATTAAATAAATGAATCAAAGACACTTAAAATGCATTATTACAGGTTTAAAAACTAAATAGTGCATTTCCCTAATATTTTAACCAATATTAATAATAAAAAATGCTTCTTGAACACCAAATCAGCATATCAAAAGGATCTGTGAAGCATCACGACACTAAAAACTGGATTAACGGTTGCTCAAAATCTAGCTTTGCTATGACATGAATAAATGATAGTGTATCCTGTATATATATGGATATTTCACAATATAATTTTTTTACTGTATTTTTGATTAAATAGATGCAACCAGTGGCTTGATGATGTAATATCCTCCAGTGTTGAGTTGCTTACTCAGATTTTTGCTTTCAATTCCTTAGTCACCCACAGGAATTATTTTAAGCTTTTTTCGTCAGTTGGACTTTGTGAATCATGTCTTATGAACATGATTCACAGTGGTCTCAGTGGCTAGGTCAGGTTTTTCTTAGAAATAGACATTTACTTAAGTTTTAAGGTACACAGTGATCTAGAGAGCAACTTGCCTTTGTGGCCCAATACATAATGTAGTGATAGCAACTAAGTGCAACACACCAGGGCTGTCATCTACAAGGTCCCAGACATCATTTGGGTCTTCTCTCTCAGTCCCAATAAGTAGGCTAAACCCAGTTAGAGTTATACACAATTTTTTTTAATGAAACACTATTTACTTAAACACTGATGTGTTTGCTTTCAATTGTTTTTTTTGTTTGTTTTTTTTTCCTCAAGGCCTTTCAAGGCTCATTTCTCTTTCTCTTAACTCCTTCCTGCTTCCCGTGTCAGGTTTAGTGCTGAAAATTGTTCTGTTATTTCTATTAAACCAAGTCATTTTTACTGCGGACCCCAGTTGCGCAAGATATATAGATACTATAAGCGGCCAACTGCTCAAGAAAACAATCAGACTCATTTAGGAAGCACTGAGCTTTGCGGTTAAAAGAGCACCATCCTGGTTTGGAGCAATTTAGCAGTGTAATGATGCTGTTGACAGAGATCTGGCTCATCCGTGGCACCCTGGGAAGCACAACTCAGGACTCGTAGGGTGAACCCCTCCATCTGGTAGTAAAGGTGAAATACGAGTGAGAACATTAGATGGAAAGAACAGATACATCTTTGGCCTGCAGAAAACTGTTTTTCTCTATTGCCTGTAGCTGCTGACAGATGCCAAGACTTAAAATTGGCCTAATTTTTTATTTTTTTGATTGATTGTATATTTGCTTTGTCCATACAAATGATTAAATCTGAAATTCATAAACTTGTCATCAGGAGAAAGATAGTCGCTGAGAGAACAAGATCTTGTTGAGGGAATATCCTCTCTCACAAGAGCCAATTATATTGCACACGCTAAGAGTCATTATGCTGTGCTTCATCACAGGAAGTCTTTCCTCCAACAATGCCATTGTCAGTTTTTTTTTGTTTGTTTTTTTTGCACTTCTATTTTAAGTAAGTGAAGTATACACGCACATCCAACGCCCTCCACCCCCTCCCTCTACTTCAGATGCAGGCAACAATATATCTGCATCTATCTCTCTTTCTGTGACTCCCTCCACTCTCCTCTGGGTAGTTAATGTTATGTAATAGTTTGCGGGATGCACTCGGTGGGTTATGGCTGAGAGAATATCATCCCACACACACACACACACACACTGTGTGATGCTGGGTGTTTATGTGTGTGTTTCAGGCCCCCTTCGCAGCTGTTTTTAGTGGCTTGGGCAGAGGTGATGTAATGACGATCTCTGCCTCCACCCCAGCAGGGCAACCCTCTCTGCTCACCCTCCTCTCCTCCGCTGGCCATTGTGGGTTCATCTGCGTAGGAAATAGCCATTGATTTTTTTTTTGTTCTGGCCCACGAGGCCACTCCATCTCGTCTCTCTGTAGCTTTAGGTAGAGTTGAATATGTCTGCAGTTCTTCTGTTCATTCATTCAGGCGGAGGTGTAAATTTGCAATAAGCTTTAAATAGTTTTAACACTTTATGGCTTAAAGTACCATTCACACCAAGGGTGGTAACTATAATAATACAATTTTAATAATCGTTCTGAAAATAGGGATGCTCACGCTACAGTTTTAACAGTAATGACACAGGGGATATATTTGTAGTCACTTTCAGTATATATTTATAAGAATAATATTGACAGCCAATTAGAATCCACCCAAATTTAAAGATTGATGCAGTAGATATCAAAACAATATTATATGCTTTTAAAGAGATTGTTATCAACGGTTTGTGTGGATGCTAGTTATAGTTACTTGCAACAGTTATTTTTAAACGTATCATTCTTAGTGTGAATTGGCCTTTACTCAAGTTGTTTCTGACATTGAATAGTTGGAAATCAGTGCTGACAAATGATTAATTGCATACAATATAATGCAATTAAAGTTTTTGTTTGGATAATAGTCTATATATAA
>JAUYWG010000044.1:10477601-10502664 GCA_034779775.1 Enteromius afrohamiltoni
GCCATGTTCTGGAGACGCCTTGTGTCTTTGTGAAAGTGAAACTACTTTGTTTGTGCTTCCAAAAGAGGACACAACTAGAAATCAGTGGTTAAGTTGTATTTTCAACACTGTTCCAGAACAGTTAGAATTAGAGGGTGTTCAGTGCATTTATGGAGGACTGATTCCTAAACCTGACAGAGCAGCCTATGCTGGCTGTGCACAGAGACTATAAAGTGAGGCAATTCCAACTCTGTAACGACCGTCTGGCGCTTACGTTTTCTAATAAAAACAACCTGCTAATTACTGCTACCATTTGTCATTTCTCTTATCACAGATGTAGACATGGTGTTATACTTACATGATGCGCAAAAAGTCAGTAGTAAGTCGTTATAATCAGTAATTTTGTTTCCACTGGATTCAACAAATGGCTCATTTGTAATGGCTTTTATTGTTTTTGTGTTATCGCGCCGGGAAACGACATTGCATTATAGTAAGGGCCATAACATTTCTTTCACATGTTTGAGGAATTCGACCGATCAGATATTCTTGCCCAGTACATCTGCATGTACAAACAGTATATCATGCAAGTCTGTGTAGTTTAGTACAATGATAAAGTTTTTCACTAGAGCAATACAGGTTTTTATGTTCAGGGACATTTAACATGCACTTAGATTAGAATTTATGATTGTGACGTTTTAAAAGAAAGTGGTGCTAAAATTTGAGATGTTCTTGAAAAACACCTCGAGTTATCGTTTGCATGCGGTATTTTAGTTCTGCGTAACGTTCACCTAAACCATAACGTAGCTGTCAGTTCGCTTTCACTCATTGGCTGTCCCAGGAGGGGAAGCGGCTCTTCGGGATGTGGTGACAGAGAATAAGACGCTCTGACATGCTGTAGTATGTCAGAGGGATCAGTTTTGACAGGCTGTGAATAGAAACATTTAGCGCAGTAATTTGCAAAGGCCTCTTAGGAAGCTGTCTGCCTGCTTACAGCCACACAGGGGTCGGACATTAAAAAGACAAAATAGGCTCCTAATGTTCACTTTCGCTTGATAACATTTATCTTAGTCAGGTCTGTCTGAAACGTTTGATTTTGTTTAATTAGACCACTATACAGAACTGTTGAAGGGTAACCATAAAGATACAGAAGCGCAATCAAATCTCTGTTAACTTTCATGTAGTGCTACTACAAAGTGTTTCGTGTTTTTAGATTGAGCTTGTGTTGGATATAATTGGATCTCTTGGTATTCACCTCAAGCCACCAGAGATCCCTTGGATAGAAAAAAAAAATTGTTTACTATTTTGTTATTATTGGCAACTTTTGGGATGCGTTAATATGGATGAAATGCTTGTTATACAAATATTCCAGTTATGTTTTGTAAATGGTTAATTCAGTTGACAGTTGTGGGTAACACAGTTACATTGAACTACAGTAAAAAAAAAAAATAATAATAATGTCAGTAAAAGAAATGTATTATTTTTCAGAGATTCAGTGAGGATATATTCAATTGATTAAAATAACATTAAAAACTGAAATAGCGTTAAATTCAAATGCAAAATTCAAGACTGTTTTACAAAATATCTCTATTTCAAAAACTAAGTTAACATTAAGCCTGTCATTTATTAATGCTTTTAGTGTTGGTCCAAAATAAATTTTTAGCATGCGAGTTTAAGCCATAAACCTATGAAAAATATGTTTTGCATGTGTTTGTCTCTGTGACGGCCTACCTTCGAATATTAGTGCGAAACAGCACAAGTAATTAGGTCTGTCTATGAAACTGCACCTGCCATATGTCAAAATATTGTACATTTTAATTTTGATAGTTCTAGTTCAGCAGTCATCAACAAGTTTGGATCTTGACAAGTGCTGCTTTTGGACCCAGACTGTAGTAGCTTTTCAAGAACGTAAAAGCTGTATCTACCGCACGGTATCATTAAGGAAAGATTTTAATATGATGATTAAGTTACATCTAATATGCAATATTTGCTGATGTGGACAATTATGCAGCTAACCTATTTTCAGCCCCTCAAAGCCCAATGTAAAAGAGTAAAGTAGAACAGAATAAACCTAGTTCTAGAGTGAAGCCGTGAAGCTTTGACTTGTCTCTTCTTTTCCACTGTCAGCGTTTTGAAGATGAGCGCGTCTGTCAAGGGTTTAACGTTCTTTGTATTTCACACTTGACTTAAGCCAGAGGATTAATGTTTTCACCTCACAGGCTGTTTAAGAGGAAGAAGAAAGCATTTAGGGTTTAACATGCAACATGCTTATGAAAAGAACTTCATCTTGTGAATTATCAGCAACCTCACAACTAACCACAGCGGCTCTGTTGACTTACACAGACAGCATGCTTATGAAATGTGCGGCCTGCCAGTCATTATCGCATAATAAACCCAGCAGGGTGATCAGGTCCCTGATGTGAATCTGCTTACCCAATTATTAAATGCATAGAAGGAACGTGTTGTCACGATGTCACTTTCACCTGTCCCTGGATCAGCACGCACAGAGAGCACACACTCAATTATCAGATCCCACTTACCTGATTATTAGCACCTGTCCGTAATCAGCCCCTCACCTTGTTTACTTACCTGTTGAAAACTGACTCACCATTCACTGTCTGCTATGTGCTCACATGTTTACCTACCAGCGGAGATCTTCTGTTTATGATGTTCTGTACTGCTCACCTTACCTTCGTATGATTCCGCTGAGGAGATCTTTCTGTTTGTGCACAATAAAAACCCTTGTTGAACGATACTCACTTGTCTGTATTCCCTGAGCGTGACACGTGTATTTAAGAGTTTACTTCTGTGCAATATTTTTATTTCCATTGCATTGTTTTTTAATTAAACGTAGACTTAATTGTAATTAATCCTTAAATAAATTCAGCTTTGCCGTCACAGGAATAAACTGCATTTTACAACGCATTAAAATAGAAAAAAAAAATGTCTTATTGTAATTGTTTCACAATATTTCTGTTTTATTGTATTTTGGATTAAATATATGCAGCCTTGAGACTTTTAAATGATAGTTTCACTGAACACTGAACTCTCTGGGGCAGCTTTTATTACAGTAACAATAGCTGTTTTGGGTCTGCAACAGTTAGCTTGCACAGCATAATTTGAGATTGCTGTGAGTTTCTTCCCCATTTATGGTAAGCCTTGCAGTGTTAGTTCAGTGTCCCCTGTGTTTTTCTTGGTACAGGGGATTCCAACTGCTTATGTTGGCCAGGGGCCGCTTAGAAGGGTGTGTGTGCGCGTGTGACAGTATAAACGCAGGGTTCTCTTGTATTCCAGTGTATATATTACTCTTTATCTTTCTCTCCCCCTTTACTCCAAGTTCAAGTGCATCATCAGCCCTGACATAACGCATGATCTAACAATGGATGAATATGCTCTTCTCTCCCCCAGGCACATCCTTTCAACTACTGTACATTCTGCATATTTAAAGAATTTGTGAGCTGACGCATTCATTAATTCATTTGCTACACAGATTTCCTTGAATGTGGTGCTTGCTACAGTGCTGGGGTGGGTGGTTGCCACAGCACTACTGTGCTGTTGCTTAGGTGTTCTGTCTCTGTGATATTGTAGATGCATTTTTTGGCTGCCAGGAGGATGTGTAACTCAATAATCTGTATGATTTGATGCATCATTCATGTATATAGCATAAGAGATGAAAGATGAGTTATGCGTTGAAGTTTATGCTTTGGCTTGGATTTTCTTCAGGCAGCCCCGATGTGAGTTTGTGTCCCTGATGCAAAGGGTTTTAAAGCCTTAAGGAGATTATTTAGGCTGTTTATGAGTGTATGTGTAGCTATAGAGTCACTTAAAATGCAGAATTGCGAAGCGTTGGAGCTGTGTCTTATGCATTAGCATATTTTGAACGTAGGAAAGTCTTGTTTTTCAGTAAAAAAATCTAAATATCCTTAAAGTCAGCATGAATGGAAATTTCTCTCTCCCTCTATGCATATTATTCCCATTTTACTCAGAAGTGCATTACTATATCTGTTACTACTTGTTGTCTTTATTTCAGATAACATATAGGTAAATTAAGTTTTCTCACTTTATTTGCATTTTTTTGGTTTGTTTATGTATTAGATGCAAAATAGTATATTTCCACTTTAGCACAATGTAATATGCTATGTATCTGTAGATGGACCTCAGTACTACTTTCAAAATTAAACCGCGTTACAAAATAAGTCTCATTTCAATTCCAAATACATTTTAGTATGTTATTTATTTATTTTTTAACTACAGCTGACAGTTGGAGTAAATATAGCCTCTGCCTATAAGAAAGTTTTTTAACATCAAAAAATGCGGACCGATATCAGTTGGGGGGAGCGTTCAGTAAACAGTCAGTATTTTTTAAATTCAGTTTGGTGCCAGTAGTGATGTAAAAATGACACGCTTCACCTTTAACGTGACCTTAAGTGTTTTAATATGTATATCAGTGTTAAAAGAGGATGATGGAGCATGTGTGTATGTGCATGAGCGAGAGTGTATGACTCATAGCTTCAGCAGGAGCTGCCTCTGGGAGGAGATATATTTGTGCTTGTTAAAGTGTTTTGGCTTCAGTGCAGCTTTGCCTGCTTGTCTCTCTCGTCCTGTCCACGGCTCCAGCTTATACATCCTTTTTTGTCCAGTGTGTCTTTCTGTATCTATTTATGTCCGAGGCTGAACGTCAGGTCACAGCAAGTGAAGTTTTCTGAGGTAAAAAAGTATATATACACCCTCTAAAACTGGCCTCGGACAGAGTATCTTGCGTTAACTCTCACCTAAATGCTATTTTGGTGCAAAAGCTGCAGTTCCCAGTGGTTAATTGGAAATTCGGTCGCCTCCGCTCTTTCTCTCACCTCCTCTCTTTCTCCACCCCCTCAGTCTTCTGCCTTAGCACTCCCTCTCTTTTGTCACCCCCACATTCTCTCCATCGCCTTTTCCTCCTCTCCCTCGTTTTCTTGTGAGCTCATCTATACTGTAAAGCTGCTAACCACAGAACAACTAGTTTCCCTGGTAACAGGGAGGCTGGCACCAAAAATATATTCTCTAAAGCATCTCTGATGCCTCCCACTGCATGCTGGCGCTCGCCCGCGCTTCACAACACCACCCAGCTCTGAACTGGCACTCTGATTTACACACTCACACAGTAACAAACACTCCCATGTGCTCCTCAGCTGGATATTAGAACAGTCTTCACTGGGCAGTACAAAAGGACATTTTGAATTCTCACAATTAATAGTTACAGCATTTTAACGTGGTAAACTTAATTTTTTACCAGAATTCCAACCATGTGTATTTGTGTGACAACTATAGTTGTCAAGGATTATCAAGGACATATGTGACCATGGACAACAAAACCAGTCATAAGTGTTAATTTTCCAAAATTGAGATTTATACATGATCTGAAAGCTGAATAAATAAGCTTTCCATTTATGAATGACTTGGATGGATAGGGCAATATTTGACCGAGATACGGCTATATGAAAATCTGGAATCTGAGGGTACAGAAAAATCTAAATGCTGAGAAAATCACATTTAAAGTTGTCCAAATGAAAATTAAGTTTTAATATGTTTTCGGTAAGAAATTACCGAATTTTTGGAAAAAAAGAAAAATCTATAATTTTGACCCATACGATATATTTTTGGCTATTGCTACAATTATACCCCAGTCACGTATAGCAGTCCCCACACCAACAAACAATAGCAATCAATCATAATTTTGATCAATCATAATTACGTGCTGCAGTTGTCAAATGTATAAAGTTGGGAGAATTCTGATTGGCTATCAATGGTTTCGTCATCAGTTGTATTGATTTCCCTTTCTCATACAATTAGAACAGTTATTAAAACTGTAGTTATGAGTATAGTTGTGGCCTTTGCTTTTTCCTCACCAGGGCTGCATTTATTTGATCAAAAATGCAGAAAACTAATAAAACTAATAATAAAATATGTATAAAATACTACATTTACAAGTGTTGCAAAAGTCGGTGCTGTAATAGGGCATGTTTCTGACAAATAAAATAATCTTTTCTGAAGACGAGATCCTTGCGACTGGTTCGCTGTTCGACTAGAGTGAATCAAATAAAAGTATGCAAATGGTCTGATAAAGTCAGAGCAGTGTGATAGCTATCTTGTCCCTAGACACGGATCTAATAACATTTACCTGAGAAGATATTGTTGCATTATTTCTTTATTCTTCATAATCTGGGACCGTATCTACATCGCAAAATAACAGAAAGCTTTATAATCAGCTCTGTCTACACTGAATGCGGTGTGACACGACAAATCCCCAACAGTGAACTGCTGGCACTGATGGACTGACACATGGTCTTTGTTGCAGTCAGTGTAGACACCAGTGTTTTAGATAAGAAAAGTTTATTAAATGACTGATTGCTCCTTTTAAACGTAATCATTTCACTGTTCTGATTACTTAATTTCAAAAGTAATTAGTTAAATTACTAGTTAAGAAATTTTTTGTCTGTGACTACATCCATGAAATTTACATGGAATAAGCACTCCCAATAAATATTTGTTATTAAAGCATCAACATTCACAAAACTAAAGCAAGCATAGGCTGCTCCGTACATGGTTATAGGCAGCTTTTAAAATCTCTAAAAAGATGACATCAGTTCATTGCAATCTCACAAAGTTCTATTATAACACCATGAATATGTGCATAATGAATCTTTCATAATGTCTGCAAAATATAATATAATGAGAGGATTCGTGAGGATGCATATTTCAGCACTGCACTACTCACTGGCCATTGCGTTTCCAGGCAGAAATCAGCTTTGCTCAATGCAGCAAACAGGAGTTATAGCCCAAATAGAAACCTTTTTTTAAATTTAGAAATAGTTCTTGATGCTTTTGTGCAATAGATGAGTGTCTACCAGCACTCTGTAATCTTGACCTGAGCCACGCTCCATTGCGCCATTTTTCGCGGGAGTGCAGGTTTCTAATCCACTTGCACTTGACAGTGTGTGTGCATTCTGTCAGCAATTTAACGTGCGAGTAGCATATAGAAACCACGGCTTGAAACTATACTGTAATGAAAATGATAAAATGTTGAAATACTCAATTAATAAAAAACGAATTCATTAACAGTAGTGTGTTATTTAGTAACGCATTTCTGCCCAACAATGGTAGCCACGGTATAAGAATGTGGCAACACATATCTGGGGTTATGCATAATGAGCAACCATCAAAATGTCTCTTTTAGCGTGTTACCCAGACTTGTGTTTGATACTGCGACTAACATGATGGCCTTCTTCGTTTGCCGAAAACATGCAAAGAAAAAAACTCAAAAACGTTAACGAAGATTGATTAATAAATCAATAAATGTGATCGTTGTTGTTTTTTCTTGAAAGTAAAGGGCAAATTAAAAACCTTGTCTAGTCTTTGTAGTTGTAACAACTGTCTTTTTTACAAAAAGAGTTTCATGGTTAGAGTTTTAAAAGTTTGGTTGGTAAAGCTAACCGGCCAAAGTTAGTTTTAGCCCCTCTAATTTCATTTTGCTTTAGTGGAGCTCTTCTGGGCTGAGCTGCATCAACATATTCACAGCGCAATGATTAAAGCACTTACATGGTTGACAAGTAATCCAATCCTGCTGTATGCACTTTGTTCACCTCAGACAAGTATAGTTTATAATAATAAAGCAAAATGGCCACATTATCTATACATTCTATAACTTGTGTCCACCATTGCAGACAGAGATACAGAGCCAAATAGACAATTGTGAGTTAGACTCCTGCCCCCTTGTGTTTGTTATATGCTGGTGCAGTTTGAAGTATTAAAATTCAGAGAAATGAAAGTCCAGTACAGGACCACATGCAAATGTGAGAACCTGCATGTTACTTTAACATGCATTTTTTCAGATGCACTTTCAGGCCATTTTTATAATCCTGCTATTAGTGTTGATTTCTGATTTGCATTCTAAAGCCATACGTGATTTATGCAGGTATCAGTACCCGGTGGGTAATCTCATTGGGTGCGTTGTGTTTTGACATATTGAAATGTGGATCAAACCCTCCCACAAATATCCACCAAAAGCAGGCTGTATTCTAGATTGTGTGTTAAACGACACACCCACTGTTTCTTTCTAGTCTAATGAATGCAGCTTTTTTAGCAGCGTTCCTCTGTAGAGCGAGTCTTGAGGGGTGTTATATAACAGCACAGGGTGTGCACAAGTGGAAATTATTCAAATAAATACCGCCATACTTTTCACCTGCTACTGTTTTACAGTACGTGTGTATCGAATCGCGTGCGGTTATAGTATCAAGTAACCTCCAAAATCTTCTCCCTCGCTCATTTCCTGCCCCTTCTTTGGGCTGTATTAAAGAGAGGGAGTGAAAAGGAGAGAGTGAGATGGAGAGAGAAAAGACAGAAAGAGAGAATCCCCCGTTCGGCGGTGTGCTTTTCCTACTGCTGTCAGATAAAATGCCTCATCCAGCTACAAAGCATAGCGTATTTCTCCCTGCATGCCTGATGCCCATGTGTGAGTCCCTATCCCAGAGAGACGGATACGGCAACCAGCCGCAATGCTCTGCTGGGAGCGCATATCGAGGGATGTGATCCGTCTCCGACTTCTTTCTTCCTCTTCTTGATTTCCTTCCCTTCAGAAGCTTCCACACCAATCCTTATGCCACACAGTACCTGCAATGTTTTTTGCATGTTATTGTGCACTGAGGTCCAATCTGAAGGTAAGACCATGCTGTAAGTGGGAACTTCTGTGTGTATTATACATGTGTGAGTGTCACATGGGGCTGTACAGTTATGCCATGCACAGGTGGTTGTGGCATCTGTGAATTGCCACACCAGGATATCTTTCTGTCAAGCATGACATATTTGGCTTACATAAATTGTTTTGCGCTTTTCATTTTCTGGATGAGGTTTATCCAGAAGGTATTTGAGCAGTCTTAGTGTCAGTGTGGAAATGCTTAAATTCGGACATTAAAAAAAAAAAATGTGTCTCTTACAATATTAAAGTGTAAATTAGTATAGGTTAATGCAAACTTGCAAATGTGGTCACACTGTACTATTAAACTATTAAAACCAAATGAGTATATTAGAATGATTTCTGAAAGATCAGGTGAAATGATAAAAATCACAGGAATAAATTACATTTTAAAATATATTAATTTAAAAATGTCTATAATATTTCACAATATTACCGTTTCACTGTATTATTTTATCAATTAAATGTAGCCGTGGTGAGCCTAAGAGACTTCCTTCAAACACACACACACACACACACACACACACAAACTAATCTATGAATGCAATGTTTTGTAAAATATTTAGTCTTTTCATTATATTTTGATTCATATTAGCAGAGGTTTATCGGAATCAGATTTAAATAATGCTACTATTTTCTGTAAACACTGAGCAGATTGTGAAGTGGCTTTTTATATGCGCATATTATATGTTTTCTCTATATTTATTGTTTTGTTAGTATTGTTAGCATCGCCATAATTATACCTGCCTGTTCCACTCCTTTCTGCCGCAGTTTCCTATCTTGATTTTGTCTGCTAAAGAGTGAGAGGTGTTTAATATGCAAGAAACTGTTACTGCACCTGTCAGCCTCGC
Source organism: Enteromius afrohamiltoni (assembly GCA_034779775.1). Lineage (NCBI taxonomy): Eukaryota > Metazoa > Chordata > Actinopteri > Cypriniformes > Cyprinidae > Enteromius > Enteromius afrohamiltoni. The sequence continues at coordinate 10,487,157 of JAUYWG010000044.1, forward strand.
TTCCCCCACCTCCCTCTGCTGACAGGGCAGGAAGTGCCCTGATAAAGCAAGGTGGGGCAGCGCTGCCTGTGAAAAAGTCGGCTCTGCTTCATACACAAACTTTGTTGAAGAATACAGAAAAAAGCTCTGAAACACTGGTGTGAATTGACCTACACCTCGGCTATTTTCTATTCTCTGCAGGCATGCATATATAGCAAAGATTTCGTCGGGGGCTCGTGCGGGTTTTCTCACGTTGGCTGCTTGCTTGGAGTAGGTGGCATTCTGCTTTCCTCTGCAGATTGTACGGGATTTATTTAAGAGAACTGAGTTCTCATGCATCAAGCTGGCAGTAAACATGATGCTGCGGATGCAAGGGTGGACATGCTGGTGATGGGAGGAGAGGAAGTGTGCATTGGAAGCCAAAAACCGTTTGGTTCCTGAGCCATTATCTGCTCGTTAAGTCTGATAGACTTAACAAGGTAGTATTCTCAGGTGAAGCGAGTTGAGGCTTGGGCCCGGAAACAGCACTACTTGCGTCACCACTTAACAAGCGGATAGTAATACATTTGCAGTGTTTGTGTGATACTTGAATGTGGGAGTGTGAGGGGTTGTGAATGTGTGGGAAGAGATTAATGCCAGTGTGTGTATAAGCCTGCATGTGAGAGTACATATGGGGGTGGATGTGTGTCGGAGAGTGAAACTGAGCTCTATCTGTCTTTTTCTCTCTGGCATTAGTATAATAATACTCTTGATCTGTCTATACCAGTGGGCATCTCAGAACTAAAGGCCAGCTGTATTCAGTAACATTACTCAATGCTCTCTTCCCACGTCAGTACTGCTACTGCTACACAACCTTCATGAATCACTGGACTTGATTTAGCAGTAGTCTTGCAGTCGGTTTTGGAAACCAGTCTAGATTGACATGCATTATTGTAATGTTTGCAGCAAGAATGCATTAAATTGTAAATATATAATGCACACAAACACACGCATGCACACACAAATTGAGCTGAGCAAAAGGATTTGGCCCTTGTTATGTACAGTTTTAGAATGTATATTTGGCTTGAAGAGCCAGCTGATGGCAATTAACATGTTGCATGTCCTATCTTTCAAGATAATGATAGTGTGAGCCAGGAATGGAGTTGCATTTAGTTTTTTACTCTCTCACTTCAAGGGAACACTCTGTCCGAACACATTGTGCCCACTAATGCTCTACATTGCAGCTTTTCCAACTGATGCGTGTGCAACCGCGGACCATAGGGCTTTCCGCCATGTGAACTCAGACTTAGAGAGAGAGGTACCCAGACAGTACTGACCCATCTGCTAAAAATGTTGAGCAAGCTTTGAGTCATGCCGTCATGAATATTTCGCAAGGAAATCTCATTCAGTTCTGATGATGAATGCAGTCGCACTTACAGAGAGTCAGACATACCTTCTCTAACCTGGATCTGCACTTTGAAAGATGATGGTTATGTCCATTTTTTGCAAGAATTTCAGTGAGACCGTTTTTTTAAAGGCAGCGCCTGATAAATTTGCATGTCTTTATATTTGACTGGATTTTGTCATGGTAGTTTTACTTTAGGATTAACAAGCAGTCAGACAGTGGTATTGATGTTTGATGTCTTTGTGAAATTCTTGTCTGTTCCCGTGGAGCTTTTTTAGAAGCAGACAAGCTTGTGTTTTCTCATGCCTATGCTTTATTATAGAGGATGTGAGTGTGGTATCTGTGTGTTCTCATTAGTGCAGCCAGAGCCACCAATGCCCACTACAGCTTCATTAAACCTGCTGCATTTCAAACACACACACACGGCTGTCTATCACTGTATCACATGCACATATTAATCATATGGGCACAGCTTGTTCCTGTCAGACTTTGCTAGCAGGCAGACACACACACAACATAAAAGATCTTATAATAGTTAACCAGCACAGTATATAGACTTTTTTTAAAGTTCTGAAGTTAAAAGTTAGTGGTGTTTAGGGTTGCGTGATATGGTCATTTTTCATATCGTCATATTTTGGTTTAAGTTAAATAAAATGGATACATAAGTCATAAAGCGCACCGGACCGCGTGTCCCATGATGAGCTTGATAACTTATTAACTGCAATTTTTTTATTAGTATTATTACGATGACAAAAAAGCAACATTTTGGCATGCTCATTCATAGCTGTTAAAACATTTTTCCCACAATTTGTAAATAAAGGTTTATCACCCTACAGTCCAATTTTGTTGTTGATTTAATTTTGGAGTTTGTTTTTAAAATTATTTCCAATGAGGAGTATAAGTGTCATTTGCATGTATGTGCGCCGCTGAGGGGAAACAGTGGGGCAATTCGATAATAACAGCCCAATATTAATCGTCTGCTGTATAATAGTTTTATACATTAATAGAACAATGAAGCCTAATATTGTGAGATGTGGGCATTACAATTACAAAAAAAATCATATAACTTTATACATGGTGCACTTTCAGATTTAAAACCTTGCAGAATGTTTTTGTTCACTTAGAGGTGTGTTACACACTCCATGAAAGGTAATTTTCAAAAATATATAACATTTTGGTACCATAGAAATCTCAAAAAAACTCAAGCGATTAAATAAGTATAAGAAATTGACAACAAATAATATACAAAAAATAATAAAGATGCATTCCTTCTTATCAAAGTTACAAAAGTACTTTTAGTAAAGAGTAGTGAGAGATTTACTCATAGAACTTTGAGACATACAAGTTTTTTGTCATTTCAGTAAATTAAATTTTTTTTAAACTGCATTGCTTAATAACATGTACAAATGATAGGTCTTCATGACCACGGAGCACAGCAATGTCACGTGACCGCTTAACCATGACTGAGATCTCTGTCCTACAAAGGATGCAGAATGACTTATTCAAGCGTAATAATGATGTCTTACGTTAACTATTACACTTCTAAACTGCAGTATTGTGGGCTTTGATACTTCATATAAGCTACAAAAGTCTTGTTGTACCTGTCAACTGTCAACTTCCTGAGCGGTAAATGTGCTGCAGTACGACTTTTCCGTGTGGGCTCGGTGGCCCTTCCTCTCTTGGTTCCTGCTTGGCTGTACTCCCTGCAGTAGACTTGCTGAGTGCCGCAGAGTGCTGGATGCAGCGGTGGGGAAGTGATTCAGGGCCTCCCCACATCTCTGGCATGCTCTCTCTCTCTCACACACACACACACACAAGCACGATGAACACAGTCTCTGACTCTGCCCAGAGAAAAGGAAGCCACTCCACAGAATATGAACACCTCTCTACTGTCCAACTGAACACTTACTAAAACACTCTCACACACACACACACACACACACTCAGAGAAGCATGCAGGAACAGAAAGTGAGGAGCCCAGAGGTAAGCAAAAAAGACTTTATACGGCACGTCATGTCAAGTGTGGAGAGGAGGAACGTAAACCGAAGTGATTAAGTGGTGCTTCGATGCTGTAGTTGTCAAAGTCGTAAACATTGTAAGTTTGCACTGCAACTGTTGTCGAGAATGTTTTTCAGTCTGCTGTTAGAAACGCTTATCTCTCTCTTTCATTTAATTTTGGTATAATTTTCTTGTTTCATCTCTCGCACACTTTTTATTATATTTTTACTTTGTCTTTTTCTCTTCCGTTTCCTTCTGTGTTTCTTTTAGAATCAAGTATTTTGGAGAGCCAGCTAATGAGCACTTGGTGTCATGCCTTTTCCCTTTCTGTATATCATAATTTTTGCTTTGTTTTTATAATCATGGAGATTTTATGATTACTGTAGTTATGTTAGATGTGTGAAGCCCTTTTACTGCTGTATGAGCAAACTTCCCAGCAAGCATGTGGCTGCACAAGCCTACGTGTGTGTTTTGATGTTGATGTGTCAAAGGGGTGTTTGTGGTCAGAGCTTATCCCCTAGTGCATGGTGCTTTTTCTTATGTTTGCTTCAGCTAGTGGTAATGACACTTCCCCTGAAGGGTGAAGCACACATTTATAATATTTAGTAAATAGAGGAAAAGCATTGGGCTCAGCACTGAGCCCTGAGGTACACCATTGCTTAGTGAGACATCCCCATGTTTTTGTTGGGACGGAGTGAGATAGTAAAAAAAAACAAGACAAAAAGAAAGATAAAGTGCAGAAAGAAAGGTGGAATGAATGGAGATTATGTGAGTTGAACATGTTCCCAGTCTGTGTTCACACGGTCTCTGCTGATCAGCTCCAATCAGGATCTCTGACTACGTTGTTCATCCGTCTGCCATCTCATCTGCTCCCCTCAGAATAACGCCATTGTTCACACAGGCTCTCATGTTTCGGCCTGGCTACTCTGCTGTTTGGACTCAGACTGTCTCTGTGTGTGTGTTTGAGAGAGAGTACTCATGTTACCCCCTGACTGTGCCTTGTTAGAGTGGTAAACATGAACAGCTAACAGATGCAGGGTCTGTTCTTTTATATCAGTAACACACAAGTGTTAGTGCACATCTTCAAAACCATCCCACTCAATACTTTCTGGTCATATTTGTTGATCTTGATATTATTATGCTGTGTAGAACGTTTATTTTCATACAAAACAACAACGTATCTGTCAACAACACAGCTAATTCTCTGATAACGACTTCAGTAGTTACAATGTTGCATTATGTTGCATCTAACCATTCCTAATGAAAAAATTTAATGCTTTAATTTCCTGTACTCAAACATCTCTAGGGTATTGTGGGTGTTACCTGGATGTTCCTATGCAGCTGGTTGGGTAATCTGCATAGTTGCATGCTTTGAGTGGTTTCCACACTGTAAAATCTAATTAGTTGTGCTTACTTAAAAAAAGCATGCAAACCAAGTGCTTTAAAAAAAGCAAAGTGAAATAAAAACAGTATGTTGTACTGACAAATGCTTAGTTAGTATAGTTTACTTAAATGAGAGTTATAGTAACTAAGAACAATAGGGTGTACTTGATCCTTTACTTTAGGTTTACTCACTGACTTAGTATAGCTACTCACTGACTCTCAGAGTGCATTGCGGCAGAATAAATTATACAGTTGCTTTGTTTTAAAGTTGTTGTTTTTATTTGCAAATTTATTTTGCTGTCTTGTGTTAGTAGTAGCACAACAAAAGGAGCAAATAAAATGGTTATACAATTAATTTAAAAAAAAATTATTTGATTGTTACCATTGTTGTGATTCGCATGCAGAATGATGAAATATGTTACCACAATAATTGAAGTATTATACAATCCATAATAAAAGCTTCTCAAGGAGTTTATGAAAAACATTTCAAGTGTCAAAGATCGTTAATAAACACACAATAAGAATACACTATTACAAAAAAGTAATATAATTATGTGAATGTTTTGCAAATAACAAAATTTCGTGAGGAAGCGCTGGATGAATAATCTCAGCTGGCCTGCATTACCTAATCAAACCCCTTGTTATCCGGCCCATTCTTAGTATAAATAAACCCTTTTCCTTCACTTCCACATCTCGTCTTTTGCGCATCCCTCCCCCTCCCCTTCTCCTGCTCGTGCCTTCCTGGGGGGGGGCAGACGGGGAACGAGCCGGACGCCGAGCTCCGGCCCTCGCTAAGGTTCAAACCACTAGGGCTCGGAGTTTAACGTTCCCTCGGCTCGCCCCCCGGACAGCACGCCAAATTTGCTTTATATGATTATTAAGGAAGCGCGAACTCTTGAGAATAATAAAATTAAGATAGGTCTGTTATAAGCAACCTATTTATTACTTTTCTTCCTTTGATATGACCATCCAAATTATTTGATGTTGCATCACTGCATTAATAGGAAGAAAATTATAACAATATAGACAAAGTTCTAAGTGTCCAACCAAAGAAAACTCTAATCTATAATGGTAAGTAAAGAAAAAAGGGACAAAAGTCTTTTTTTTTTTCTTTTTCTTTCAGATTTTTCTTCTTCCTCTGTCGTTGTGTTGTGCATTAGCAACAAATTAGCGCACTGCTGCCTCTCACTGCTTTATTAATGTCATTGGTTCCTTTGTGGCTACTTGAATATTTTAAGTAAGCATCACTCAATGCAGTAAGTAAATTGTCTTATTTGCCTTGAAAGTTGCTGTAACTTGGTAAAACCTAGGAAGGATAACAAATAAGTACAGCTTACTAACTACATCTAAGTAAGGTGAACTATTCGATTTTACAGTGCAGGTATTTGCTCACTGACCCATATCAAAATAGCTTGTCCATCGCTACGATATTCTAGTCCCAAATATGTCATGAGATTCCTTTGTCTGTATTATTTACCAAGAAAAACCATTAGCAGCCTTTTTTTTCAACAAACACTTTATAACATGCAAAAACACCTAAATAAAAAGAATATATAATATCACAGAATAAATGTATAAAGCAGAGATGTATAAAGTACTAGAGACCCAGACTTTGTGCTCTTCATTTCCAAAGTATGCACCATACTTAAGTGGAAGTACTAAAGTATTAAAAAATTTTTGTACTTAATTATTGCAAGTAGTTTATTTAAAAATGTACTGCTCAAATACTGAAAGTAATATTACAAGTACTGTGTTATGTAGTTATTAAAGAAAGCAGTAAAATATATATATATATGATGGGTGAACTATCATTACTAATGCAGTGATTCACACCTGAGAAGAAAAAGGCCTGCATAATGAGCTGCATAATGAGCCACAGACAGGTATGTGACTGAGAGAAAGAATCTGAGGACAAAATAAGTTTATATTTTCAGTATTTAGTTCAGTATTCACAAAAAAAAAACAAAAAAAAACTTGAGATTCACTTGCGAATTCAGTTAAACAGTTTATTAGGAACAATCAAAGTTACTGAGTTACAAAGTTACAAAGCATTACTGCAGTCACAATAACAGAAAATATAGCTGTGATCACAAATTATACATAAATTACATGTTAAAATATAAAAGTCTAAGAATAGTGCAAAAAAACAACAACTGAAATTGTTTATGCCACAATACCAAGCTAACTAATAAAGAAATTACTCATTACTCTCATTATAATGATCACTCCGTAGCTCTGAGTCTGCATTCTTCTTGTCTGAGGTAATCCAAAATCTTATTCCTCCATGCGCGTCTTCTTGAGTTATTTATTTATCACACCGTGTCTTTTTCTGAAGTGAATTCTGTCTTTTTCCTCTCAGCGCAAAGCGTACAGTATCCGGGATGAACTTCAGGTAAACTCTGTTTACATGCGGCGCGCTCTGCGTGGATAATTATCATACCTGTTGTTCGCTTGGCGCAGGGGCGTGGTCGCATTAAGAAATAATGAAGGAGACGCGAAAGACTGGGGATCGCGCTGGTTTCATATAAATTACTTCATCACAGAATATTTGTGTTTCGCTTAGACTGTCTTAGTTTAATAGTAGACATATCAAGCTTTCTACAGCTATAACTCTCATGTCTCTGTGTGGAGGTTTTGCTGAGTTTTAGTTTCATTTCAGTGAGGCATTGCTTACTGAAGATCGCACAGACCATTGTGGCAGGCAAAGCACCCTGTTTGTTTTCTTCATTTTCGAAATGCACAAAGTTGTGTTGTTATTATATGTGTATACAAATTAAAGTAGACCCTTCACAGATTCAATTGATGTATTGCTCTTATCTGTACGATCAAAACTCAGTGTGTTAAGTTCTTATTGGCGCATGTATGTATTTGCGGACCTGATTCGCTCAATGATGAGCCAGCTTATTCAAACCTGTGACAGAGCCATATACTGCTCTGGCAGTGACAATGTGGGTTTGGAATGATTCGTAACATTTTTATAATTGTAACGAGTAGTGATGCAGCACATAAAAAATCTATCGGAATAAAAGTATTAAACTCATCGAAAATATGTACTGAAGTAAAAATGGAAGTAGGAGCAAAAAACAATACTCCAGTAGAGTACAGATACGGCCTTTTAGTACTTAAGTACAGTAGTGAAGTAGTTCTACTTCGTTACTATACATCTCTGGTATAAAGTCATTATGGCAAACCAGTAATGTAAAATAAAAAACACACTATAGGCTAAGTGATGAAGTTCACCCCTGCTTGGAACTGTTCTCTATTCATCGCCTTCCTAACTATTTCTAATGATTAAATTATTGACATTACACTGGCAGGAGTAATTGGCGTAGATGCTGAATATAGGAATGGGATTCATGACCCCGGGAATAAAATGTGCAGTTTGCACTTTCAAGAGTCAAGAGTTTTTCCTCTGACTGTGCTCTTCTTCCAGCCCAGAAGGCCTTCAGACAGGGTGACAGGAAATCAGGAGTGTACCCAGATAGGAGGATGTTTTGGGGCCAAGATGCTTGTTTTCTCTGTGTCAGCATTCTCACATTATTCTCACAACTTTGGTCATAGAGCTCATGTGTTGTTTGCTAATTATTTTTTGTAAGATTGTACTTCTATTTTAAAATCACAGGTACAGAGAGACGCTGGGAGGGATGGTAGGCTCATGCTGTGTGTCCTTTAGCTGCCGGTGAACTCTTAAGAACTTTGTAGCTCGTTAAGGTCAGCATGTAACCTGAATTCAGCCACAGGGCAGCACAAAATTAAACTCAACTCGACGGGAATTCTGGAGCTTGCTACCTAGTAACTGGATTTGTTTTGATATTATTTAGTCAGGTTTTACACAACCCAACATCTAGCGTTGAAGGAATATTCAAGGATCAGTAATTGTACAGTTGAAGTTAACGGTGCCGGTTTTTACCCTGTTTACCCTATTATCCAAGCAGTGTTATTTTAGTAATATTTATAAGATATTATATTATTTCTTTACATTTAAAATTTGCTTTTATTATTTTCTTCATATTTTCCATTTTAGTAATTTTGTTATTTTAAATTAAAATGTATATATATATATTGTGACGGCCGCCGATCAGCGTCGCCCTGGCAACACAGCACCGACACCTGGAACCAATCTGCCCGGGCCAATCGTTCGCGGCAGGACCGACTTAAAAGGGACACCACAACGCGGAAGTGTTGAGCAACGACTCCATTCATGCTATTTGTGTATGACTTACCTTTCTCTATTCCCCCAGAAGCATCGCTGTGAACGAAGCGCCCGGGCACCACACACCACGAGCACCTTTCACTGGTACCTGGACGAGGATAAGGAGGAAATCGAGCATCACAGCCACGCTAAGCACTGCCACCACCACCAGCACCGTATTACCTTACTTACCTGTTTTTGTTGGAAATAAATCCACCCTTCAGGGATTTTGTGTCCACAACCTCTGTCTCTGTCGTGTTCTCTAGCGCCAGGATCACACTGGTGGAGAATGCGGGCAATTACACTGGCCTAGAGACCGACAGAAAGAAGAAAACACTGGTTGAACACATCAACTCCGTCACTCATAGAGGTTTTTTTTTCCTGTTTCACCTCACAGGCGCGCGCTCCTCTCCCCCAACGCCGCCAGCATGCAGGATTATCTGAGGCAGCTGACGGAGATTAGTGCTTGGCAGCAGCAGTACTTCGAGCACATGGCAGAGCGCCAGGGAAAGCTTGAGGAACACGTAGCGGAGCTACGCTTCGCCGCCGCTCACGCCAAGCCGCTTCCAGATCCCCGCGCCGCTGCCTGTCGCCTGTTGCCCAAGCTCACAGCCGATGATGACATAGGCCGTTTGAAACCACGGCCGCCACGGAGGGCTGGCCGCGAGAGACATGGGCGCTGCTGTTATTCGGCGAAGCACAGAGGGCCTATTTCTCACTCCCATTGGACTGCGTACAGAACTATGGCAGGCTAAAGGAAGAAATCCTCGCCTTGCTGGGGCTGTCGGCCACTACGGCAGCCCAGCTCTTCTTCGAGTGGGAGTACAAGGCGAGGCTCCCCGTACGAGCCCAAGCAGCTGACCTGAAGCGGATTGCGGATCACTTGCTGCTGGAAGACCACGCCACTGCCGACCAGGTAGTCGAGGTAGAGGCCTGCCAGTCCCCGGGATGAGCCCATGCCTACGGACCCACCAGCACCGAGCACCAAGAAGTGGATGGCAGGCTGCACTGTCCACAGGGGAGTGCCCAGAGAGGCGCCACGAGTGTCAGTAGAGATCCATGCGGTTCTCGACTCCGGGAGCAGCATCACGCTGGTTCGGCCAGAAGTCACCGGGCCCCGGTCAGTCACAAAAACCCCCCCCTTCCTGTGACGTGCGTGCATGGGGACACCCAACAGGACTGGGCCTACCCCCAGTCCTCTCATTCCTCTGCCCATCATTGGGGTGCCCTTTGAGCGGATCGGAATGGATCTCGTGGGGCCGCTGCCGAAGTCCGAGTCATGAGCACATCTCATGAGCGCATCCAGAGGCCATTCCCCTCCGAAAGGCAACGTCGAAGGCCATTGCCCAAGAAGTGTTTCTGCTGGCTAGTCGCGTAGGGATTCCAGCAGAGATACTGACTGACCAGGGAACCCCCTTCATGCCCCGGCTAATGGCTGACCTTTGCCGGCTGCTGAAGGTCGACCAGCTGAGAACGTCAGTGTACCATCCTCAGACAGACGGACTCGTCGAAAGATTTAATCAAACCCTCAAGCAGATGCTCTGGCGGGTGGCGTCCGAGGATAAAAAGGATTGGGATCTCCTTCTGCCCTATGTTCTGTTCGGGATCCGTGAAGTACCCCAGGCCTCCACTGGGTTCACCCCATTCAAGCTCCTGTTCGGACGCCAGCCCCGGGGTCTCCTGGATGTGGCACGGGAAGCGTGGGAGCAGCAGCCGGCACCCCATCGAACGGTCGTGGAGCACGTAGGGAGATGAGGTCCAAAATCGAGAGAGTCATGCCATTAGTCCGGGAGCACTTAATTCAAGGCCAGCAGGCCCAACAATGTCACTTCAACCGGGCGGCCCAACCGCGGGAATTCCACCCTGGATGTGAATCTACTGAAGCGCTGGGTCAGGGACCGGGACCAGGTGGCAGCACTCGCTCTCCCAGCCCGCGGTTGTCGACATGGACCCCACCTCTCGGCCGCAAAGAAGACGGAGCTGAGGCACCTGGTCAGTCAGTTCCAGGATGTGTTTTCAGAGACCCCGGGACATACGGAAGTCCTGCACCACCACATCATCACGGACCCAGGAGTCATCGTCTGGCAGTGGCCCTATCGAATCCCAGAGGCCCGTCGGCAGGCTGTGGAGGCGGAAATTCAACAAATGCTCAAGCTGGGGGTAGCCATCCCGGAGCCCGTGGTCCAGCCCCATAGTCCTGGTCCCGAAGCCAGACGAGACCCTCCGGTTCTGCAATGATTACCACCGCCTCAACGAAGTGTCTCAGTTCGATGGCTACCCCATGCCCCGGGTGGACGAGCTGCTGGAACGGTTGGGGAGGGCCTGGTACATCACCACACTCGACCTCACGAAAGGGTACTGGCAAGTCCCTCTGTCCGAAGACGCTAAGCCAAAGACAGCGTTCTCTACCCCCTCTGGACACTGGCAGTACCGGACTCTTCCTTTCGGCCTCCACGGGGCACCGGCCACATTCCAGCGGCTCATGGACGTCATCCTCCACCCTCACCAGGAGTACGCATCCTCCATAGCCGCCCCCCTATCAGACCTGACCAGGAAGGGGCACCCTGGGCGAACCCCCTGGACCGAACAAGCCGAGGGGGCTTTCCAGGCCCTGAAGAAGGCCCTGACCGCGGAGCCGGTCCTCCACGCCCCGGACTTCAACCGCCCCTTCCTGGTGCAGACCGATACCTCAGATTCAGGAACATCAGGGAGAGGAGCATCCGGTCGTCTACATCAGCCGTAAGCTGACCCCAGCGGAAAAGAACTACGCCGCCGTGGAGAAAGAGGCCCTCGCCGTCAAGTGGACAGTCCAGGAGCTCAGGTATTACCGGCTTGGAAGAAAGTTCATCTTGTATACAGATCATGCACCGCTCCAGTGGATGGCCCGGGCAAAGGACACGAATGCCCGGGTGACCAGATGGTTCCTGATGCTCCAGGACTTCCACTTTGACGTGCGACACAGAGCTGGATCCACCAACGCCAACGCAGGCTTGGGTCAGCTTATGCAGGTCTGTTAGGGGTCACTCCCCACCCACTCCCTTCTTCCCCTCTCTTCTCTTTGCGCAGGACCAGGACGCCGCTTGGGGGGGGGGAGTGTAACGGCCGCCGATCAGCGTCACCCTGGCAACACAGCACCGTCACCTGGAACCAATCTGCCCGGGCCAATCGTTCACGGCAGGACCGACTTAAAAGGGACACCACAACGCGGAAGTGTTGAGCAACGACTCCATTCATGCTATTTGTGTATGACTTACCTTTCTCTATTCCCCCAGAAGCATCACCGTGAACGAAGCGCCCGGGCACCACACACCACGAGCACCTTCCAATGGCACCTGGACGAGGATAAGGAGGAAATCGAGCATCACAGCCACGCCAAGCACTGCCACCACCACCAGCACTGTATTACCTTACTTACCTGTTTTGTTGGAAATAATAATTAAATACTTTTGTGAAAAAAATAATTTTGTGTTCACAACCTCTGTCTCTGTCGTGTTCTCTAGCGCCAGGATCACTATATATATATATATATATATATATATACATTTGTAATAATTAATTTTTTTTTTAGTTTGCCATTGTAGTGTTGAACTTATTTTATTTCCTTTTATTTTCCTAATTCTATTTTAATGTAATTGTTTCCCTGTAATATTTATAATATTTTATTTTCTGCTTTAATTAGTTAATTGAAACTATTTTAAATGGATTTAGTTAAAAACAACACTGCCCAGCCAAAATTATTTAATTAAATAACTGTGAAGTGAAACAAACTGTAAAGTGACTTCTAATCATAATTTTCACAGTCATTTCAGGGTTTAGTGCATATTGCTGTCATATGACATCAGTTTACACAGCTGAAGTCATGAGGTCTCTGCTGTTTCAAGATATCTCAGGTCTGAGGAAAAGAGTTGTCCCTACACCATCCGGTTTTATTTGACATAATTTCATGTCGCTTGGTGTGATTACTAACAGCATTGCCATGCTTAATAGAGTGATTAGCCAAGTGCTACGGGCTGAGAGGGGGAGATGCTGCATGGGAATCTTAATTAGGTTTTCCATGTTGTGTGAGTAAACCCACGCTGCAGGCTTATATAACGCAAAGCCACATTAGCGATTTGTAAACCAGTGTATTTTTAGCATTATTTTTAAAAGCAAGATCCATATCTGGACTCTAATCCGTTCTGTGTAAAATCTGTTTGCTCCATTTTCCAGCTTATTGTTCATTCCCTTGGTACAGCTATCCAAAAAGTGTCAGCACGAAGGGATGCTGTCTCTAAGATTTGTTAATTTATGCACAATTTGTTATATTTGTACAACAAATAAGCATTTTATGAGGTTGTTATCTTGAGAGGCACTGTACACATAGTGATAAAATTGGATACTGGATATATATATATAATGGACTTTTCTTTGAAGCTATCACCCTCAAGGGCTTTTTATACTGCACTAAACCCAATTGTCTTTTTAAAGACAGAACTAAGGACACTTTTTACCCTGAGTAGCCCAGGATTATGTGTACTCAGGTTTTCGGTGCAATGTCTAATTTATTTTGAAGCGAATGCACTTAATATTATCACAGATGAAAATTCAATTAAAGTCATATTTAGGACATTATAGTCTGGGAGTCATTTCTATCCAGCCACTTCTTTCTCTTTCTTTTATGTAGTTCCCAAGAGGTGTCTCAGAGCTCAAATCTAATTGTCTTTTACCACTGTAATTAAACAGTCTGAAAAAAAACCTGTAATTAATTTCTAGTCTACTCCCTATCCCAAGTCCACTGTCAGTTCAGCCTACTCCACTGTCTCAACTGCAGCATATGGGACCTGTCCACAAAGAGCACTAGGAAAGCCTCACCACAACATTAAAGTAAAAATGCTACCCATTATTCAGACCTTACAGACGGTCTGAACTATGCAGGAAAGTCACTGCAGCTATCTTTGTATTGTTTTTCTTTTCTGTATCGTATAGAATGTTTATGCATGTGTGAGAGTGTGTGTGTGGGTTTGGGTAAAGCTGCAATTTACATGCAGAGAATCAATTCAGCATCAGAGTCGTGTCCAATGCAAGGGCCTGAGGTGGGTCACAGCTGGCATAAACCGTAGTATTGATTTGCAAACCCATAAAGACAATTATAAGCGTTCATGGCAGATTTACAATGACAGACTTTTAGCTCCTAGTCCTTAATATTACTGGCAGGTTTGATGCATTCTTCCTGTGTTTTGCTGCAGGCCAGAGCAAATGACACATATAGGTGTATCCATCCCAGTTTCCACCACAGAGTGCTGATGCTTTACTGTAAAGCACTCTTAGGCCAGACTGGATCTTCTCGTGCTGAAGGCATGCTGAAATATTAATGTCAGCTGGAGGGGGTTTAGCTGCAGGTATGAGGCTAATGCAGAAGTGAAAACAGACCTGATAGATATATTACTGTGCTATAGGCATGAAATGCTAAATTAGACTCAAAAACAGACAATTGATTCACTTTCTGGTATCTAATCATGAGCAGATGGGAACTTTCTCTAATTTCAGTTTTTTAATGTTTGAATAAATCTACTTATGAATTTGTTAATGTTTCAATTAAACACAAATGATTATGCCCAGAGCAGAGTCTTGTTGACTGTAAGAAATTAATAGTTTTGTTTAGCAATGATTGATGATTGAAAAGTAACAGTAAAGATATTGATTATGTTACGAAAAAGAAAAAAAAAATCAGTGCTGGTCAAATCATTAAAAAATCGTTAAAACATCCAGAAAAGATTTTTTGCGGTTTTCCCAAAATTAGTAAGCAGCGCAAAAAACAAAACAACAACAAAAAGAAACAAAAAAAATATATATATATATGGAACAAAATATGAAACCACATTGCACATTGACATTGCAGTTTCTCATTTATCAAGTGTAATAATAGTTGTACATTACATTTTTTACATCTTGGAAAAATAATTCTGTGTTCTGTATCCCTCGGTGTTGTGTTTGTTTAACTTTTCTATTTGTAAGATAAATGAGTCTTTACATCTGCTTAATTAATGCTTCTCAAGGTATAAATATTCCTCACTTTAGATGAACTCACAAAAAAGACGCCTGGCAGCTACTAAATGCTTTATAACTACCTGATTTAATCATGAAATACAGCAGGAACATGTGTTTATAAAGCATTTATTAACACACTGAGAAACTATTATCATGTATCTAAATAATAAGATTTATTAATGTAAATTTGAATCATTTATTAATCATTTACTTGACACACTGAACACTGACAACTCCTAAATAACTGGTTTGTTAGCCACAGGGATCTCTGGGTTCTTCTTTACCTCTCTCACCAAGGCTCTTCTCCCTCGATAGCTCAGTTTGGCCGGATGGCCAGCTCTAGGAAGGGTTCTGGTTGTCCCAAACATCTTCCATTTAAAGATTATGGAGGTCACTGTGCTCTTAGGAACCTTAAGTACAGAATTTTTTTTGTAACCTTGGCCAGATCTGTGCCTTGCCACAATTCTTTCTCTGATCTCTTCAGGCAGTTCCTTTGACCTCATGATTCTCATTTGCTCTGACATGCATTGTGAGCTGTAAGGTCT
>JAUYWG010000044.1:10502764-10513501 GCA_034779775.1 Enteromius afrohamiltoni
TTCAGTTTTTCTTTTTTAATAAATCTGCAAAAATGTCAACAATTCTGTGTTTTTCTGTCAATATGGGGTGCTGTGTATACATTGAGGAAAAATTATTTTTACAGTTTTACTCTTAAAATTTGATGCAGCCTTTGTGCGTTTACAGAGACTAGTTTCAACAACATTACAACATCTTACAATCTCTAAACTTTTGAACAGTAGTGTATATCCTTGTGGCGTTTCTTCCCCATCCCCAAGCACCCTTAATAAACAGGATCCGGATCAGCTGATTCAGCATGAATTTAATGTGTGGTTCTGCTAATGTATCAGGATCTGATTAGCCGCAATCCTTCAGTCTCTACACCCGAGTGAAGCTCTGTGTGAATGCTCCCTCTGCTGGACAACATGAGCCCTTACCCACATTCCCCTTTCCTCCTCATGTGGAAATTTATTTATAGTTTAGTAATATAACTTGCACTAGCAGCTTTGTGTTAATGAGACTATCAAACTCTCTTTCTGGGTAATATAACTGTGTTTATTGTTAATTAAGTGCTGTGCTATATTTTATCCCGACAGCATCGATAATGCAATTAGCATGCAGTACATCACTTGCCTCTGCATAAGGACCCTATATTTGTAATTACAGTTAAAGTAGTACTCACTATCTGTGCTGATTTGTGCTTGTGATCCATACTGTACTGCGTGTTGAGCTGAATCAGGAGCTTGTTATTGGAGAAAATATAAAAGATCAGCACACTGATGGATTGGTTTTAAACTGTGAGTAATATTTTGTTGACCAAAGCCAGATTTTGCTTCCTCGTGCCAACCATGCGAACGACTATTCACTTTCTGACCATTTACCGTGCCGTCAGTTCACATCACATCTGATTCGGTCTCGGAATGTCATGCACAGTTGAGTAGATTCCTAAAATAGAATGTCCTTATATTACATTTTACATGGGCTCCGTACAGCTCTGTCATTTTTAATATTGTGATTAAAGGGATAAATCACACAAAAATTATTGTTTTGTTATTATTTATCCCCTTTAATTCTAAATATATTTAATTTAGTGATATTTAGTGAAGTCATATGTATGACATCAAAATTGATTACTTTTAATGTGGATTTTTATTTTTTATCCAGTTTTGGAACCTAATGTCCATTTAGTACAAATTTAACAACATAAAAAAAAGCTGTGATGCATTTTAAACTGTGTGTGTGTGTATGTATGTTCAGGACTCCTTCCTAAGGCATCATTACCCATCACATAAAAAGGTTCACGCATGAGCACACAACACACACTGCACAGGCCAGTGTGTACTCTGTACCTCCCAAAGGCCCAAGGCTTTAGTGCAGATCCACTCACTGTGTACCTTATGGGTGTTTGACTATGAATTCATGTTAATGAGTTTCTCCTCTGTTTGAACAGAATAAAACACAGAGCTGCATCCCTCTTAGCTGTGATCACACATCTGAGGTGGGTTTTACGCACTGCCATTTTTAGAAGTGTTTCTTCAGGTTGGTTTGGCACACAGGTGAACTGGCACAAAAACAAAAGCTAAGATCTCATAATAGCTTCCTGCAGCTTTGTGCGTCTATAGGGATGGCCAGACCCCCTTCTGTTGCTCGTCGCACATTATCACAAACATGTACTCATCGCCACATTCCATTTAATGCGAGCACGATTTACAACCAATACAGCAATACTTTTGTATGTACTGTATATGAACTGAAAACTTAGGGTTTTAAACTTTGCTTTTTAACCAGTTTGATCAGTTTTACTCATTTAGGCTGATTTGTCGAGCGGTTGTAAATACGATAGGAGAACATTATCATACTGGTTATCAGCCAATCACAGTCAGTCTCATGTAACTTGTATTTAAGATTAGCGTTTTCTGCACATTTTAGGGTTTTAGCCACTTGGACAGTGTTACTTTAGAGAAATGAGTGGATTACATCTCATATATTATATTACTTGTTTACAGTATTTTCTCATTCTGTTTTTTATTTTTTTTGGTAGCATTGCTTAATCCTAAACCTAATCATTGTTGTGGATCAATGTAAGACTAACTTAGAATTCTTCAACTGCAGTGTGATTTCTACCAGCCAAGAACACCTCTCTTTTCCTTCCACACACACACACACACACACACACAGGCGTAATGCCATCCTGCTCTTTTTCTGGGTTTGGCAGTTTGCTGTGCAGGCTTGTAAACATCTCTTAGAGTTGTAGTAATTTGTCGGCTAGCACATCTGCTGCCGTTGATCTTAATATACGTTCTCATCTTGGCATACAGTAGATGTCTTGCAAATGATTATTGATTCAGCAAGATTATTGCAAATGTTGTGCTCAACATCTATACACACTACCACTCAAATGTTTCTACATTTCTCACATTTACCAGGGGTGCACTGATTTGATCCGAAATGCAGTAATATTGTGAAACATTATTAATATTCAGAATAACTGTTTTGGATTTTAAATGTAATTAATACCTGTGACAGAAAAGTTGAATTTTCAACAGCCATTACTTCAGTCTTCAGTGTTACATGATCCTTTAGAAACCGTTTTAATATGTTGATTTGGTCCTCAAGAAATGATTTTCATCATCAATAATAATGCTGCTTAATATATATGTGGAAGCTAAAAATAATTTTCAGGATCCTTTGATGAAAAGAGTTCAGATAGCAGCATTTGTAATATGTGACCCTGGACCACAAAACCAGTCTAAAGTCGCTGGGGTATATTTGTAGCAATATCCAAAAATACATTGAATGGGTCAAAATTATTATTATTTTTTTTATGCCAAAAATCATTAGGAAATTAAGTAAAGATCATGTTCCATGTAGATTGTTTGTAAAATTCCTACTTTAAACATATCAAAATGTCATTTTTGATTAGCAAAATGCATTGATAAGATATTCATTTGGACGACTTTAAAGGTGATTTGCTCAGTATTTGGATTTTGTTGCACCCTCCGATTCCAGATTTTCAAATAGATGTATCTCAGCCAAATATTGTCCAATAGAAAGCTTATGTGTTGAGCTTTCATATGATGTATACATCTCAGTTTTGTAAAATTTTACCTTATGACTGGTTTTGTGGTCCAGGGTCACATATTTTGTAATATTATACCTGTCTTTTTTTGTCACTTTTAGTAAATTTTATACATTCTTGCTAAATAAAAGTAAATATTATTTTTTTCACTGAACCAAACTTTTAAACAGTAGTGTATGTCCAACCTGAACTTATGCTACAATATAGTTAATATACAGTTAACAGTTCCTCTTCAGGAACTCGAGCCGCGTTAAAAAAGACGCTAAGGGGAACGCCGTCACGCTGGAGCATCTCGTATGACCCGGTGCCTCATTCCTTCAAGGAACTAGGGTTACATGCGTAATCTGAGACGATGCTTTCATGATTAGTTTTTGTTAGGGAGCAGCTGATATAGGGAAGCTTTTTGTATACATATGTTACAACTCTCAAAAAAGTGTAACAAATCATAATTATGCCATGCAGTTACAATGTCATTACCTAGTTAACAAACGTCATAAACTAGTTAACATTAACACTAGTTAACAAAAAGTTGCAGTCATATTTTACTGCAAAATTTTTGTGCACAGAAAGTGAAGCATAGGACTTAGGAAAACTTCAAGCAGACAGGGTTGTGAATTAGTGTGTGACTCAGACCAGAGTAGAAAAAGGGAGCAAGAGAAAAAGAGAATTGAGATCTAAACGGTGGCTGCATCCCGGCTGTGTGTGTGTGTGTGTGTGTGTTCATGCATTAGGCGGACTCTTGCTTATCCAGGAGTGAAGAGTCTCATGCTTTCTCTCTGTCTACGTCAGTGCTTGTAGCACGCGTGCAGCACTCCTGCTGCGAGAGGAATGTCTCCTATAGTGAGGAACCCCGACTGTTTTAATCCAATGCTCTGCCACTGTAAGGTTGCGTGCCATGACAACACCTTGTCGCTGATGTTCGGATGTAAGGTAGGCATCCATCATCAGTGCTGTTTTGCAGGAAAAAGCAGTTTTGAGTTTTTAAGATTATCCAATATCTAGGAATGGTGTTGTTTTGCCGGATCAGGAAGTATTTCAGCGCTCAACATTTACTTCTCATCTGGATTATTAGGGTTGATCTGCGATCTGTTGAAATGTGTTGCTCTGCGTGGATGATTTGTTGTAAGTGACTGAATGATTTGAAGTGATTTATGACATGTACAACCCTCACTTTGAAGATGGGCACCCATGTAATATCACTTGGACCAAGATGCTAATCCCATGTCTGATTTTGTATTCAGTTGGCATGCTGCACTTGTTTGTTTGTTTGCAATCATGTATGGTTCTTCATTCAGAACCAATTAGTCCAGACGGCAGAGGCAGGCAGCAGCACAGCATGCTAATAAGATGATTCAGCTATGTAAGTAAAATGAATTACAGCTGCAGAGGAAATTCTGTCACTTGTTCTTGGCTATATGATGTCACTTGGTTGGCTTTATTTATAACTGATGGAAACATGCAGATTAGTGTATTTAATTTGATGTGAAGTGTTTTAAAGGAGCAATCTCTTAGAATAGAACAAGGAGCTTAATTTTGGTTATGTATACAATGCATATAAATAAAAATCTATATAATAACTGAGATCATATTTTAAAAAATACCAAATAGTTCAAAACAGCTCATATAGACAGGTTAAATGATAAATCTTGTACCTGTAGGAAGTTCAAAGGCACTGCCCCTTACAAAACTATTATAATATGAAAGCATTTATAAAAATACTGATATTTTTATTTAATTATTTTTATTATAATTATCATTAATAGTAGTAGTATGTTTTTGCAGTTTCCTGCTTTAAGTAACCCAGATTTATGCTGTTTAAATCTTTACAGTAAATGTAAGAGCATTATTATTTAATATGTGACCAGAGGTGTTAGTGTAATAGTTCATCTTAAATCTGAGCCCCCCCCAGCTTTCTGAGTCATGCTGAGTTCTGCAGATACTGTCATGAAATGTACATTTCTGTAGTCTCCTTATGACATACTTTTTCCTAAATCAACTAGCTGTTCCTATTTCTGGACACATTTGGATGTGTCATAGTTGAATGTGTTTTTTTTGGATATGGTTTTCAAACGTCTACTGAGTGATCTGACATTTTAAGCAATGTTTGTTGTTGGGGTGTTCCAAATTCCAAAACATGCCTTTTTAGAACACAAAAGTGTCTTCTGATGATGTATATCCTGCTTGACTCTATCTACCATTCACTTTCTATTGGCACCAGTCACTTTCATCATATAGAAGAGCGCAGCTCAGACGCTCTGATGGATTTATTTATTTATTTATTTTAGCTTTATGAAGTGATTAATAAGTGTCTAATAAAACACTTTATTTTACTTTGGCTTAAAATCTGGTTTTGTATTTTCTCTGTAGCTGAGGAGGTAGAAGTGGGAGGGTCTTTCCAGCTGTTAACCCTTCCTCCTCCTGCAGGCTGAATGAATCCTGTGAGCTGACAATGACGAGCTCTGGGTTTATTAGGCCGCAGAAAAGGGGTCAGTGCACACAATCGCGAGGAGATTCCATACAATCCAGCACAGAGCCTTCAGCCATGCCACCTCATATTCCCATCTTCTCTCATCTCGAAGAGACAGAGAGAGGGAAGTGAGGAAGGAGCCTTCAGCACAGGGGCACGTGAACAAGCTAGACCCTCATAGTGTGTTGGAAAAACCCACAGCCTGCTCACAAATACATAAATGCACCTTCGAACGCAACATATTAGCACGTTTTGAAAATTGTAGATTGCAGACTTTGCTAGCAGCGTCACATTATCATGCTGCATATGTCCAATTGAAAGTGATTATTGTGATTATATTATATATGTAACATTGTAGTATTATATTTGACACCTGTGTGTGGTGTGAGACAGCCACATTAATCGAATATACTACACATTTAGCATGCTAGCCTGAT
This sequence comes from Enteromius afrohamiltoni, assembly GCA_034779775.1. NCBI lineage: Eukaryota > Metazoa > Chordata > Actinopteri > Cypriniformes > Cyprinidae > Enteromius > Enteromius afrohamiltoni. The sequence goes on from JAUYWG010000044.1 coordinate 10,508,707, forward strand.
GCATTTTTATTCCAGTGTCCAGTGTAACTTTTTATCTGTTTGTTTTACACTTGATTTGTTTTGTTTGACAACTTTAACATGATGTGCTAAAGTAAAGCACTAGTCAACCATCATAAACTAATCAATGCTTGAGCTTGTTACAGTTACAGAAACCTTCATTAGCATTTTTGCAAAAGAAAGTTTTAGAACTTTGATTTGGAGATGAAAATGATCAATGTTAAATGCAGTAAATAAAAGACTATTATTTTTAGAAACTACATGATGGTTTTGTTGGTTTCAGGTGATTTAAAGGGGTCATACAAAGGCAATTTTCCACAAGCTAATATGATTCTTTAGGATCTTAATGGAAAGTTTGTTGTATAGTTTGTTTTAAAATTTCTCAAAGATAGTGTAAAAAACGCTCATTTTACCCTGTCAACAGCCCTTTAGAAATCACTCTGTTCTGTGTACTTCCCCTTTAAATCTTCACGAGCTCTGCTGACCTCGCCCCTCTTTTCTCAGCCACTCTCGGAGGATCTTTGTTTAGCTGTATTCATAGTAAATCACTACTGATATGTTCATTAATACATTCAACAACAAAACACCTCAATCTCTTAGGAGTCTTGCTTGTCTCTGTGTCTTGGTCTGATGAGGTCTCACTCAGGGCGGGTCTGAGGTAAGACACCAGTTCAGTCTGTGTGACACGCTGCTGTCAATCAACTATTGTGGGAGTGGCATCTGTTGGTGTGACGCCACACCTGAAGGGGTTGATTGATTTCAGGCTTGATTTCAGAAGGGGCAACTTATTCTTCTTTTAATTTAATAAAAATACTTGTGGACCTTTATCATTGTAGGGTGGTTGTGTACACACACTCCCAACAAACACTTCAGTCCAAACAGCTTGAAAAAATGCATGTACCGCCGTATGACCCCTTTAAAGTATTAAGTGGCTCTGATAAGTGCGAGTTCTACTGTGCATGCTCATATTTTGTTTTGTCTGAGCTGTGACCAGTGACCTGACTGTTATATGTTAGTATAGTACTAAAGCATCATTAATTAACTCATTCATTGCCCGCTGTAGTGGTTCTGTCTATTGTGTGTGAATCACACACACACAAAGTGACAGTCTGTGCTGTCATTACTAAGGCTGATGTTTCTATGATGTTTCGGTTGAGGTTAAATAATTATGAATAATAACTCTATCATTTAAGTGTCACTAGATGTCACCATGGATTATTTTGGTAATAGAGTAATCAGACGATTTTTAGTGATCTAAGTAGTACTAAACAGCAAATTAGCGCAATTAGCATAGTTGCAAATAAGTAGGGATGTAACGATTCACTCAACTCACGATTTTGATTTCAATTAGATTTTTAACAAAATTTGATTTCGGACTAGGAGCTGGGTGATATGGCTGAAAACTGTATCATGATATCATAATTTCGTCTTGCATAATTTGCAGACGACATTGGTCTGACTACGGTCAGGCTTATAATATCTAAAAAACTGCCATATTAGCGAACTGACTTCCTCTTTTATTTACAGTTTCCTTGCTCGCTGCGGCACTCATTTTCTGCTTATGAAGAGAAATCCAGCAGACCAGCACAAGACAACGAAGACAATGGCGCAACCAAACGTGATACTCTTACATGATTGGCTGTTAGCGTATCACTCTAAAATCACTTTTCATCACTTTTCACTTTTAAATCCTAAATCCTATCCTGTTGGTCTTTACAGACAGGAAAACAGGATGACATGAAGGACGCAGAAGAATATTGTATATTGTAGTTATTTCTGCTCTTTAAAGATACCTGTTCAATCCCATCATCACTGCAGCCTGTTAACAGCGGTGTGTCCAGTCAATCAATAAAGCTCGGAATGACAGACATTAAAGTTCCTTCTAAAAAGACCATGCCTTTCTTTAACACAAATCTAAAGATTGAAAATCCCTCTGTTTCTGAGAGGTCGCAGACAGCCTAAATATAGCGTGGCTGGTGTTTCTAGATTGAATCAGTGAGTGTGCATTTTATACTGAAGATATTTCCCTACCATTCGCTGTTAAGGAGTATGAGAGCTGCTATTAGCCTAGGCTGGATAATTGCAGGTAATAACAGTGTAGAAAGAACAAGTCGGGGGCAATAAGAGATGCTTACGGCATTTCAGGGAAGGAGACAATAGCAGCTTTTAGAGCAAGGTTAGGCGGTTGCACGACCTGCTACTGTGTGGGACCCCTGGGGACGACCTTTCCTCGCCCACCTGTCATTACTTTACATTAACTTAATTTATCTCTGCCTGGGCATACAAGAATACAGCAGCTTGTGTGCAGCGTGCAGTACAATGGCAGTGAAAATAGTGATCCAAAACATAGGCAGCTACCTCGTGTACATCATTAAGTGATTGGAAATGCTTTTAATGGATAACAGTATTGCAGAGCATGCCATTAGCATGTTGCTAAGCTAATCATTTAATACTCTTAAATGGACATCAAAACAAGTTTTCCCGTGTCTTAGTTCTTGTGTTGAATACATAGTGTTCATAACGGTTCATGTTTTTCTGTTATGTGTGTATTCTTAGCACAACTTTCCTTCTGTTATTCTTATCTCTTGTGACTTCTTCCCTCAGATGAACCGTCTCACATATGTCAGCTATTAGCCTGCCAGCTGATAGTCCGCATGGCAGCTCAGAAACTCAGATTCATGACGTTGGATAACTTATGACCCGAGAATGCCCCGCACCTTTGAAAGGCAGTAGTCTGTGGCTATTATCTTGGTTATGATACTACTTTAGAAGGCCGTGAGGTGTTTCACTAGGCTTTGACATGAGTGACGGTGCTCTCTTTGAGTTGTAGATATGTTGGAGCATTCCAGCTGTTTCTCTGAGTATTAGCATAATGAGAAATACTGTAACTTGGGTAGTGTATTAGAAAGCACATCCACCTCAGTGCATAATGCTATTCAGTAAGGTGTAGGATAATTATTCTGTGCTGTGCATGGAGTCATATCATCAGAGAGAATTAAAGGCCTTATGTTCTCTGCAGGTGGGCTCATGCAGCATAATCTCCTGAAATATGATTATGTTCACACATTTTCTTTCTTTTTTTTTCTTTTTTTTTTAGAACACTCAATATAGAGTATTTTAAATCCATTGTGTGATGGTGTGTCCACTGGCATGATTATATTTGAGCTTTGGTGATTGCAGAAGTGGTAATTATGGCTCCCAACTGCCTCCATATTTGTAATGTGCATTACACTTGTGCATTTGTTAGATGCTGTGAGTAAGTTGTGTTGCATTCAAGCTTTTATTAGACATTTTATCACTTACATGCCTACTCTGGAAAATGAAAGCTGGCTGCTTATCTAACAATCTGACAACTATTTTTATTATAGATTTTTTTTCTGCTTGGAATCACACTTTGTGAGATAGCAATTGCCGTTTTTTTGCCCCCAAGAGGAGATTTTGAGGGTTTTTTTTTTTTTTTTCAAGATCTTGAAGATTTTATCATGATTTTCAGATCAAATAAAAAATAGTACATAGTCTCATTTACCATCTAAAAGCAGGCTTATAGAGCCTGATGTTTCCAAATTAAGGCAAAAGTGTTGGCTTTCAAACAGTAAAGGGTAGTAAATTACAGTTTGTTCAGTCTGTGTATTTTTATGTATGTGTGTTTTTGTGTATGTGTGTGGCACGTCAGATTGTACTTTTTTGTTGGTCGAGGAGGTTTCTTCCCTTATGTTTGTTTTGGTTTATTTGTGTGAAACTGGTGAATAACTTACACTACTTTTCAAAACCTTTTTTTTTTCATTTTTTTGGTAAGATTGCATTAAATTGATCAAGAGTGAATGTAAATGCACTCATAATGTTTTCTATTTCACTTATCCTTTCAATGTTCTGCTCATTGAAGATGATAACAAAAAATTATTGACCACCATTTAATTTTAGAAGCATCATGTGAAGACTTCTGAAAATTTAGCTTTGCCACTATATTAAAAAATATATATTTTAAAATATATTTAAATAAACAAATACCGACGTTAAGGGATGCCTGTTTTTGAATGCACCTGTCAAATTTGTGATTTTGGGCTTTTTGGTTTTTCATAAAGTATGAAGCTTGGTGAGCATAAGAAAGTTTTTACAAAATCTACCAAACCCCAACTTTTGAACTGTAGTGTATGTACAATTATTTAAATGATTCGGCTTAACTGACTGTGATTGGTTGTTCACAGTTGGGCTCCTGTGTGTGTGTTTACAGAACAGGCCTCCAGCAGTACAGGGCTCCCAGCACCAAAGCCACTCTCCAGCATGTATGAACCCAGCCCTGATGAACTCCCCCTGGGTGAGATGGAAAAACAGGGGCCGTGCCATAACAAATTCTCTCTGTTTGTTCAGAACGGATGCGCTGCACTGTTGCATCTTCATTCTACACATTTTCACTGCTGCTTTCAGAAACATCAAATGCTTAGATGATCCAGATGACCATCCTGCTTTGATTGCATGCAGGGCAAACTATTTAGAACTTCTCTCTCTTGACTGGAGCATGTCAGCAGCTGTGCTTTGCTTTAATTGAATACGCATGCAATCGCTCACAGAAAATATGACATTTCACCGTGCATCATAATCTCAGTCATTCTCAGTTCTCCAAATAATGAATTGGCTTGTTCATCTCACAGGGCACAGAACTCGTTGGCTGAAAGTCATTTACATTATTGCATTTTGCTCTGCAGTGGATTGTGGGTTTGCTTTCTCATTTAGTATTCTCTGCTTTCCTTTCTATTCCTTTCTTCTTTCTTTTCACATATATAGTACCGGTATCAGGATG
>JAUYWG010000044.1:10531123-10550849 GCA_034779775.1 Enteromius afrohamiltoni
AGTTTTGGCAAAATAAAAGTAGCTGAAATAAGGCCATAAAACCCATACTCAGACAGGAAACACAGTTTAGGTCCTGCTCACAATACCATAAAGCAGAAGACTCTGCTGGCAATATGTTCATAAAACTGCGAGACAAGAGAAAGGAGAAAACAGTGAGATTTTAATGAGTGAGCCCATGTGAGATTTGCGACTTCTCCAAGCAGTCTATATCTCTTTTTGCCCTCCCTCTTTCTCTCTCACCTGCTCTAGGCTGAGTGTGTGTGTGTAGATTATTACTGAGAGGAGAGGAGTGTGAACAGCATCTCTCTCCCTCTCTCTCCCTCTCTCTCTGACGCTGAGACTGGTGACTCCTCCACAGTGTTTACTCATAATTCATACGGAGAGATTCCACTCAGCCACACTATGTTTGCCTCCATTTGGTACGCCAAGAAGCTTGGACGCAGGCTGCTTCAGAATGCTAGGAAGGCTAAAATGCAGAAGGTAGGTGTAGGAGATTTCCATTTACTCTGCTTAGAGTTCATTCAAAAGAATATGACCTTGTTTGTAGTGCTTTTTAATCGGAATTGCTTAGCGAAGGGAGGATTGGAAAGAGAAAGGTGGTGGGGCATGTATTGGTGTGTGTTCCCGTTTAAGTTTGTTAATGCTAAAAAAGCAGTTCAGGAGTTTCTGGTGTGCAAGATTGAGTGCTTCCTTTTTTTCCTCCCCCAGATCTAATCTTCACCGTCTTATAGTGGGAGTAACATAATGATGTTTTATCCCATTGTCGCTTGCTTTACAAAGCATTAATAATGATCTGTATCGTTCTCATAAAATCGGCATAAAATCCTCTTAACCTGCTGTCTTCCTGTTATCGTGGCGGTTACCACGCCATCTGTGAAGTTTAGCGGTCTGTCTCCCTCTTTTTTCTCCCTCTGTCGACTCTCGCAGTCTTGAGATGTTTACTGTATCCAATTTGTCCTAAGCTGCTGGAGTTTTAACTAGTCCTGTTTTGGATTCGATTTGACTGTCATTTGTCGTGTTCTATCAGTAATTCACAACCTCTGGTGCCCTTGCTTGAGATAGCAGGTTCCTGTCATCAGCAAGGGTCTTCATTACTTTTAAACTGTTTGAAGAGAAGAGCTGTGTATATGTCAGTGTGGGGTTTGAATGCAACAGGTCGTACCTGCCTAATGCACAAATGCTCAGGTATTTTTTTTATTGGTGACGTTTCACAAAAATCTTTCCAGAGCATGTCTATGCCATATTTTAACCTAAAATTTAAATAAAACGTTATATTAGGTGGCCCTTACACTTAAGTAGCATCAAATATACATGTTTTTGTCATATTGTGAAACACTTGCTATTGATGGGTAATGTTAGGGACAGGTTTGGCAGTAGTTACAGAAAATAATTACAGATGTAACTAGATATAGTTTTTTTTTGTTTTTTTTTTTAAGTGCAATGTAAAAACATGTATGTACACAATAAGTGCATTGAATCAAATAGTTCATTTTAATGTAATTACATAGTAGTTAAGGCCACCTAATATAAAGTGGAACCAAAAAGGAAATTATAGTACCGTTCGAAAGATTGTTTAAATGTGTTTTGAAAGTTGCTTATGCTCTCTAAAGCTGAATGTAATTGATAAAAAAATACAGTAAAAATTGTGAAATATTATTTTATTATAATAATTATATATTATAAACCTCACCCCAGTGTTTTTAACTGATGGATGATTCTGCTGCAAAAAATTACAATAAATGTTATTTATGTAATGCTTTCATTTTTTTTGTATTTTTAGTGTAGTATTTTTTTCAGTCCTCATTCTCAGTGATGTTTTGTTTTTATTCTCAGTAACTGTATTAAAGTTTTTGTTTATAAAATGTAAAACAGCTCATTAAATGCTACAGTTAGGCCCAATCCCACTTCTATTTTCAGCCCCTTTGCCTACCCCTCGCCCCTTCCCCTTGCCCCTTGAAATGAAGTGGAAAGGGTTAAAAATTTCCCCCTAAGAAATGGGACACAACTACTACACTGTTATACGTCATCATCCATTGTCACTAGCTCCTTACATTATGTCAGAGGACATGCGCCGATGTAAGCACCGTTCACTTGCATGTACACATATGTCCGTAAGCAAAACAATGCGTTACCACATGCAGTCAAGTCACCGGGTAAATTACATAAAAATATATTTCCTAATATTGTGCAACCGGTGCTATCCGCTAGCAAACTTTAACGATTTTTTTGCAAACGTTTCTTTACAGAACATCACCATAAACACAAGCACAAGACTGATGGTAATATACATATAATGAAAAATTGTCATAAAAATCCTTATTAATGGCAAAAATAACTTACATTTACATGAAATTTCTCTTAGCCCTTCGTTTGAAGTGAGGTCCTGAAAAAATTTCGTTTGAAGGGCTATCTACCCCTTCCCCTTCTCCCTACCCCTCCAACCAAAAGAGAATTGAGACACCCTTACCCCTACACGTGAACGTGCCAAACAGAGGGATAAGGGAAAGTGTTGGGGTAAGGGGTAGAATTGGGATTGGGCCTAATTCACAGTTTTTTACATGAATGAGAATCCAGATGTTTTGCATTTCTTTAGCAAGACTTGTCAGTGATAATTCTTTTTTATCAAGAACATAAAGTTGTGATTAACCTCCTTGATCAAGTTTGTGTGTTGTGGTGCAGGCTGTTTTTCATTTGAGCATCCAGCAAACTGCTGCCTAGCAACCTATAACCTAGTATTTGCATACTCTCTATTTAATGTTCACACATTTAAACACATATGCTTTCATTTGCTCAAGCCTCTGACATGAGGAAGAAGAGGAAGTCACTGAAGTGTCCAAAGGACACTTCCCCCCACTTTGGAACTCTATGTACAGAGATTACCTAGAAACCATGTGCATCAGTTAATAGTTCTGAAATATGCTTTACTGTGGCTCTGATGGACAAATCAGTTTTGGAAGTAAAGTGCTTAATTGTCATGAAAAGTTTTGACCTTAATATGTTTTTGATTGTTTCATACATTTTCCCTCCACCAAAAGCTTTGCTGATTGTATTGATTTTGTTTTGGCAGGAGGGTTTCACACCCTTCTCACCTTCCTGCCCATGTTGGCACAGTTTCAGACTCTCCAGCCGAGGCTTCTGGAACATTGCTGGAGTTCCTTTGAAATTAGTTTTATCTGTCCACAGAGGAACCTTGGTGTGATGTTTCTTGGCGCTCCTGATGTTTGGCCGGTTCTGTGGTTCTGAGGTTTTATGTTCTTTGTCTCTAAGGGAAGATCTATCAACTACAGCAGCAGTTTGGTAGTAATTGAAAATCTTTAATTTGGCAAACTATCATCTGGCTTTGGAGAGTGGCTTTGCGTATAATGCTAGAAAGATTGAGACTTTGTATTATGGAAATCTATTAGGTTAAAGTGCGTGCGTTTAGCTTTTGTGCTTGATTTTCCTGTGTATTTTTCTTTTAAATTAATGGATCTACAAATAAACAACTCTCACGCACCTGAATGCTTGGTGCAGGTGCGCTGAAAAATAAAAGAAAAAGGTTTTGCACACTGCTGTAGCTTTCAAGCTTTCATAGAAATCCAATCCATGATTTGAGCGTTTTTAACCGGATTTCGGATGTTGATAGTTGTTCGTGTTTGCCTCTGAGGGGGTGTCATGGATAAATTTCAAGACTTGTAAATTAAATATTTATTGCCTAATCCTTACAAGAAGAAACATCACAACCCTAGGTTGTTTCTGTAAGGAAATAGGCAGCTGCTAAATGCGTAGAACATCTTCGACATTTTCTTCTTTTTTTTGTTCTATCTTCAAAGGTTCAATGACTTTTCTGCCAGAGTTTATAACTCAACTTGGATTTGGGGAGTGTTTCATGCTTTTTTTGTGAACTGCTGATGCAATGCTATCAAATTGAAATGAACCTTTTTCATTATTTGATCAGTGTAAAATGCCTCCTCAGACAGTTTTTGCATTTGTGAATTACCTCTGAGAAAAGTAATTTATTGAAGTGATTTGAAGATGGCCTTGGTGTCATACCTTTATCTGCTCTACAGCCTTTATGAGCTCTCCCAAATATAGTGATTTATGAGAATATTTTATTATTATGGTTGTTTTAGGCATTGTTTATGTAGGAGGGAGTCTTTTTTGTCCCTGTGCGTTCCATTGCCCTTCATATAAAAGATGTGTGTCTGGGTCAAACCCGGACAGCATGCGCTCTTAGGTCATGTTTCCTGCTTGTGCTCAGACCCATTAAACTTGAGGAACAGGTGAAGGTAGACAGTCTCTATCCTCTTTTTGACCTAGCCACCCCAGCAGCTGCTCTGCTAATGTACCCACGCTTCCAGTATGTCCTCAAGTTATTCTGAGTATCTCTTATTCCAGTGCTTTAAGTCATCAATTATTGTAAAAGGATTTAGTTGAAATATACAAAGGGCAAACAAACATAAAAATTAAAAAAAATAAAAAATATCTTCATCATAATAGTCCACTTTACTTTACCATATGTCCTCAATAGCCATACAACACCTTGTGTAAGGAGCAGATAAAAATAATGTTGCAGTTTACTGAAAAATTCTTGACACTTGTGATCATAATTGATTTTCATTATATGAAACACTGTAGACTTTATACTTTCTCTGTTTCATAATCTCAGGTTTTTAAAAGACATGATGAAGGAATTTTCATTTTTAGATGTACTTTCTTTTATATTGAACAAATAAGTGAAAATGAATGGTTAAAGATACAGTCCAGGGCCAATTTTTTTTTTTGTTTTCTAGTGGGAAATAATCTCTATTGGATATATGTGCAGTCAACACAAAAAAAAAGATGTTATACTTGAACTTCATTTTACGTACAGAACAATAGGAGAGGAATGTCTAAAAGCCTCTTTTTTAAACTGGTTAAAGTCAAGGTTAGACTTTTAAATTTACCTTGAAATCTGAAATACTGAAATCAGAAATTGTTCTTTATATGAAGTGTATTTTTTGGGTGACATTTTAACTATTGCCCCAAGAACCCCCTGTGCTATGGCATTGAAATCAAACCATGATGTAAAGACTACTAAAAGATTACACAACTGTTTTCTTTTTTAGAACAGAATACAATTCTATTACATGAAAGAACTGGACAATTGTAAATTTTACATTCCAAAGACAAATTTGTAAAAATTATGCAATAGAAGTGTTTGGAATGTCCGCATTTAGAAAGAAAAATAAACATGTGTGTGTTTAATAGCAGTTACACCACTGACAAGCAGGACAGCCTTACACTGTATCTATTCCTTAGTAGTTTCAGTGGTGATGAAGTTTTGCTCTAATTCTTTCTGTGAGTACAGTGACTTACATATTTCATGCTGGTCATTGAGCTCTCATGAAAAGTACTGCAAGGTTCAACACATTTTGTCTTGTGTGTGTGGCACAAAATGTTATTAGATCCAGCTCTGGCTGGAGCCTCCGCCATTGGTCTCCCTCATTTGCCTCTGTAAGGTTTTATCATGCTGCGATGACTTTTTAAAATTGGTTTTCGTGCAGGGACTGATTTATTTAATGCAAGTTTGCCGTCTGCATTGTTCTTCACATTCATATTGGAATGTGGCTATAGCCTTTATGCCTGTAAAATGAGGCTTCTACATTAGCAGAATGATTTTTTTTTTATAATGATTAATGTTGCTATTTAGTCATTCAGCGACGTAAATGTACAGTATAGAAACTTGGCAGCGGGCCAACATACTTTAAAGATATTAGAGCACATGAGAAAAAAACGTGCAGGGTAATTTTTATATATGAAAACTAATAAATTGGCTTTCCTAAACGAATGGGAAAGGTGAGGCGATGTAGGCTTTATCACTATGGAGACATGCTGACGTTTGTGATATATGAATAATGTATATGCTTCCTGCAGTGACAGTATGTATAGGATAACAGTAAATAAGAGGTGTTGTGTGAAGGTGATTCGCTCAGGCTGAGATTTTTCACACTGCACTTGTTCAGTGTTACCTGAAACTGAGTTTAGCAGATCGAGTTCAGTATCCTCTTTTATGGTTTTTGTTTGTTACTTTTTGAAAGACTCCTTTTTGTTTGAAAGACTCCTTTCACCGCATATGTCATAAGACCAATTCAATACACGTTGTAACTGGCTTGCGCTATTGTTAGATTCTGTCTCGCTCTCTCTGTACCTGTTCTCTTCTCCAGCAAATTGAGGTGTCTCTTGTCCTTACTCTAGGAGCAGCAAACCCACGAATCATTTCAAGTGTTGCTGATTCAGGCTACAGCCTCTACATTATTGATCATCCTGCCAGAATCTAGTCAAAAGCATTTTTGCTCTCCAACTAGTTTGAACAAACTCAGATTTGACTTGCATCAGCCTGTGTTGGGGTGTTGACTAGATTTATTATGTCCAGGTTTTAAACTCTGGCTTAAACCAGTGCTGGCGCTGGATTGCATCCCAAATAGGGGATGTTTGCAGTTCCCCTGCGGATTAGGCCACGTGTTTTCCGAGCCAGTCCTGGTGGAGGGATATATGACAGATGTGGCTTTGTGCCATCACAGGCTCTGCTGTGAGCAGTGATAAGTTTAATCGCAGGAAGTTAGAGATGTCACTTGGTTTAATAGGCAGTGATGGATGAACGTGTCTGCTAGCACATGGGCTGTACACTCAAAGGCCTTGAGAGGTGCCTTACTGTCTACTACATGCCTAAACAGTTACTTTTTAAGGCAGCATGTTTCATGCCACATACATGGTACAAAAGTTCAAAAAGCCTTTCATTTTTAATGATACAGTATGCTGCTTTAAGTTTATGTATGTGTCTATGCATAGCTGTATTTTACACAATAAAATAAAGTATTAGTAATACTTAAATACTTTCCATTTCATTCACTCCATAAGCTCCATTTCCTGCTATAAACAAACCAATGACTGTCGTTTGCCTCAGTAAACCTTAATTTGTTGAATATTAATAGTAAGTTGGTAATTTAGTTCTTAAATTTAGATATTGGGTCACATTAGGAATGTACTGTAGAATATGCTTATGCAGAGCATTTGCTTCATAAGTGTTAATAAACAGCCAATATGATGATAAAAGGTATTGTAATAAGCAACTAGTAATAGTGAGAGTTTGTCCCTGTACGTGTTAACAAAAATTTAATTTTCCAAAACTTATATAATAATAAGTAATTTAAATATATTGGAGGCAATATTTATTGAATAAATTATTTTAATTTAGATCTGTCCTCCTGAATAATTTTTTTTAATGCAATGCACTGTGAGATTGCTTTATGCTGAGCAGCAAAGGATCATGGGCTGTGTGGGCCCCTGGGCAAAACGTTTGCTCACGCAACGCTTGAGAAACGTTAGTGCAAAACACCACACTTCAAGGCCCTTCCTCCATGTTCGATCAGAGGCCCTGTAGTTTCAGTGGCCCTTGTGAAGTAGACAAACTAAAATACATTGTTGATTAGCGTTGCAAATTGGTTTGGGCTAGGGGTCCCACGGGCCCCCTGCACCCCAAGGGCCCCTGGGCAGCGGCCCCACTGGCCCGATCCATAATCCGTCCCTGATGCTGAGGAATTGTGATATTGTGAAATAGGCTTAATTTTTCCAAAATCCTTTTAAAAACTAGCTGATAATTTTTCTGCGAACCTTTAGAAACATGCATTATCTTGTAAGCATGTCTAGTGTGCCTTAAAGCACTCTCTAGGTAGGCATTTCATTATGTCTGGGAATAGAGCTGTAGTGTTGCAGCATAAAGGCAGGATGTTGGGTCATTTTAGAGGAGGACAGTAAAACTAGTTAGTCCCACATTGTTTGTGTCATTGTCTCTCTCTCCACCTCTTTTTTTAAAAGGGTGTGCATTGTTTAAGTGTTCTCTAGAGCTGCAGAGTTAGAAGAACTTAATTAGCACTTCCTTAATGAACATCATGAGAACATTACAATGACATTAGCAGGCAGAATGGACAGATCATAAAGGACTGCACTAAAAACAACCCTCTTTTCTGGCTTATTGCTTCGAATGATAAGACTCTAAGCGTATTCAGATTGTCTGCAACTATACTGTATTGTTGGGGATTTTTTATGGAGTACATCTTGTCATTGCTAGCTTCAGCTAACCTTTAGCAAGTTCATGCAAATACTTTTTATATCTTCAAGGACATTGGAGAAGATGGAGGGTGGACCTTGAGTGTTGCATTTTAGGTCTGGCCTTTTGTAATTTACTGATGAACCATGCACAATGAAACCAGAGACATTTGTGTTTTCAAATCGTTTTAATTTTAATTTACTGAATATAAAATGTTCTAAATTGGACAGCTCAGATTCATCACTCTATGTCAGGATGAATGCTTCATTTAACTCTTAATTAGGAGAACAAATTGTCTGACATTTTCTGATTCAGGAGGGGGAATTGCTGCGCATGTCTTGAGATGGATCTGACAGGTGAATTGGGCCGCTCTTCGCTCTGAAATAAGACTGTTAATGTTAGGATGGCTTTCACTAACACAAACCATTCCCCCTCAGGCTTAAGGCTGGAGCCACGTCCCTGTCGACCAGCAGACAAGCTGTCAGCGACTGACAGTCTATTCCCACAGCGCGAATGCTTGAAGAGGCTGAATTGCAGAAACCGTAACACTGGCTAGAAGATCCAACACCACTACTGATACTATTTAAAGTTGAACTTTAAGTAAACTGTAATGATAAGGATAGACAGGGATAAGCGGATCAAAATGCAGGCTTTATTATAACTCTAGGTTGAGACAAGCAGGGTCGAAACAACAACAATCAGGAATGGGAGAGGCAAACACAAGAATAATCCGATCAGGGGTCAGGCGAACAGAATCTAGAGGAGCAGAGACAAAGGCAATAATCCGAGAATGGCTGAGTAGGTAACAGTAAATCCACACAGAAAACTTGGAAAAAGGCTTATAGAGGGGTGAACCACAATGATCGGCGAAGACCTGAACACAAACAACTCTTTAATTAAATACACGTGATAACGAGGGGAGGAGGAGCTAATCAAGGGAGGAGGAGTTAATCAAAAACCACAGTGGCAAATAAGCTGGCTGGAGACAAAACTGAATAGGCATGGACACAGAGGGAGACACATCAAAATAAAAGTCCACAAAACAGTGGAACAGTAATGAAAGTACTGTCTCTATAGTAAATGTTAATAGTAAAAATAATACCTTGGTATTTTTTGTACCTGCTTTAATATTGTTGTTTTTTTTTATTATTTAATAACTGTTTAATTACTGTGTCACATAAAAGAGCTAAATAATTTCTGTTGTTTTTATATGACGATTTAAACCGTTTGTAAGATTAATGATGTGAAGTTCTAGTGATGTATATTTAGTGGAGAAAAAAAAAGATCTCATTAGTTGCTCCGCTGGTTTATAGATCTAAAGGAAAGAAGTTTATGTGTTGGTGGGAATGTATGTGTGCGTGTGTGTGCTAACAAACAGCTCACCATTACCTGGAGCGAACCCAGACATAAGCATGTCATTTCACCGTTCTGCAATCTGCACTGTATATTTATTATTTTCTTAGTTCTGGTACTGAGATCAGACCATTTAGATTCCCAGCCTCAGATGAGACAAGTCTTACGCTGCTATCCGCACATATCTTTCCCAGCTATTAACCTTTACGACTCATGTGTGTAACATAAACCAATAAGCAATAAGACATGAAAGAAAAGATGGTTTAGTACTCACATGCCATTTCAGCCGCTGCTGTTGTGTGTGCTCAAATATTTGTAAATCTGATTTAGATTCAGCTTTAAAATGCATGTTTTTAGTGCAATAGACACAGTAATCAAAATTAAACACGTTTATAGCAGTGTATCTAAGATACAAGCTTATTGTATATTAGAATGTTGTTGGGAAGCAACAGCTCATTTGCATGTAAAGAGGCATGCACAAGAACAGCACTCGAAATATGCATTTTCAAACAAATGTGACACATACTGTAATCTGTAGGCTTTTTGGAGTTCGCATTCTGGGGACTTATATTACATATTGTAAAAAGGGGTCTCCTTTGACAGCCTCGGATAAGAATGGACATATGCGTTTTAGTTAATATTAAGAGTCAAACAGTAATATCAGACTGTGGGATACCTGTTTAAAAGGTGTGGTGGTTAAAATATTTACTCTATACAGTTTTAAATGCAGAAACATCGACTGTAAAAGTGAACTGTTCGGAAACTAGTTTGTTTGTGGTGCTATAAAAAAAAAATATTGTTTTTTTTCATTGGATTTAAAAATTTGTATGCTGTTTTTAAGATGATTATGAAGTATCATTTCGACTATGATTGGCCACAATTTTAATCAAAAGACTAGTATCTCTTATGATGTTCAAAGATCTTTTGATGGCTTTAGATGTATTCTGAGCAGGTACCTTGATCATCACACGGCACTCTGAGTTCTGTATTTTGATTAATTACCCAGAAATTTGTAATGCATATGGATCATTAGTTTATCTCCAGGCAACAAAAACACCATCTATTTATATGAATGGATGTATGTCTGTGCTTCGACAGCATATCTTCTATTTCAAACTTTCTCTTTATTTTTTTTCTACACTTTTGTCTCTCATACACTATAATACTTGTATTTGATCTCTTCTTCTATCACTTCATGACTTCTCTCTCTGTCTGTCTCTCCGGGAAGCCTTACAAGATGCAGGTTAAAACTTATGTATAATAGATGGAGCTCTCGGCTGCAGGTAACAGACGGGGGGAGTTTTGAGTTAGGGATTTCAAAATGTCATATTGTTGATTCGCAGAGCAGGATGGATATAAACATGAGCGGAGAGAGAGATGGGTAAGGATAGGTTTTTGAGATGAGTGCTGGCCCATATCTATAGTGCCTTGTTTAAAGGTCTGTTTTTCTGTCTTGTTCTTTGTGTATGGTAGTCACGAGGCAACCCGATTCATGTTCCTCATTCTTGCCTGTCCAACTTTATCCACCGACCCCAAGGGAAAGAGAGAGAGACAGAAAAGCATTGAGACAGGGCTGGTTTATCTGTAGCTGACCAGGGGTTGGATAATCCAACTCCACACAATGAATGTGAGCAGAGCTCTTTTGACCGAATCAAACTCTGGGTATGTTTCTGTTCTTGTTAATGTGATACAAACACCAATTTTAACACTGCAACACATGCCTGTGAGACAGACGTGAAAACCACCAACGCACGACACAACTGAAAAAAAAAATTTTTTAAAAAAATAATAAATAGCTCTAGTAATATGCATTCTAATAAGCAACTAATAGGTGTATCAGTAAAGAAAGTGTTACCTATTTTTCAATATTACCTGTTTAACATCTAATAATGACACCTTATGGTTAATTTTCCTATTTTAAGAATGAAAATGAGTAAAACTATAACTTTATAGAAGGTGATTTTTATTTAAAAATAGTAAGGTTAAGTCTTTAGGTTTTATTAACAAAAAAAAAAATCATAAATACTTGAAAAGTTGAAGAAATACTCTTTAATTGTCTATACTCATATTAATATTTAGGTTCGTATGCAACTCAGTCACATCCCTTGATTGAGTCATGTACTGTACATCTCATCGCATTTCTTTTCCACTCATTCAGAAAGACCAGGCAGCAATTGCTATAATGATCAAGCAGCCGTCAGACCATTTCCTCTGCGAACCTGATTAGCCGTTTGTCGTCATTTAGCGGCATTTAGTGCTGTAATCAGAGAGATAACACATTTAGCCTGTCTATTCTGGGATTTCCCATCATCCCTCTTTGTCTGAATTGGCAGCATGGAGCCCAGGACATGGTTAATTGCTGTTTTTGCGCTTTGCACGTTTAATTTTCCTTTCACACTCAACATCCTGTAATACGCGTTTAAGCCTGCTGTGGCGTTTCCAGTGTGGTGAATTTAGGTTTGGCTCATGTCTGCGCCTGATAAACATCGCCGCGTATGGATGTGTGTTTGTGTTTGTCGGTTCCATTATTGATTGGCTGTAATCTGGCAGTGGCCACTCAGTGGAGTGATGTTCCCCTAGGCTTTAATTATATCCCCATGTGATTTGCATCTCAGCGCTGCCCCTCGCTAATCTCATCTCATCTACCTCCCCTACGCCGCCCCATCACCCCCCTGATTTATTGAGTTTGTGTCACTCTCTGACACTTTTTTCCTCCCTACCCCACCCAGAAAAAAGTCCAACTAAGCGTCGGTTAGCCTAGCCTACCATAGCACAGGCCACAGCCAGAAAGATCCATCTCAGCTATTCCGCTCACATACTCCGTCCCCCGATGGAAGGAGAGACTCATCCAAGGATGAACAGACTTCTGGGACCGATGCTGTCTTCTCGAGCAGCACAATGATTTGTTTGAGAGTTAACGCCTGTCTGAGCCTGGAGTTCTAACCGTCCTCTGCACAGCCAGAGCCACTGGATTTGGCTTCTGATATCTGACCGACTTTCGGTTTTCTAAAGAATCAATGGATTTGTTTGTTTATTAGCCAAAAGCGCAAAAAAGTCCCTTTTTTGTGGTTTGGCTCCACTGTGCTGTGGATATGTACATTGTATCGTTGTTAGGGTGACCTTGTCGCGAAGCTGTCCATTGATTGGGTGCATTGGAAAAGCTTTGACAGAGGCTTTTGTGGAAGCTTGCACATTGTCCAGCATTGCTGGGCGAGCTGCCATCCGCCATGAGCTACATGCTTGTGAATAATGGCCTTTTTCGGGAGAAGTTCCACAGAGGAAGCGCACCCAACCTTCTCGCCCCTCCTCAAGTTGAATCCTTACGACCGCTGCATAAACGTCTCAGCATGGAGGCCCTGAAGAGCAAAGCTCCCGACTTGGGGCCGATTAAATGGCCATCGATCGTCACCATCTGTAAATGGAAGCAAAGTCTGACTGAGAGACTTCTAAAGAGACACCGAAGGAGTTGCAGTCAGGTTAGCAGCTCTTTATTTAGTTTAAGTTAGACCAGCAACCGAATCTTTTAGCCAGTGTTTCCCAGACAATCAAAGACTGAATGGTTTTTAAAAACAGACCACTTAAGAATAATAATTGCTCACAATTCTCAATAGATCCTTTTAACCACCTTCTTGCTTTTGTTAGATAATGCTATTTTAAGTTCTCTTGTCTCTCTGGTGGATTAAGCTGCTCTTCCAGTTTTTATTGAACCATTGAACTGGTTTCATAATTTCTGAAGTTGATTACACAGGCCTGGCTCTCGACCAAAAGCGGTCCGTGCATTAGCCTTTGAAACATCACTCACAGATGCTGCCAGCACTCAGAGACATATTCAGTGGAAAAGAGACTAATGAAACAAATCAATGTAAGAGCTGTCTTCTGTCTTTAGAAGGATGCCAGAGGTGTTAAAACAATTTAAGGTTGGACGTGCAGCCTGAAGGCATATTTTAGACACAAAATGCTCAGGAAATGTTATGCAGTGTAGACAGTGTGACGGGTTTGTGTATGTTAGGCTGGTTGTGCTAATACAAAATTGCTCTTACTACTCTTGCAATTTGTGTCATTATTTTTCAAAGTCAGTAAAATGAACAAAAAAGCTTGCATTGGACTGAGCTATATCTAGGGACCACCAGCATATAATAGAGATCTGTGGCGTCAAATAACATCCTAGCAACCACATGATAACACACTTAGAGCCTCTTATTTTATTTTGGTGGTGAGCACTGCATGGTCAAGCACTTGCTTTTTTTCAGGAAACAAAAATGAGTTGATACACTTTAAATAAATTATAGTTGCGGTACAAGTTGATATGATGGATGAGATGAGAGGATGAGAGGACATTAAGTCCCTGGTGGAAAGGGGCAAGCCACTGGGGATTTGAAACTGTCTTTAAGGAGCTGAAACACTGTCTTTTAGTGAACACTAATGGTGATTATTAAGGTGCTTGTGGTGCTTAATGCAATGGCCATAGGCTAGGTTCACAGAATCTCTTCTTGGATCCAACAAAAAGCTATTTCTCCAAAGTAAGTTTTGGCACTGCCTCTGTATCTGCAGAGCTAACCTCTCTGCCCCTTGCATTAAATTATAATCACTCCCCTGTTTAACTTTCCACTCTTCAAAATCTCCCTCTGCTCCTGGGTTCCATGCACTCCTCCGTAATCCAATTAGCTAAACCCAAGAGGAAGTTCTCATAACTTCCAGCACTTTTTATTCCATAATTCAGTGAACTGGTGTGGTTGGTAAATCTAAGGCCAGGTCAGAGGTATAATATCTGACAGTTATTTTGGCAGACTTAAGTGCTCCTACAAGCTTGTATACCGTAAGCTCAGATTTGCTTTTTTTTCCCACACTGAAAATATTTGGTTAAATATTTTATGTTTAACTAAATATTTTGGGTTTTGGGAATCAATAATTAAAGGGGATTATTAATATTATTATTTATATACTATTGTGGTTTTAATCTATATATATTTTTTTTTATTAAATTAAATTTAATATAATTTTCTCTAATGTTAATTTCTATTTGGCTTCTTTTTTCTATAGTAGTTGCAAAGGCAGCATTTAATGTTTTTAATATCATCATTTTATTTTTATTAATTTTATTTCAATTTATGAAAACTTAAATCACAACAACAACAACAAAAAATTGCTACAGTAGTTCAGCAGTGTGCTTGGGCTTACTAGACTAGATGACTCTGATGACTTCTTTAACTTTGAACACTTCCTATATGTTTAGTATTCACTAAACACTGATGGCTGTCAGACTCTGTCCAACTTTACAATAACAATGAGTTAAACCAGTACTTTAGACATGCACACACGCAGCAGCAGTATCCTTGCCTTTAATGGGCATGAACTGAGCATGTCTTCAGTTGGCAAATGGCTGTAGCTCTGAGCAGTTCTGAGACACAGCGGCTGCGACATTACTTTGCCAGCGAGTGAAATCATTCACTTTTCATCTGAAGTAGACACTCAGGACAAAGCTTTCAGCAGAGCTACTTGTTTTATCCATCATACAGGAGCTAGAGAAAATTGTTTTGTGTGTGTCTGTGTGTGTGTGTGTGTGAAATCATTTTTGATGTGCCAGTATCAGTCCGAGATATGAGGCTGATTTTGTAGCCACATGTCCAGTTTCAAAGTCTTATCTTGTGCCCCACCCTGTGGTGGTAAATGTGAACTACAACAACAGCACACTGGGCACAACCAGACACCCAGAACATTGTTTTGCCTTTGGCCCTGCAAGATACATTATATAGTTTTTTGTTTTGTATTGCTTTGCTTTTATTTGCCTTTTTTGGCATATTAACAACTTCCTGCTATGGTAGTAAAATATCATAATGGAGTTTTGTATGATAAAAAAAAGTTCTCAGGTAATGTGTAAAGGTCTTTCAGTGCTTATTTTCATTAACACTGTTTCCCCAACAAGCCTGTTTTGCTTCCTACAGTCCAGCATGTGCCTGTCAGACTCTATGTTGACTCTCTCTGTATCCTCTCTCTAAGGTAAAAGAGAAGCTCTGGTCCATAATGGCTTTCACTGAAGCAATAAATGACCTGTCACACACTGACAGGACCAATCAACCACTTAAACTCTGCCCTGCGACGTGGGTTTGAATTTTTTTTGTGTGGACCTTGCAGTGCGGGAGTTCTTGTCTCATCATATGTGTGGGTTTTTTACGGTTTTGGAAGAACAGGAAGAAAGAGTTGATTTTTGAGAGCAGTGGGAAACACAGTAAGAGAGAGGGAAGGAGTGAAGAGGATCTCTAAGTTCTTGTGAGAATTTAGACACGTGGTAGCCTGAGTACTTCTCTTGTATTAAGAGCCGCATGAGAGAGGGGGCTTTTAATTAGAAGCCTGATCCCAGACACTCCCAGTGCCTGCAGTGTGAAGGATCAAGCCAAGTATTTTGTCATTCATTGTGCCGCTTTAACAGCTTTTTTGCTTTCTTACATACGCAGTGTCCAAAATATAGCTTTGCCAAATGCAGAACGCAAGTTGGATTTGGTGAGTAAATGGTACAATGGAAAGACTTAGCATTTAGCCTATAACTTTATTGCAGTGGGAGCTGCAACATGACGTGGTCCTCACAGATGTAAGTGACATGCAGCATTTAAATCCCAGACAAACTGTACTAAATATAACATTTGTTGTGATTCATACATCGTCAAATGACTGCTTTAATCTAGGATGGACAAAAACATGTCACAAATTCACAATTAAATAAAAATAATAATAATAAAAGTTAAATAATATTTTAGAATTCTAATAGTTTTAAAATATATATATATTTTTTTATGATAGTGTTTATATTAGTGCTGTCAAGCGATTAACCACAATTATTTTTTAAATAATATTTTGTTTATAATAGTGCCGTCAAATGATTAATCGCACCCCAAAATAGTTTTTTTTTAGATAATATAAACAAATATTGTGTGTACTGTGTATGTTTATTATGTATATATAAACGCAAACACATGCATGTATATGCACATGTATCATGTTACATAAGTGTGTGTATATATATATATATATATATATAGTATGTGTGTCTTTGTAAATTATTAAAATAATAAATATACACAGTACACACATACATATAAACAAAAACTATTATTTTGAGTGTGATTTCTCACAATTAATTGTTACCCATTATTGTTATTCATTAAATCAATTTTAAAAATGTTAACATTTTATAAGAATATATGTCAAATGTAATAGACACCACTTATGTGAATGAGCAGTGCTGCTGTGTGTGGGAAAATGTGTCGACTAAGTTGGCTTGTCATGTGCTGGTTGTTTTCAGTGTGTATGACACATCCAGCAATTTTTGTGTTAATATTACGTCCACATAGGTGCCATGTTCCCTCGCCCTTGTGAGTGTAGCTGCTTGAGTGGGCACTGCGACGTGAGTGAATGTCAGGGCTGACCACCTGTCACTTGATGGTCTGTCTGTTGAAAGGTGGGAAAATTAATTTGACAGCATCTTATGACATTTTCTACAGTATTATACAAGGGTTTATCTCGGTGACGTTGTATCACAGCTTGCTGGCATCCATGACTAGCATTTGGCAGTGACACATGGCATACAACTCACACTCACACACACACACACATCCTGAGGCTGTCATCATTTCAGCCATTGACAGTGATAAGTGGTGTTTGTCATCATGTTAGAAGTGTGATAGAAAATGCACAACACTTGTGGGAATTAGAAATGGCTGACATTTTCTTACTGGATAATTTAGCTGCTTTTTAACTGACTTTTCTCACACATTTTCAAGTACACATTATTCATGTGTTTTAATTCTTAATTGAAATCTAATTAATTATGTCCTCCAATTGTCCTTTTCAGCTATGAAATACTAGTATTTATAGAGTATGAGTGTAAAGTGTTGTTTTAGTAGCCTTAAATTCGATCACTTGGCTTTAGAGGACATGAAAAATGGCACACAAGTCATATGGACTGCTTTTTGATTAATTTATAGCCCGTTTTGAAGAATACCCTGGCCACTTTGTTCCATACATTGAACATTTTTGATAACATGCCTTCACCATCATTTCTATACCATTCATTCACATTC
Organism: Enteromius afrohamiltoni; assembly: GCA_034779775.1. Lineage (NCBI taxonomy): Eukaryota > Metazoa > Chordata > Actinopteri > Cypriniformes > Cyprinidae > Enteromius > Enteromius afrohamiltoni. The sequence continues at coordinate 10,548,620 of JAUYWG010000044.1, forward strand.
TGCTTAAACCCATAAGAGCTCAATGGTGTTTGTGTGCCCTGCAGGCGGGATATAAAATGTCACAAGATTTTAATTGGAATGTGGGAGGAAAGAAACCTGCTTAATTGTAGGTTCAGATGAATTGAATGCTCCATAGGGATTGTTAATTATACAAAATACTGTATGATTAACTGCCATTTAGACACTTAGAATGCTTACACAACCACGCGTTCTGAACGAATCAATAAAGCCTTCATCATGTTCATATTCATTTGTATCTAAGCTCACCCCCAGATGGGAGACACTGTGAGAGAGGATTATTAAAACAGAATGAATAACCACACAGCTAAAAGACTGAACCCTAAAGAAATATGAAGCACTGCTATCGCTTCTGTGAAGCTGTACTGTGTGCTAGTAGCCAGTAGGTGGGGTTAATGCACACTGGTTGAGCAGATAGTTAGTACAGCACTCTGGGATTGATTCCGGTGGAGCTGGATGGTTTAACTTAAGCAGTTAAGCATCAGTTGCTGAGCATAAAGCCCCTTGTTTTGATTAAATGTGACTAGGTTGGTTAAAAATAGAAATCTTATTGAATTAATGAGGTTCAGTGATCCACAAGCTACAGGCTATAGCTCTGCTGTTCCTCGCACAGTTTTGTGTCTGCTGTTGAATTATGAATTACAAAATTGCGTTTATTTTTGTTTAGTACGTTCTTAAAATGGAAATAACAGCAGTCTGCTGAATTAATTATCTTTTGAAGTGCCTGATATAGGTTGCATGTCTGTATAATGTCTTATTAATTATTATAATTAATAGTTATAATAATAAGAACGATTATTCATTGTTATTGTTAATTTATGTATAATTGTTTTAATTGTTAATATTAATTTTAATTTATTTATGATTACAAATGCAGTTTTGCCTCTAAAGATGTTCCTAAAAACGCGTATTAAAAAAAGTCAACAAAGTCATTGTTAGTAATATGCACATTTAAATTATTTATTGTTGTTTCATTACTTTGTATCTATTATTTTGTGTCTATTATTGTTATTTCCTTTCATTAATTAATTTAAATAATTATAATAATTAACGTTGTTATTAATTGTTTATTACTAATAATTAAACATTATTATTATTTGTTTTACTTATTTCAAATAAAAAATATAAGATTAATATCAATAATATGCATTCTATTATTATTTATATATTATTTCAAATGGAGTTTTACTTCTAAAGCTGTCACTGAAAAACGTGTTGTTTTTATTATTATTATTTAGTAAAAATAATAATTACTATAAAAATTATAATTATTATTCATATTATTGTAATAGTTTATAAGTACTTATAAAGGACTTTGCATTACCCATTAATAATAACCAACAAACTGGGGTTTTATTAAGGCAAAATTTGTGGTTAATAGCGACTGGGTAATGTTTTACTATGAAGTCCATACCATTCAAGGCTCTGAAAAAGTCTGCATTGCGGGCACAGAAGTGGTGTTTGTGAGTGCCCTTCTGAGACTGAAGTGACAAATGGGACACTCTTTCGACTTTTCTGACGTACATCAGCAAAGGCCAAAAGACTGCAGGTGCATTAATGGGACAGAGCCACTGATGTGCCAGTTTGCTGCATTGCTTGATAACCTTAAAAAGCAAAGAGTGTTTCAGCTAACTGTGTTGAAGTTTGGTTACTATTATGCATAATGTAACTTTTTATTGAATGTTTGGTTTCTTTTATAATACTGCAATTGCTGTTGCGTTGTTAGAAGCAGTAAACCCCTCTGCTAATGATTTTTCAAATGCTAAAGAGGGTTTAGAACACTTGCATTTCTGTCTGCCTTCAGGCTATGTGGCTTATATCTCGGCGTAGCTGTTAGCTTTTCGTGTAGTTTAAGCTTGCTGCAAGAGATCATTTGAATGATTTTATCATGTTGAAAAAGTGCAGCTGTCAGTTAGACATCCGTCTGTCTGATCAAGGGGGGTTTGGGGTGAAGACAGCTCAGTCCCCAGCTGTTCCGGGTTTGATTGCTTCTGCCTTGAGCAGAGATGCTGTCAAGACACACCGCCAGTTTAATCATCAATTGACAGAGCTTTCTCACATACACACTCGTCTACCTCTCTTTCTTTTTTTATTTCCTCTCGTGCTCCATTTCTCACTGTCTTCCTGTTGTTGCCTAACTAAAACATGCCTAGGGTCTACAAGTAGCCAGCTTTCTCTCTCATGCACCCTCTCTGACGCACACACACACACA
>JAUYWG010000044.1:10550949-10561540 GCA_034779775.1 Enteromius afrohamiltoni
CACACACACACACAGAGTCCTCTCACTGGCTCTCTCACTGTCGAGAGCACACTGCTCAGATACCGCCCAGAGGAGTGCCGCTCTCCACAGCTGCGTCCTCTGCTGCCGCCGCCCGCACCCGAATGCAAACTCAGAGACTGGGAGGTGAACCGCACAGGGCGAGAGGAGGAGAGGAACACGCATTGGGGATGACTGCTTACCTGAGCAAGCAGCAGAGCTGTTGTGTGGAGATGCACGGCCGTGTGGGAGATCGCGGAGGGGGCGAGACGCCCTGCTCTTGCAGCTGGCAGCACGAACCTCAGCACGGATACAACTACCAGCCCTCGCCCTCTGCATCCATGTCCACTCTGCCCCGTCACAGGGCCAAACTCACAGCTTCACGCTCTGAGAGCTCCTGGAGGAGTCCAAGCCGCAGCGCACTCCGGGCCAAAGGAGGGAGCTGCGATCTGTGGACAGAGTGCGGCTGTCATCCACACAGCTGGCACGAGCCGTACCAGGTAACTGCTGCCATCTGGAATAGGTACCAGGGAGGTGAGGGCACAGGTGCATTGTGGGAGGTTGGATACGAGGGCTAGAAGTAGTGAGAAGAGTTGGTTTAAGTTGTTAAGGGTTTGAAAAATCCTTGTAAAGTTGTGGAAATTGTGCTGAAAACTGTAAAAAGCTGAATAGAATTTAATGTTTGGGGTCAATATGTGCAGGAATAAATTACATTGTATAATATAGTAAAATATTTTAAAAATTAGTTCCTTGCCGCTGTTGCTTGCCTAGTTGAGGACACATAATTTCCAGCAATTATCGTTGATTTGATTGCACAGATACTACTGAGCTGGACAGTGACGTCTCTGAATTCAATAATGAAATTGAATTTAACTGAAAAGTTAACGTGTGAGTGTTAAGGTTAAGGTTAAGGTTAGGTTTAATCTTTGTCCAGTATTTATCACAAACTGAAAAGTCCTGAAAACTGTAAAATGCTAGCTGGATCAAAAATATTCTGCTTTTGAATGAAGGTGGTTGTGGAATATTTGGTATCAGAGTTTATTAAAAGTGTAATGATCGTTGTATATGTAGCTGTAGCTGCAAGGAAGTCTGTTCTTCTAAGTGAATTTTGCTCTTCTATAAGCACGTATTATCACTGGAGCCCCTGTTCTGACATGCTTGTTTTTCTTGTCGCTGTGTGTGCTGATATCACTTTGTATCGCATGAACAGTTCTACACAACATGGCTCTTAGTTCACAAATACTACAGCAGTGATGATAACGTAATCTGTTTGTTCATGAGCGAGAGAGATCCAGCTAAAAGCTTTGAATCAGACCAATGCATCACGCCCCTTAAGTGTGCTAACACAGCTGGACGCTGCACTCTGAAGACCCTCTGTTTATATGTGTGTGTGTGTGTGTGTGTGTGTGTGTGAGTGTGTACTCTCCTCTTGCGGTACTGATCAGTGTTTACACTCCAGGATTATCTAGAAGTGTAGCTCTGATTTGGTACTTCCTGCATAAGTCATTCAGTGCATATGACACTTATTTTGAGTTTTTGTCATCTCTGGTGGTCAGTCATATATATGGCTAAGGGGATGCTGTGCAAACTGAGAGTGGTTTTCAATCACAATTCAGCTCAAACCATTGACTGGAAAAGGTTAAAGATTTCTGATCTGAGAAGGTCATCAAGAGATGCTATAGCCAGTTGTCTCTCTGTAGGACCAATGGCAAATAAATGTATAAACAGTTAAAGCTTGTTTATTTATTTGTATGTCTGTGTATGTATACCGGTGTACATTAATTTGTATATATATATATATATATATATATAAGTAGGCCTCTACATTAATGCCATTAAATATAATTTTAAAATTTAAAAGACGTTCTCATGATGGCAAAGCTGACCTTTCAGCAACCATTACTTCATTCTTTAGTGATTTTTGAACATTTCTTATTATTATTATCATCAACGTTGAAAACCGATTTTACTGTATTTACTGGCACTTTTTATTAATTTAATGCATCCGGGCTGAATAAAACTATTAACTTTTTTACTAAACAAAAAAAAAAAATACACGATAAGCCTGCTGGTGTGTTTATATATGCATCAGTCCTCTGTAGTCTGCTGCTCTTTGGTTACTCTTAGAATTGCTGTCTCTATGGTGTGCAGTTCTTAAGGCTGTTGTTGTTGACTTTTTCTTCTTGTGCATTATTGACGGTGGTGTGGTAGCTCTATGTATAGTTTCTGTGGCCTGAATTATTGAGAGCCGTAAAGTGGGACAAGAGCAGAGGCACTGAACGCCATTGCAGGACCTCTTTAAGCAGCACATAACACATCTGCAGACCAATCATTATTTACCATCATCTTTAACACTGGATAAGCAGAGCGTTAACTATGTAATTTGCAGTCACTTACTCTACTGCGATATATAAAACTATTTGCTGTCACGCTGTTTTCCAAAGGCAAAATGACCAGTATACTGTAGATATTTATCTTCATTCACTTCTGTTTTGAAATGCTCCTGACGAGTCCTTTTGTTTCACTAAAGGGTATTTTTCATTTGGTAATCTGAAATAGTGCAAATTGAATTAGGAATGTTTGATGAGTAGCTTAACTGAAGCTTCTATGCAATTTTATTCAGTTCTCACAGATAAGGTGAATTGCTGTCATTGATAAGGACAGCTGTAGTTATTCCATTGTGATTATTAACACACAATTAACCTTAGCGTTGATGGGGTTCCTAGATATGCCACACTGTATTCATCATGTATTGCCCGAATTGCATTGCACTTTACATGCATTTTTGAGACAATAAGCCTGTTTAAATCTCGTAAGCATCTTCAAGACACAATGTTAAACAGGTCTCGAAAAACCCCCACTGGCTAGAAAAGTATTGAAGTCTGACGTGATGTATTAAGTTACGTAAAGTGGCATAAACTCTGGGTTTAAAGTTTAAACCCAAGCACTTTCTTGATCTAGTATTAGCCTGCACCTTACCTGCCCTAAACTGCTGATGAGTTGAAAACAGACACTTCTGTGTACCAACTCTGCAGAGGCATGAAGATGCTCGAAGCAGAAAGTCTGCCCCAGTTTGGCTCCACAATAAGCCCTTAAGATGTTTGTGTTCGTGCTCCCTTTACCAAACACTGCAGAGCTGGTCTGCTTTACACCATAAACACACACACACACTTCTTATATTAAATGTGGATTCAGACACAGCATCTTATTTCTTTCTTGCATCTTTAGCCTTAAAAAACCATGGCGTACTATATGCCGTTTCATTCTATACGGTACCATTTGTAATGTCCACAGACGTAAATTAATTTTTATTCCTTAATGTTGATTGAGAGCTGTGTTTGCAGTTTGATTATGTAATGCCATCACCTCTGTGCTCAGCTGGGCCACGTGAGCACTTGCTGCCTGAAAGAGGCCGGTCGTGCTCTGCATCAGTGCATTTGCAAGCACTTCCACACAGATAACGCTGGGAAAATGGGCAACAGCCACTTCAGCCGATTGTGTCTAGAGAGTGAATTAATGAACAAATCAACAAAGAGTCTGTGTTCCTGTTGAAGCGCTTTTCTACCCAGATGTATACAGATTTGTTACATTTTGTCCAGCTAGGGTTTTAACTAAGTACTGGCTGTTTTGCAGTGTGCTTTTACATCGAGAATAGATGCTGTCTGTGTACTTTGAGCTTTTATGTTTTCTGTATATCAATGCTCTAGTCCCCTCTCAATGTCTACAGTCTAGTTCTCATTAGCTCTAGAATTGAGATGAAGTGACTTTTTAGTCCAGCAACCCACTGCCCTTCCCGCTGCATTGCCATTTCAGTCAAACTAAGCAATGAAGAAACCCAAATATCCAAGTTTGTAAGTTTTGGGCGCTGCTATTTTATTTCACGCTATCAAGATATCTCCATGATATTATAATCTGTATATAGATCACTGTACAATGATACCACCACAGCGCTGTGTTGTACTGATTACTTCCTGAAAGAACAAAATAAGCACTACATAACACTATCAGGGGATCTTAAATTACTCTGAACTGTATTCAGTTTCAGTGTGAGGTCACCAAATACTCCAAAGCCTCATAAAAACAAAATGACTCATCATTTCTCAGCGCCCTCTTTGATCTTCAGTGATAATCAGTCAGGTACCTGAATTAAGTTTTAGATGTGCTGTTTTTATGTTTATCTCTGCCGAAAAAGTTCATAGACACCTACATTCATAGAGTTAATATCACACTGTCTGACAGAGTGCTGATGAACTTGTGGGTGTTTGATGTTAGTCTAAAATAAATCTGCATATAATTTGCATATTGATGAATGCAGTCGTATTTATTTATAATAGCACCTAGCAGGAGCATGCAATGTTTTAACAATGACAGATTCAAATTTAAATATGGCTATAGCCTTATAGAACATTATTCTATTCTTGATCATTTATTAGAAACTTAAATCTGCATGTGCAAGAGCGGTCTTCACACTTATGACTAGTAGTTTAGCAATGTCATTGTTGAAAATTGGACTCATCTTTCTGAGTGTATGTGTCTCAGAGGATGGCCTCTTTATGACTCACTTTCTGAAATAGCCAATATTGCTCTTTGTCATCCAGGGAGACATTAAACTTAGCTTTTGCTCATTTACGTTCTGTTTGCTTTTTATTTCCGACCATTAAACTGTCATATTTTGAGATAACGCTGCAATTATCTCTTTTAATCTCTTTAATGTTTGTCTGCCGTTCCGTGATCGACCTCATCAGTAGATAATAGCTTCAGCTAGATGGCACATTTTTGTTGTTGATCCCACCATGTCGTTCATTACAAAAGCACCTTGTGTGGGAGATGCCCAGAGTGTGTATTTAACCCTATAAAGCCTACTGTATCATATTTGACATGCAAATGTGTCTAAATTATCAACATAATCAAAACTTTGCAGGACAAAAAAACTCAAGTTTTAGAAGATTTTAGCATGTTAATGGCTATGAAAATATTGCTACTGCTGCTGTTGGTTAATGCTGTTGTTGCTGATATTGACAGTAATACTCTGCCAAGAGTATTTAAGACATATTGCTGCTGCACAATTAGCATTTAAAATAACCTGTAGCAGATCTATACAGGTGGAGCTGGCGAAGTGGAGGGTTTCAGAGCAACTATACCCTCAAGCTGCTTTATAAAAAACGGAAAAACTCCACTGTTTAACTTTAGGGGAATTGGAAAATGAGCCTGTTGAGCCTGTTCCTTTAAATGTAAAGCAAGTTCTTTGGCTGTATATGCAACATGAGACAATCAGCTTGTGCCAAGTGGTTTAACACTGTTTGACTCCTTTAACAGAAAATGTTAAATTCACAAAGCCAATTTTCCACAAGCTAATATGATTCTTTAGGATCTTAATGGACCCCTTTAAGGACTTACTTGCCAGATTGTGGCATTTGTACACAATTTCTTACTTTCTGTCATCTGTTTGAGTATTAGACTTTTTAACAAGTGAACAGGCTTTTAGTATCATTTTAAAATGTCCATCTTCAGGTTGTGCTACATGTTTTTTACTTCAAATCTGTACTGATACTTATAAATTGTAAGAATATATATATATATATTATATTTCCAGATGAACACTTACCACACTGAAGGTTTACATGGCATTGTTTTGCTCCACACAGTACTAAACTACAGAGCTGTCATCATAAATGGAAGCATTGGAATATCATCTTACTATCATAAGACATGTTATTGGGCAATATAGAGTACTAACTAATATTTAAATACATCTTACGTCTGTTATGAAGGTCTCGTAGATTTACATTACAAGCTGTCATAATATCCTGCATAGTTTAGCTCCAACCCTAATCAAACACATCTGAAGCAGCTAATCAAGCTCTTACTAGGTATACTTGAAGCTTCTAGGCAGCTTTGTTAAGGCAGGTTGGAGCTAAACTCTGCAGGACACCGGCCGTCCAGGATCGAACTTAGTTCAATTAACTTTTCCATTTAAAAGAAAAAAAAAAAAATAGGATTGTTTTATATATCAGGCTTTACAGGGTAAAACATACACAAAATGTTTAGTATGAACTCGAGCTGACTTTGCATTTCAAACCTCGTTTTTTTTCTTTTTGCCATGTGCTTTCCAACACGTCTCTGCGCTTCTCCTATCTTTCAGAGATTGAGGCTGTAGTTCTCAAGGCGGGAGATGTATTAATGTAATTAGAGGCAGTGCGCAGTAAGCAGGGACAGCCTCAATCTCTGCTGCCGATCGATCTTTAGTCGCCGGCTGCATCTCCCCGGGGATTTGTGTAGTAGGCCATCTCTGAATGCTAATGCATCTGTGATAAGCCTCACAGCCTCCAGCTGAATGAGTTTGTGTTGTATGCTAGCCCACCTTTCATTACTTGTTAAATGTTGTGGTCCTCTAGTGGCACCGAACGGAATTACAAAAATAGTGACTTGTTTTCAGTTAGGGTTCTTAAACACAGATCTGCCATTGGTCAGAAAAACTGAAAGCCCTTCCATAGGTTGACGTTCAGTTGTGCAGGCGAAGCATATGACAGACCTATTATCTGGCAATATTGTCGACTTGATTGCACAGACATTATTTAAACTCAGCTGGACAATGACATCACTGAATCAATAATGACTTTAACTGATAAATTGTTTTCTATTGTCCTCTTGCTTTATCGACAAACTATTGTCCTGTTGAACACTGTCTATCTTACAATCTGTATTGTATATTAGTGCTCTTTTAAAATTGCTCGACTGCTGCTGGTGACAAAATTATAGGAAAAGTGTGTGTTAGAATCTTTAGTCACAGTTGGGTTTACACAGAGGTTTGCTATGGCATGTTTTCAATCAAGATTCCAGATCATTTTCTTCAAGCTCACCACAGATTATTCAGATGTCATTCTGATTCAGTGCTCAAGAAACCTTTTTTGTATTATTATCAATGAAGAAAATGGTGTTCTGCTTAACATTCAACTATATTAAAGATTTTTAGGATTATTTGAATAGAAAGAGCAACATTGAAAAAGAAATCCTTTGTAACGTTCTAACCATCTTTGCCATTTCTGTATCTACAGTATATAATTAATCCCTGCTGAGTAGAAATGTTATTTGCTGACCTAAAACTTTTGAACTGTAATATGTGAGTAATGGCTGACATTCCATTACATTGTGAGTAACACTTTGAATTATCATTCACAGCCACTTCACGAGGACATTTATCTAAATGAACCTTTTCCAACCGGTAATCTAGCAGCAAATGTAATTAAGCTTTTTTAGTGTGAATATGGCTCATATTTAAGGTCATATAAGGCCGACAGTGTCACTGATCCACCCAAACTGCTTATTTACCCATTCAAATACTAATACAGTAGTTTTAATTGCATGCATATCATTATATTTACTTACAGCTTAAGAATATTTTTGCGAGGTTTTGTGTTCTGCAGTGATTCACAAGATCTATTCTTGCCTCCAGCGACACAGATTATTACCTATAGCGATCAAATTTAGCTTAAGTGTGCCGATATTGCGCAGTGAATTGTGCAGTTCTACATAATGCTGTGTGAAATGAGCTAATATTTTCTAATAAAGGCTAATGATGGGGTTACACTTCACAATACTCAAAGAGGGTACACCGAGAAGTCCGGCCTCGCTGCTCTGTGGGAGAAATAAATTGACTTTGTGTTATCAAGCAGGGAGAAACCTTCAGGTCATAAAAACACCTTTTCCAACAATGTCCATACTCTTAAACAATGTTTTTCATCCTTCATCTAATCGATCTGTGTGTATGTACTGTGAATATGTTTTGCCGTCGACTATCGTTTTAAAGTTGTGTTCTTCATCATGGCATCTGTGAGCTCAGCAGTGCCCGTCATGCTCTGCTGTATCCCTTAATAAAAATCTAGACCAGTTCACGCATCTCCAATCCGCTCTGATCTTTATCTCTTTCTCTTTCTGTTTTCCCCTCCGTCCATCTCTCTCGCCCTCCCTTTCTCTCTTTTCACAGGCAAGTCCTGCCCCAATTATTGTCAACACGGACACTTTGGAATCTGTACCATACGTGAGTTTTGAGTTTTCATTTATTTATCGCATGTTCATAACATTATGCACAGCCGTGACATTGCAGATCATCCGCTGGGATCAGATCAATGCTCATACGGAGTGAGTGGCGAATGAGTTTGACATCCTTTTTTTGCTCTTCATAAATCTAGTGTCATTTATCACTCTCCGCTCTGCTCAAATACAACCGGCGTATTCAATGATGGCTGGATTTTCATAAATTAACCAGATGAGGAGGCCGGGGATTATTGGTGGGTTAGATTAGCACAGGCTTTTGAAATATTAATGTGTGGAGTCAACTGTTTTTTTGGTGGGCTGTATGAGAGTTAAATGGTTTAAAATATATGTCAGATCAGTTAATTATTTAGTTAGTATGCTGGCTTAGAAAGTCGCTAGGTTGTAGGTTTTAAAGCGAAAGGTAGATAAATGCAAAGGAATATCCTGAATGAACACATATTATTGGAGTGTATGAGGAGAGCAGTGTTGAATCAGACACCAACACAAAGCTATAAACACTCAGCACGGAGTGTATAGAGGTCACAGACACACTAACAACACAGCTTGACATTCAGTCAGCTAAGGCAGGTTTTGTCTGTCTCCTACAAACTCCAAATATACATCTGTGTTATTTCCTGTTTTCGCAATAATGTCATTGGGCCATGTACAGAAATGGCCAGCCATTTATAACCAACATATGCACGAGCAAAAATGGCCAGTTGTTTATGAACGACCCAGAACATTCTTTGTTCTGCTTGAGCTTGCTTGTTCAGCCTGTAATAATGCAAAAAATATTTTAGCCAATCAATCGTTTCTCCACAAAGCTCTCTTCCTGTTACATCAAGGAAGATATCCATCTGTTTTTCTGCTCTGAATTGTCTGTAGTACACGGCCCTTATGCGCACCTTTCACTGAAGATAATTTCATTTGATTCTCTGCCTGCGTCTCAGTAATGAAATATTAACATCAAGGCATATCCAGATGACAGTAAATGTGCCGTGTTTAAGTCAAAGCGCTGTACTTCCATCAGCAACACAAGATTGACCATGACATCCAGAATCCAGTTACATGTATAATACTGTTAAGTCGGTTTAATTGCTTTTCCTCCTGCTTTTCCTGCTGTTCTCAATTTAAAGCCCACTGTGGACATGTGTTGGAGTATGTGTGAGATTATGCTGATTATGAACTGCTTTAAACGGCAATCTGTCTCTGATAGAACTCCTAATAACCTAATACAAGAGTACAAGCTAGAGAAGATGGAGTTCTGGGAAAAGAAAACACTGATGGCTTACTCTAGTAAAGCAGGTGTTCACTCTGAGTTTAGCCTATAAACACACCCTGTGTGTTTGCGCACGCACGCGTGTGTGTGTGTGTGCTCTCAGAATCTCTAAGCATAATAGATTTATTTTTTTTCTTTTCTGAGAACTTCAAAAGTCATTACAACAATATTAAGAGTGTTGTAAACATGATAAGTTTGATACGGCATCAGGTTTTGTTTTTATACAACCTGGTTTTTAGGGGTGGACCATTATACTATTTACATCGTACATACTCATAAAAAAAACCACTTTGTAAAATAGTTATTGAGTCATCTTCGTGGAGATGGAAAGACTGAACTGCTGCAGTAAAGCCAGTGGGAAAGGACCAAATCAAACTCATGTATTCATGCAGTACATTTATCCTACACACACACACACATTCACTCACCTTATTAAAAGGACCACTTCATTAAAAGGAACCTTTGTTGCTTTAGTGGCGATTTGCCTTGGGTTAAATGCTACTTGGGCTTTGTGCTGTTTATCAAGGAATTGTCAAGGCTAGTTGAAAACCAAGCTTAAAAGACAGATTTTCATTGGAGTCATGAAAAAAAAAAGAGAAATGTCTCCATCTGTTGATCCTTCTGAAGGATGTTGAAGAAATGCAGGAGTGTGTAAAGCTGTCAGACTTTATAAGGTACATAAAAAAGTGCAATAGTCAGAGAAAATGGCATATTTAATTTGATGCAAAGCTGTCGAAATAAATAGTTTTTCAGAAAACCTTGGGTTGTAAAAATAAAATGTATGATATACCTCGCTTTGAGCTAAATCTGTGGCATCAGTTAAATTAGACGTAATGAATTATCATTTAAAAAAAAAAGTATTTAATTTTTTTTTTTTCTCGGTGAGAATACATTACTGTACATACGGTAGATCAGAAGTGATAGTGAAGACATTAATAATATAAAATAATTATATTTGCAAATAAATGCTGATCTTTTTAAAAATCCTGAAAAATGCACCAATATTTTCTCACAAATGTTAAGCAGGACAAGTGTTTTGAAAATTAACACTGATAACAATAAGAGTTATTGAGAAGTTATTCCAAATTGTAAAAGAATATATATATTACAATATTACTGTAGTTTTGATTAAATAAATCAGCCTTGATGAGCACTTTAAATAGGATTTCTTCAAAATGTATTGGTATTTATTGGGAATATTAACAGATTAGAAAATCCAAATTTCAAGTCTTCTTTGATTTAATATCACAAATTACAAATCACAAATCTGGTTTTTAGATT
>JAUYWG010000044.1:10586174-10621136 GCA_034779775.1 Enteromius afrohamiltoni
AGAGAGAGAGAGAGAGAGAGGGAGTGTGTGAGGCTGTGCGTCCTCTCCGTTTCTAGGAAACCGGGCGGAAATGGGACAAATAGCACATAAGTGGAGCAGTCCCCAATAGGTGTCAGCTATTGTGCTCATCTACGTTGTAGACTGCTTGGATCGACCCAAGAGTGTGGATGCGTGTGTGTGTGTGCACGCGTAGATTGCATGTGTATGTTTACAAAGTAGCGTAGCGCTCATCAGAGGAGATGCTGAGCCCTACGGACTCTGAGCTGATGTATTATCTGAACTGTGTGTACAGGGAGCCCAGGAAGATCGTTCTGCACAAGGGCTCGACCGGACTGGGCTTCAACATCGTAGGAGGAGAAGATGGAGAAGGCATTTTCGTTTCTTTCATACTCGCAGGAGGGCCTGCAGACCTCAGCGGAGAGCTGCGGAGAGGAGACCAGATCCTATCCGTAAGTGGACATCCTGAAAATACACAATTTGCAGATATCAGGGCAAAAAGGATCAATATTATTGCAGCGATTGCAAGAAGATATATTTATCTTAATATTTGCTATTGAATGGTTTAGCATTTATTAAGGTTAGGTCATGGATAGATGTCTTGTTCTGCTTTTTTGTGTTAAAAACAAAACTGTAAACCACCATAGATAAGCACACTTAATATTCAAGTTAAATCTAGGTTTTTAAATTACCTTTTTTTTCCTCTGAGCATAGTCATCCATGAATAATGATGCCTAAATGTTTATTGCATTAATTTTAATGCTTATTAATTTTATAAATAATAATTATGTTTTGATTTAAACAAATATCATACCTCTTTTTAGGTAGTTGTTAATATATATATGAAATAGATATACGGATATATGAAATTGCCAGAGTAGTGCAGAACCTGTACTGAACAGGAGGTGGCGCCATTACATCATTCTGTGAACCCTGGAAACCTGCTCTGAAAATACTTTCTTATTTGCTACTTTTTTATTTATTTTTTTGTCTTGTCATTACTCAAAAATTCATCAGTGTCAAGTTTCATTTTTTTTCCCTTATCATTTCAGTTTTTGGCACAAACGCAGTCCCCTACATTTTTTTTTTTACAATGTGTTAATTGACAGCGCAATTAGAGCTCTCATTGAAACAATCCAGATCAGCGATCCACTCAAGAAGCTCTCCAAGCTGATTTCCTGTCGCTGATCGTATCATTTATGTTTATCAGAGCTTCATCAGGACTCTCTGGTCGTAATCAGACCCCTCAATCCAGATCCCTGCCGCAATTACTTTCAGTGCCACTTGAGCCGAGAGCAATCACGGTCTGCCTCCTTAGGACACTGATTAGAAAGCAAGAAAGAACAAGGGAGAAGAGAGAAATAGAGAGGGAGGGACGAGATAATGGAGTGCTGGCCTGATTTGGAGTCTAAGAATAACTGTGGTGTACCTTCTGAGTTCACACTGTTAAATGAGCATTAGGACATGCTGCAGGCGTGCTGAGATTCACATACACACAGAGCTGTAGTCTCATGTTGACTTCTGTTTGTAATCCTAAACATCATGTCGCTCAAGACCTAGCCCCTAAGCAGGGACCAGTCTCCTTGGACCCCAAAGAGATTCCATTCGCTAAAACTAATTCGAAATGATAGAAAATTTAGTAGATAGAAAGTTTTTTTCACTATTATCATTCTTTTATTTATGTGCAAAATCTTTAAATGAGAAAAAGTTCAAACTTTTTTTCAAAAAGTGCAACTTTACCAGCAGTTTGGCTGCACCTGCTCCAGGTTTGTGTGCCAGCAGTATACAGATTCCCAACCTGCTTGGACATAGATTTTCAGTGGCTCAAATTGGGTCACAGAACTGATGATGCGCACAACTTTGCCAAACTCATATTTTGGAGGAGCACTGATTACCTTGTGGTCCAGTTGTTGCAGACTCTATCCTACAGAGTACTGCCGCCCACTGATCCTCTGCTGTAGGCTTTTCTTGAGCCGAAGAACTGTGCGCCTGGATCACAGCAGGCGTTTCTTGTGCCAGATCACTCCAGGCTGAAAGATACCACATTTTCTGAGAGTCAAGCAATTTATAATATGAATTCGTTAGAGAGCTTTAATAGTACTGACACTCTTGCCGTCTGCTCACAATTTCAGACATCAATATAGGTCAGTTGTTGAATTAGCTTTTATCATTGCTTCGTGCTAATAAATTACTAAACAGACATTGTATCCTTGCTGATCATTTAATTCATGTTTTTGTGAGTGTTATTGATCATTCAGAGTTAGATTCTATTGATGTAACCACCTTGTTGTGATTGATTTCAGGTTAATGGAATCGATCTGCGAGGTGCCACTCACGAACAAGCTGCAGCTGCGCTGAAAGGAGCGGGCCAGACGGTAACCATCATCGCCCAGTACCGGCCCGAGGGTAAGTGTCCGTCAGCTCCTCCTGACCAAACATCGTTGATGAAGGTCACATGTTTCCTACTCACGGAGCCACTCAGAGTGCAGAGGTCACCTTTAGCTGCAGGCAGGACAGAAACACAACTCACTCAGACATTTTTGGGCCAAGCCCAGCCCGGTGCGTTTATTATTCCTCCTGACTTTTACAGAATAGCGCATGTGCCCTTGGAGTGTTGAGGTGCCAAGTTTGATAAGTGTCAGTTAGGATGTTTGGCTGCTC
The DNA here is from genome assembly GCA_034779775.1 of Enteromius afrohamiltoni. Classification (NCBI taxonomy): domain Eukaryota; kingdom Metazoa; phylum Chordata; class Actinopteri; order Cypriniformes; family Cyprinidae; genus Enteromius; species Enteromius afrohamiltoni. The sequence continues at coordinate 10,588,833 of JAUYWG010000044.1, forward strand.
GGGACTTCAGTGACCCATTCAGATGGGGTTGGATGCACCAGCGTAATCTCATATCCGAGAATGTTTTTACTGGCTTATCTTACTTAAAGGTAAAGTGTGTCATTTTTTCCACGTGACGGTCCTTTTGTAGGATTCATTAATTTTATAAAGTTTCATGGTTTTCACAAAACAGCCGTTAATAAACAGAACTGTTACTTGAGCAGCGAATTAGAATATTAGAATGACACTTAAGACTGGCATAATGATGCTGGAATTTAACAGGAAAAAATTACATCTTAATATAAAAAATACATTTTGAAATAGAAAGAAGTTTGGTGGAGTGGTGAGTAGAAGCAGTACGTAGATTTATTTTTTTTATGTTTATCATGATGATGTTTATATACTCCCACTTAGTGACTGATTAGCTATTCTCAAGACTACTAAAGCTGAATATAATCAATCGGTAATCTCTTACCCCCATGTCATTCCAAACCCTTAAAAGATTTGTTTGCCTTCCGAACACAATTTAAGATATTTTGGACAAAAACCGAGAGGCTTGTGAGAGTCCCATTGACTGCCAAGTAAATACCACTACTGTCAAGGTGACAAATTTGTTGAATAAAGTTGTTATTTTTGTTTTCTTTATGTGTAAAAGTATTCTCTTTGCTTAATAATGTTACTGTTAAACCACTGATGGCAAATGGACTATTCTGACAATGACTTTCATATTTTTCTGGCCATTGAGAGTGTAATTTGCTTAGCAGTCAATTGGAGAGTCACAAACCTCTCGGTATGTTAAATTGTGTTCCAAGGACGAACTAAGCTGTTAGTTTACCCAAAAATTAAACATTTTGCCATTAATTACTCACCCTCATGTTGCTCAAAACACAAATGAAGATATTTTTGATGAAATCAGAGAGCCATCAACCCTCCATAGACAACAACACTACTGAAATGATCCCAGATCCATAAACGTAGCAAAAACATCTGTAAAATTAGTTTTTACATCCATGTGACACCAGTGGCTCAACTTCACTTTTACAATGTTAGGAGAAAAATCTCTTAATTTGTGTTCCGAAGATGAACAACGGTTTTATTGGTTTGAAACGACACAAGGGTGAGTAATTAATGACAAAATTCTCATTTTTAAGTGAACTAAACCTTTAAAGGTGTGGAACGACAGGATGGTAAGTGATTAATGACCAAATTTTAATTTTGGAGCAGAGTAACCCTTTAAGACATTTACACTAATTCAATACACCCACTGATTTCCAGACAACAGAACATGAAGTACTTCAAACGCTAATTCCTAATTCCTGCAGCGCTCAATAAGATTAAAATAGTATTTTTTCCAATTCCAGCTGTCAGAACTAGGGGCACCAGAAATGACACACTTTACCTTTAAATTGTAATCATATTCTCTATGACATTGGAAACGGTATATGAGGTGTGCATAGCATGAGCTGCAGGTGTGTGCTCATACAGTCTATGATAAGGTGAGAGAGACAGATGTGGCAGCATGGTCAGGTGTGTACTGATATGTCCTCTCTTTTTTCACCCGTCAGAACTTGCCCTGTGCTCCCCACGCCGGGCCCCGCCTCCAACTGCAGGTTTGTGCCATGTGATCAGCACCTGGGTCAAGAACAGTACCACACAGACAGACTGCACAGAGCTAGACCTCAACTAATGACTCGACCGCTAGAACTACAGATTTTACAGTTCCTTTGTTTTCCCCTCCCATGAGCCTTATGGGAACTCCGGGACAGTTGGAGCACTTAGATCTGAAGTTCACAGCTCAGGTTCCTTCTAACTCTCTGCAGTCTGGCTGAGGAACGTGGTCTCATTCTTGCCCCAAGTGGTGGCTCTGACCATGGGCCTCTCATTCAGGGGAAAGGAACAGAGAGAGACCATGCTCTCCTGATAATCCTGTGTGCATCCTGTGTTCCCCCTGCCTGCTGCCTCACTCGATAAACTCTTCTCGGCTCCTGTTGTGTTTGTTTTTGGCTCTAACCCACCCGTCCGACACAGACGGCTGCTGTTCAGTACAGACACATCCAGGTTTTAATTCTGGGAGATCAAGACATTTTATAATATAATTTTAAATTTTTCCTTTTAGCAATTTTTTTTATAAATAGACTCAGAAATGAGGTACTTCAGCGAAAAATCATACATATTAGATTATATTGGGGGTGATAGGATTTTTATGTTTCTGTCTCAAATGCCTACTAAGGTTGCATTATTTTTTTATCAAACTAAAGTAAAGTACTGTAATAATGTGAAATATTTTTACCATGTTTGATATTTTAATGCTTTGTTTTTCCCCATGTGCATTTATACATTTAACAGATGCTTTTATCCAAAAGCAATTTTCAGCAGTCACTCTTAACTTTCAACATTTCTTTTATTATTAATGTTGAAAACAGTTGTACTGCTTAATAATGTTGTGTAAACCATTGTAGATTTTTCAGGATTCTTTGGTGAAAAATATTAATATAAAGAGTAAGATAAATAAAATTATTTCCAAAATTTAAAAAAATTAGTAACTGACCCAAAACTACTGAATAGTAGTGTGTATTTAATTGTTATAATGAAGCATAAGAAATGAAGGACTTGATTCATAAGAATTGCAAAATTCAGCATAAAACACTGATTTTTCACAGTTAAAAGTAGTAGTAGCACTGTTGGAGCCTTATTTTATTTATTTATTTTTTATAATAGAATACAAATAATATTGAAATTCATGCATATAGATTCTTTATAGCCTATTTTCTCTTGTTTTTGGTCCCCTTAAGAGACAGTCTGTGTTTATGTTATGATTTAAATTTGACCACAGTGTTTCTTAACTCCAGTCCTGAGGACCACCTCCCAGGATGTTTTAGATAGCTTCTTAATTAAAACAACTGATTCAGCTCATTTGTAATGGAATTAGTGGAGACAACTAAAACATTCTGGGAGGTGTGTCCTGAGATCTGGAGTTGAAATCCACTGATATACATTAGATGGCCTCACCACAAAACTGGGTGTTTTTTAGGTTTTACAGTACGTCTCTCACAGGAGCTAAATTAAGAGCTCAGGGTCAGGGTTCGGGTCAGCAGCCATGCTTGTCTTACTGCACTGCTCACTGTCTCCGTTCCTCTCCTCGCCTCCTCTTCCACCTTTGACGTTCTCCTTTCCCGAACTACCTGCCCTGCTGAAACCAACACACCCTTAACAGACACACACGATGGCAGCATGTTAGCCCACTCACAAACTCAGAATTCTTTTGGTCTGTAGCAGTTTTGTAAACTAATATGTTTGAACATATTAGTACAGATTCAGTCTGTTTGCCGATTAAGTTAGCAGCTGCAGCTTGGTATTTGTATTTAATACAATAGCACTCATGCATTTTTAAGTGTGACTTAACTGTCTAAATACATGTTGTAGCTACTGTATATGTTAATGCATGCATTATTAAACACTACACATTATTAAGTGTCCTGTACCAAAATAACCGCCAGGCATCCTGTGACTAACACATAATGGATTATTTTAGCATTTTAGCATCTTTTTGATATTGTATGATCCTCTGCTGTTCCTCAGTTGACTTTAACACAGCAGAAGCCTGCTATAATCATACTGGAGACTGATAATACTTTATTCAAAGTAAATGACCAATCGTTTTCTAACTTCTGACACCCATCCAACATATATCATTAGATGAGATCCTATATAAAGCAGTTACTGTAGATATGTGGAGTAGAGTTAAGCTGATGATCTCTGTCTGGCAGGAGGGCCGGAAGTGCTTTGGGGGAATGAATAGGGTTTCCCATCCATAAACAAGATATTGTGGACTGCTTTAGCAGATGGAAAAGGTGAAGATGCTTTTTGTTCAGATGGTGGTAACGGACAGAGTCATCAGAGGTTTCTAGAGCAGCTCCCAACAACTTTTGACATTCTGTTCTATTCCTGGACCAGTAACTCCCAAATTTCTCTCAGTCCCCTTTTGTTATTTCCTAAATTTTGGCTGCGTTGTATTAATAATGTTGTACTTTTGCAGACCAAGCCTTTGTTAGGAGTATTGTGAATCCACACAAATCAATTATCTTGGCATCAATATAGCAATATCCTCTGTTTGCAATGTAGCCAGGCTCCCACTATGCAAAACTGTTTAGTATAGACATTTTGTGGGTTCACACAATAAGTTTCAGAGGCGCTTTTACAAGTTTGCAATAGTCAGCGTTATGAGTATTTAGTCATAGAGTCGTGGTTTCAACTAGGCTGATCTTTTCTTTGTGGCTCAATCCAATTCCCCTGATGCTCTCGGGATCGATTCTGGGGAGGTTGAGCTCATTAAGGTGCAGGGGTAAATGCAAGCTTGCACTTTCTGCAGGGGTGTTGTGGGACTGCTGAGATGGGCTTTCCAAGGGTCCTTTTCATTAGCTATTCCCGAGTCATTGCAATACGACAGTCTCGCTGTGTAACAATACAAAAAATGTACAGAATACTGAAGATGAATTGATAATCAAGCAAAACCATAGCCCAGCTAAGTTGACATTATTACAGTAAGTCTGTCAAATGAAACCATGAAGTAGGCTTTTATTTCATCAACTTTTCTAGAATTGAATGCCATCGTGGAGGCGTTATCTCATACATTTAGTTAGGATTATTAATTGATTAAAAATGTATTAAAATAAATTTGCATAACATTTACTGAGACATTTACTGAAATTGCTCTTAAAGGAAAGGTACCGTAAAATAAAGGTCACATGATTCAATTAAAGTAATGGGGCATGAGTCAGTGGGTTTTTAAAACATTACCCTGTTGCACCCTCAGAATTTCAAATTTAAGATTCAAAAAGAATACTTTAATGACTGCCCCTCAGTGCTAACTGACTTAAATCCAAAAAATCATTTACTGTCAGAACACAGCAGTTTTTAGCTGGCATTCTGAAACTGGGAACAGTAGACTTTGAAAAGGTTTTTCAGAACTGACATTTTCATTTGTTTTTGTGTGGTTCTGTTAATGTGGCTTTCTGGTAGACAGGATTGAGGCCACTAGTGGGGACATACTGACATCGCCAGTAAACTCAACAGACAGCCAGACAGCCAATGACGGGCCAAGAATACCTTAGGGTACTCTGTACACACACACTTTACCTAGCTATCTAAATGAGGATATTATAGACTTATGCTCTTTTTTTAACTGTAAATTACACATTTTCTTAAATCAGTATTTGTTTACCAATACTAATATTGTTTTCAGAGAATGAATTTTGGAGAAAAATAGTGACAAAAACAAGGAAACGTAAACCTAATCATGTGTACCTTTAAGGGACATTTTGACATAATTAACTTACATTTGGGTATAGGCAGCTTAATAAACCCACGCACATAATTACAGACAGCATAGGCTGCAATGAATTTCTCATCATTGGGAATTTTTAATAAAACCTTTCTGTTTGGTGCATCAACAAATACAACATTAATGAAATCTGCTTTCTCTATAAATCTAACGCCCCTCAGATAAACCTGGTGCCATCAAAAATCTAATGTTTGTGTGTGGAGAGAGAATGTGGTCTGCAGCTAACAGGCCATTAATCATTCCGCTGGATAACCAGAGCTCTATGAATGGGTATTTTACACTAATATTTTGTGTCCCGCTGATTTATGACTAACCTCTGCTCTCCTCCATCTCATTCTTTCTAATGAAGCGCAAACATCTAAACAACTTCCACAGAGAATGAATCTTTCACAGTACTATTGTTTTATTGTTCAGATTGTGCCACATTCAAGTTCGGCCTTGTTGGTAATTTAAAGGGCAACATTCAGTAAGACATTTTTTTTTACTTGATTTATAATATTTATAATCATATTTTGGGTGTTTTGTCATAGACTGTACAAAACTAATTAGTTTAACCTTCTGAGAAGTAATTTTAGGGTCACACAAGGTTATCTCTCCTCCTCTCAGGAATATTATTAAAATTCCATGAATACTAACTTCAGTGCATAACTCGAAATGAATTAAACATCAAATTGTGCTATTACGTTTCTAAGCAATCATGCTTACAATTTTCACCTGGCGGGCGAGAAAAATGAATATCACAGACTGAAAGAAAAACCTGATTCATAGATTATAAAGACAACCACGTATGTCTTTTCAACTGCTCAGAGCACCCTAGCAATCCCATAGCAACGGACTAACAATGAGTCAGAACACCTTAGCAACCACCTAGAACACCTTTTGTTATAATTTTTGACTTCTTTTGGGTTGTTTGGGAGTATATATTTCTTTAATGGGCTGTGAGGTGGACTTTTGCCAGTGTTTAGCCACTGCTTGGCCCTGATCCCAGATACCCTGTGGCTAAGTTTCTCTGGCTGAGCTTCTATTGGCAGATTCTCAAGAGGATACACAGTCTGGATACAAACATACATGACAACCATGCCTGGACTGCTGTTTACACATGCACACCCACACACACACACACTCATGTACACTTAGACCAAACATTCATACCACTCTACCACCTTTAAAGTGTTGTCACTTTAGGATGAAGTGTATTTCACAATAGGAATTTGTGCCATCGAGAGTTTGATTTGAGGACCAAAAAGTTAACCATGAAGATTTCGCTCATATTCAAGTTGCCCGTGTGAGTTAGCAAAACACGGACCAACGGAAAGCATCTTGTTTTTTAAATATGGCTGTATCAAAAATCCCGTACTCTAAGTAGGTACTTCATGAATTTCAGTTGTTCATGTTTTATCACCTCTTGAATGCAGATAGGTTTAATCAGAAATACAGAATTTTGAAGAAAAAAAAACCTTGAAAAATGTATTTTTATCAAAGTAGTGCATTTTCAAGCAAAATACTTTCAGATATTATATTCTTTCACCTGTAAATAAGTGGCCTATATGAATAATTGAAATTGTGAGCCTGGTAGACCTGGAAAGTCCCGTTCAGGATATGCGCTAGCCTAACCCTAACCCTTAGTGAAATACACCTAGAACATGGATTGCCAGAAAAACTTGTCAATGGGGGAAAAGCGTTGCATCTTAATTGAAGAGATGTCTCTTGAATGGTGGGGAAAGAGTTAATAAGTAATAGTTTTTTCACTGACTTTATAATAGAGAAGCAATTGATTTAGGATACAGCCCATGACTTCTCTTTGAGCAGTGCTTTATACATCTCTACATTACTAACATTTTCAACAAAATCTTTACTAATCTGACCACATCTTTGGACTCATCGTTACAATCTTCGCTCACCATTGTCCTCCTCTCTCAGCACTGCAGTCTGTAGATACAGCAGCGTTATTTAGCTAAAAGCTTGTGCACACGTGTGCACTGACACAGTACAGATGATGCTGGCTTAATTTATAGTCTCTACTTCCCTGAAAATGTCACACTGCCAGTTCTGTAGCTCACACATTGTGATTGTACCTCCTGGCGCAGTGATGCTCTTTTCCCCTGCTGCGGGTGGAGCTGTATTTGGCATGTTGGAGTCACTGCTCAACAGCTAATGAGACTACACGAGCTGTCCTCTATTAACTGAAAGCATCTCACTGCAGACTGATACAAACATGTGTTTGAGTATGAGTGATGCGCAAGGGCGGCCGTCTGCCTGGATGTGTCCAGCTGCGTGCACGCTAATACGAAACCAACATTTGTGACAGTAAAGTCAGCTATTTGTGCAAAATTAAGACAAATGTTGAATGCACTTGCTTTAACATGCACGTTTGATTATCAGCACAGAATCTCTGAATGTACATACACGGTACAGTTTCTTATCTTTGTCTCTGGACGTGTGGTAATCCATCATCCCAAAAAGCATGTAATCTTCCTCGAATTTCTCAGCTTGAAATGCAGGTCTGAGACAGGCAGGGGTTGAAAGCTTTTCATCTGTCTAGAAGGTTCCTTGTGCAGTAGATCCTTGCTGCTTTTTAAGGGAAAGGTGCAATTTTGTGAATTACAGCAGAATCTGAAGAGTCTTGGAGTTCAGAGATTTAGATATAGCACATATGAATGAATGAATGAATGAATGAATGATAGATAGATAGATAGATAGATAGATAGATAGATAGATAGATAGATAGATAGATAGATGGTCATCTTTACTACGACTGTCATGTCTGCACTGTAAAGTATTATATAAATGGCTAAATAATAATTTGTATTATTATTTAAGGGAAAAAAATATTTTTATATTTTATCAAAAGTTTGGGGTCAGAAAGATTTTTTTTCCCTTTTTTATGACAGCAAAGACATGACATAAAGTACGATAAATTACATAAGAATCCTAAAAATAAAAAATAAAAACTATGACCATATTTTACTAAATCAGTTTTTTAAAAACCTCAAAATTTAAATAAATTGTAATAATTAAACTGTAGCAATATTTAGTTTAAATTCCAATAATATTTCATAATATTACTGGTTTTACTATATTTCTGAACAAATTGATTGAGTAGTTTATATTTTTGTATGATTCATCTTGTTTAATACAAGTTTGATACAATTTTAAAATTATATAATTTTCTATAATTCTCTATATAATGGTAAAATACACTGATTTATGGCTCAGATTTTTTTTCTCCTTAGGAATTTTTGGGTAAACATTAAAAAGAAACATCCAGAGCTATAGAAAAGCAACCTCTGAGCTTGCTTTCCTCAGTAAGACTCTCCCTTTGCACCTGTGGAACCGTATTTTAATCTATCTGTATTTACCTTTCCACCCCCGGTCAACTCTTAATAATTGGTTGATTTCTCAATTCACATGTGTTTACTTCACAAGCCTGCTGCTTATCTGCTCGAAATCCCTTCATATGCTTGTGGAATCCACAAGTTTTGAAGGACAGTTAAAGCTGAAATATTTGCTGGATTTGTGGCGTGTTTACCTTTAAGCAGGCTAATACGCTGCAGATTGAAAACACAAAGCCGACATCAAGAGAGAAAATCCAGCATGGCTTTTGATCTGGACTACTTTAGGGGGAGGAGGGACTGTAAGACACTGCACCCAGCCCACCCTAGAGTCCCAGCCAATGAGAGCAGGTCTTCGAGAGCGTGTATGTGTGAGAGAGAAGGGAGAGGAGGTGGTAGAGTGGCAGTCTTTGCTTGTGTGTAGGGAGCGGTCAATCTCTCACGCTGCTGCAGTCTGCGAGCATCCTCAAGAGTGAGTGAATCTCTTTTTATTCATTCATGCCTTCTTTTATTTATCCTTTATTCCATCCTCTCTTTCAGACTCTCACCTTTTCTGTTTCTCTGCTGCGGCTGATTCATTTCTGTTTAAGTGAGAGTGTATTTCCAAGCACGTGTGTGTGTGTTTGTATTTTATTGTTTAATTTAGTCTAATCGAGATTATATTTAGGTTATACTTTATAAAAGTGCAATTTATGTTATAACATAGTGCATGATATGCTACTTCTCTGGTGAATAGCTCAATATATTAACTTTTTTTTCGATCTTTATTTAGAAAAGACTATCAAACATTTCTAACGATGTTCCCCAAAAAAACATCTCCTGAAGGTTTGTGTGCTCAGCAGTCTTTTTTTTCATTTGAGTGGATTTGTTCGGGATGAGTGCGTCCCTCACTGCAGGATTGTTTTGGGTTCTTTGCTTTATCCTCTGTCTGAGATTTGCACCACTCTGAGACTCTTTAATCTGTTTCCCTCTCTTTTTCTTTCTTTCTGTCTTTTTTGCTGGAGAAGAAGAATCTCTTTGTTTCATTGTTATTGTTAAGGTAGAGCTTAGTTTCCAGAGTGATTTAAATAACGCTAGCATATTCCATTGGGAGGGAATGACTTTTTTTAAGCTTTAAGTGCACATCATGATTGTATCATCATCATAATTGTCCTTGATCTTCCTCTCTCTGCCTGCAGCCTAATGACAAAATTTGGTTGTCATTTGACCTTTGAGTTTCAGCAAGGACAGACAGGGCTCTCAAATCAGCCTTATTCCCCAGGAGACCCTTTGATGACCCTTATGCTCATTTAAAACACCAGAAGCCAGAATCATCTGCTTGATTGGTGCTTTATTTATTTGCATAAGATATTTTTAGACCAATTAAATGAGTTGAAACTAAATGAAGGAGACTGAATAAATAAGCAACCAGAAAAGGAGCCAAATCAGCTGTAACGTGTTGCTCAGGTGTGGTAGGTACTCTGTTGGGGCTGCTGTGCTGGTTTGGTTGGTCTAATGGTGTTCAGGCTGGGCTTTGGGGCATTGCTGAGTGCTCAGGTTCAGCACACGGTGTGTGTGTGCGTGTGTACTGTACATTGGTCTCAGCAGCAGCCACAGCAGATGTCGTTCTCTGCTGAAACAGGGCTGAGGTGTGCAGCAACTCAACAAACTGCAATGCCATGCACTAGATTACCTGCTGAAAGAGCATGGGTCTTGTTTTAGGAGGGCAAATCAGTTTTAAAGCTTGTGTGTGTGTGTGTGTGTGTGTGTGTCTGTGTCTTCGCCATACTGAAAAACACACAACAGTGTAACCCTACAATGCACAAAATAAATAAAACACGTTATTGGTGCATGTTTTTCATTTTACTTCCATTATTTGCCAGTTTACTAATTTATTCTGAATAAAAATTGTTTCTACAGCAATTTTTAATGGGGATGGTAAGATTTATTTCTAAGCTTTTGAAAGTTTTTGTCTTTAACGCTCACTTATACAAAAAAAAATATATGTATATATGAGAAAAGAACAGTTTTTTATTTTAATATTCATTAGTCAACATTTAAGTGTATCAAAACCTTTCATTAAAGTCCTTAAACCTTAAACCATTCTTGTCTTTGGACAACTTTTATGAGCTTGTTTAATCCACTTCAGAATATAATTTATTTCCTGTGAATGAAATTAATTTTCAGCAGCCATTGTTCTGTTCAGAAATCATTAAGCTGATTTGGTGTTCAGGAAGCATTTTATTATTAGGAATTTTGAAAACAGTTGTTTTTATGAACAAAACCTTTGATTGATTCTGTTTTTGCAGATGTTTTATGAGTCAGATGAAGCTATCATTAACACATTTTTGAAGTTGTGGGATCTTATTATAGCTGTGAAATTGGATCTTCGTGTTTTTTATCAAGGGCACACATAAATTTAGATTTTCAGATTTTTGTTGGCGTTTGAGGATTAAGGCTTGAACCCCCCCAAAGGAAGGCGAAAAAAACCACAACAATAGAGGGTCTTAAAGTGCACATGTTAAGTAATGGATAATATATAGTCGGCTGGTTATTATCTTGCAGAATGATTGATGTTTCAGTTCTGTAGGAATCTTTGGAGATTCAGTGTCAGCCTTCATACAACAAAGAGACAAAAGTGGGATGTTATCGGATATCATACATTTGTACCAAAGAAGATACTTAATATGACTTTACCCTCTATCTCTCTCTCTCCTACATTTCCTATATTGACTGTGTGACCTTGTGCTAGAAGTCAGCACAGAACAGCTACTGTATCTTGTATCGATCGGAGCTGTCATCTCAGACATTAAGACTGTGCAACACCACATCCTTTCTGGACATTTCTCCTAAGAGATTTTTGTATTAATTCTTTGGTTTGAGACTGTTTGTTTGCATGTGCTCTGTTCTGTTCTAGTGATTTTAGGGTTGCCATTCCAGAGCTTTATTTAAAAAAAAAATTTGAGAATGCGTTATGTTTACGTTATGTTTTATTGCATTATGCTTAAGCTTTCTTGGTTATGTTTGTGTTTACAGAATACGGGCGTTTCGAGGCAAAGATTCATGACTTACGAGAGCAGATGATGAACCACAGCATGAGTTCTGGATCCGGATCCCTCAGAACCAATCAAAAACGCTCACTATATGTCAGGTAGACCTCATTTATTTAACACTTTCTTTGTGTTTTTCTTTTTTTAAAGCAAAAACTAGTGTGGAAAACAGATTTAATATAGATTTTCTCTGAAAAGAAGTCTTCTCAAGACTTCTCAAGAAAAACAGAAGATGTTTTGGTTGTGAATGACTTGTAATGAAGGTTTCTGTTATCACAGATGGGATACTGATATCCCAGCAGCCCCTGATCCTGTAAACTTGCTGTTAACTGTCTCTTCATGACACTCTTGTTATGTGGGACTGATGTTGGATTGATGTGAACATGAGTATGGTCTCTCTGGGAAATGAGACATGTTTCTAGCCTGAAGCAAGATGTTTGTTATACACACAAGCACACGTACACACACTTCAGGGCTTTGCGTGTGAACCAGCAGGGTATCTGAGTGAGTGAGTCAGAATTCATCAGTGTCCACTACACCTTACACACACACCAACTCAAGGGAGCACATGCTGTCTTATGTGTGTCCTAGATCGGCCAGAATTGGGATTATACTGTTTTACATGACATTTAAGAGCTATTGATATTTAAAACTGGTAGGAAAGCGGCAACTGTGATCCATTTTAAGATTCTCAAAGAAACCTCTCTTTGCTCACCTCTTCTCTGTTCTTAAAGGGATAGTTCACAAAAAAATTAAATTCTGTCATTAATTACTCAACCTCATGTCGTTCCACACCTATAAGACCTTTGTTGGTCTTTGCAACACAAATTAGGCTATTGATGAAATCCGAGAGTTTTCTGACACTCCTTAGACAGCAATGCAATTACCATATTCAAGGCCCAGAAAGGCAGTGAAGATATTGTTAAAATATCATACTTCATGTTCAAAGAAAGAACCAACATGATAATAGTTTCAACCCATTTCCAGAGACTACTAAATATTTGTAATATTTCCAAGATAAACAGTGCTCTGTTCTAGCCTCCAGGTTCACTCCAAACGACCCATGTGACAGCATTGTTTGGCTACTCTTCTGAACAGCTGTTGTGATTTTCCCAGATATGTTTCACAATGCAATCAGCAGAAGAGAGATTAGTTTCTCATTCCTCTTTAGCTTGGTAGCAACATGCAGCTGTAAATTTCTGATTTGACTTGTGTGTGAGGTAGAAAACTTCAGCAGAACCAGCACACCTGTGGAGATCTATTGTGATAAATAGCCCTCCTGTCAGCAATTTTACATATACACACCTCCTCTCCTCATGATGAACAGCATGCACCGCTCCCACAGCATTAAAAGATGCTCAATATCTCCTTCCCAGCTGCAGTCTAATGCCGCAGGCCCCCTCTGTGGGTGCTAGATAATAGTACTGTGCCGTAGCCAGTCTGAAGAGCTGGCCCGTTTTGCAGTACACGGATGCTAGGAAAAGCTGAGACACAGAAGATCTGAGACATTTATTTGCTGCAAAACACATAATCTCGCTAAAGTCATCATTCTGTTAATTTTGTCATTTTACTAATGCTCGACTTTGGAGCCATGTTATTGGGATTATATTGTGGAAAAATGGATTTCGAATTTCCTTTTTCATCAAGTTATTTGCGTTTCAACCATGAACACACGGTTACAGAAAAAAGTAAGTGAACCCTTGGATTTCTGCATATGTAATCATTGACCACTCACAATATACACTACACAACTACAGAACAGATTTTTATACAATTGTGGATGGTAGGGATTGATTTTCATAGAATAGATACAAATACTCGGTTGAGTAAATGATGGCAGAATTTTTATTTTTGGGTGAACTGGCCCTTTAACAATAGCAACAATATTGCAAACTGCTGAGGTCTTGTGTTTTGGTACTAGAACTTTAAGTGAGCTTGTCATGGAGTAGTATAAGTGTATCTCAGGAAAAGAAACTTGAATTTAAATATACAATATGGCCCCTGCGGTATACTCTACTTTTAGAATCCTGCAGTTGAGGAAGGAGATTGTTGTGAGGCAGGAGTTTCCAAAAACTCTGCTCAAGGAAACAGAAAATTATGACAAAAGTCTAATTTCCAGTTTGCCTCCGCTGACTTCTGGTGAGATGAATGCCGAGGTGTGATTGCTGTTGGCTGCGAACTATGAATAGAGAGCACACGTCAATGTAAAAGCAATGCGTGCACAACTCCATTCACACACACTGACTCAGTTAGGATAGGATATGAGTCAGTTATTGAGTGATTTTCCTCAATCAGCATGTTTCAGTGTTTCTGTCACAATGAATCAACATCACAATTTCACAGTTTTCTGCGTGTCTGTGTTTTGCGTTTGTGTGCACTGCTTATTTACCTCCTCGAAGCATTCTCGCAGTCTCTCTCTCTTTCTGCGGTAGCATTTACATGTAACCATAACAACGTCCTTCCTCTGTGTGATCGGAGAAAGCAATATACATCTCTTTATCCTGCTTATTATGCAGAAAAGTCTAGTGTGTGTAATTTGTCCAGTGCAAATGTAAATTTCTGAATATAAATTGCAAAGACGTCTGGTTGTGTCTAGGGACTGTGACATTGAGAGAGAGCTAGAGATTCACTTCTTTTCTTACAATCCTATGAATATTGATTTTACGTTTGTGTTTTTAGTTTCATTTTCCAGAAAGCAACCTTGAAGTTGGGTTTTTTTGGCTAGCAGCAGCAGCTTTGCATTAACAACTCTCACATGTTCTTCACAAATTGTAAAAATGTAGTAATCACGTAAAATCTTCAGTTGCTGTAATGTATGTAATTCATTCTTGCAAATGTCAGACGGTGTCCTGTTATTTCACCAGCCCAGGCTCTTATTGCTATGAGGCCGCTGATCTACACATACAGATTCCACTCCACTTTACTCTCAGGGGGCTTTTAAACACCCCATTTCTCTGTAACAAGTAAAAGTACCACATTATCTGCACCTTTGCCAGCACTCTGACACTTTCTTCTAGTTTGCGTGTTGTAGATGTATTACCTTTTCCCGCTTTTGCCATGCTGACGGCTTCAGCTTTTATCTTACTGCTTAGAAAATACTACACTCATTTTTTCAAGGACTGAGGAAGCACTCACTCTCAACAAATTACATTACAGACATTTGCTGTAGTGGAAAAATGCTGTCCACCCATGGATGTACCCTTTTCTGCTGAGCACTGTATATTACACACATGCTCTACCTGTACTGTTTCTCTTGCAGTTACACAGAGATTCGGCCCCGCAGCTCTTATACCAAAGACCCACACAATAAATCACAAGAAAAAACCTCTCAGGGGCAAATTTGCTTAACAGTATTTCTGTCCAAAAACCTGCCCTATAAGCCAGACTTAACTGGTGTTGTAGTTGTAACTGAACCTGTTAGAAATCATTTTATTAACTAAAATAAAAATATAAGAAATATAATAACCAAAAATGTAATTTAATAATTAAATAAATTAGAGTATAAATTCCTTCATTGTGTGTGTAAGCTAAAAAGCTAAACATTTGAAAATAATATGTTTATATAAAAGCTAATTCAAAATATACATAAGTGCTATAATTGTATATAAATAATGCTGTAATCTACAGCTTTTTCGATACAGAATGCTTGCAGATTGGTTCTTTCATCTGGTAGTTTAGAAATCTGTTTGATCGTTTGTATCGGCTGATTGCTTTACAGACGAGAATATGTTTTATTTATTATCGTAGGGACGCATAATGCCTGCAGAGGGAAAGTGAGAACGTTATTCAGTATGTGTCATATGACAGTAAATTTAAAGTTTTTGTCAGCAGCCTGCTCTAGCACATGCTGTTTTCTGGAAGTGTCTTGAGAAGCATCACTGCCATAATGATGCCATGGAGGAATGAATTCACTGTAATAAGCTGAGAACCTGCCAGCATACAAACATAAAAAAATATTATTTATCTCAACTGTACAGTACGTAGCTTGCAGTTTCCATAACAACCTTAACGTCTTCGTTGGCCGATGAGAGGGAACATGTGCTTTTTTCCCTAGGCATGTGTTCCAATGTGTGTGTTTATTTTATCCTTTAATGAAACAAAGGTTAATGGGGACATTGAAGACAACACTTTATTTGCTTTATTTGCATATAGTGTGGTTGATCATTTCTGGTTGCGCTCAGGATGGTTTGTAATGGTGACTTACCACCGTTATGCTGTATATTATTGCTTGATTTGTTGTACCAAAGTGACCGAAATGGAGCCATTTACACCACCACATTTTTTTTTTTTTTTTTTGCGAAAATACAGCTGGAAGATCAGTTGTATGAATATTGTTTGTTGTGGAATAATGCATTCTTGTGAAATTACATCTGTGAGATTAAATGTTTCATCCATCAGAGCAGCGTATGTGCCAGCCATTATGTGCAACCAATTCATTTTGCCATGCAGGTATTACATCTGCTCAGAGTGGTGCAGTATGGGTAGCTCTTTTCATTGATTTCATCTTTGGGATAATACTGATTGCACAATAGTTTAAATTTTTTAGTTTTATGCTGTATAATGTTAGAAACATTTGACTCATTTTGGGAATTTTTAATTATGCCTGTGTATTTTCTTCCATTTAAAGGTTTGTAGTTAGTAGGTAAATATTTATATATATATATATATATACTGTATACAGTACTGTGCAAAAGTCTTAGGCCACTAGTATTTCACCAACATAAAAAAAATGTAAGTTGGTTATTTCTATCTTTTGTGGTAGCGAAATATAGGTTTCCATTTTCAAACATTATTTTTGTCATTAATTGTAATAATGCAGTGAGATTATTGTCTGTACAAGGACAAGTGCTGCACACAGAGATCTGATCTGTGTGATCTGTCTGATCATCATCCAGTCTGTCTGGAATGACATGAAGTAACAGAACAAACTGAGACAGAAAAAATCCAGAAGAACTGTGGCAACGTCTCCAAAAATCCTACCTGGAAAGCTACCGTACTGTTAAAAGTTTTAAACACTTGTGTAAAAATGCTGTAAAATGACTATGCTTTCAAAAAATAATGCCATAAATAGATTTAATTTATCAACTAACTTCTATTAACTAAATCAAATAAATATTTGATGTTACAGCTTTTGGTAAAACAGCTTCTGTTCCGAGGTACACTTGCCCAGGGTTTATCAGGAAGCTTTCCACCATCTTGGAGACGTTGCCACAGTTCTTCTGGATTTAGTCTCAGTTTGTTCTGTTACTTCATGTCTTTCCAGACAGTCTGGATGATGATCAGATCTCTGTGTGGAGCACTATCTGTTGTACAGACAATAATCTCACTGCATTATTACAATTAATATAAAAAATAATGTTTGGAAATGGAAACTAATATTTCGCTACCTCAAAAGATAGAAATAACTGATTTAAAACCATTTTTTGTTTGTTTTTTTTTTCTTGGTGAAAATACTAGTGGCCTAAGAGTTTTGTACAGTACTGTATATTATTTAAAATAAATGTTTACTGCTTTCAAAAGAATCTGCTGGAGTAACAGCAGATTCTTATAATCTCATATATATATATATATATATATATATATATATAAAAAAACGTTATTTAAAACTGTAATGTATTTCAGTATTATATACTATGAATAATTCCACATTACTATTATCACTGGATTTTTAATTAAATAAATGCAGACTTGGTAAGCATAAGCGACTTATGAAAGAGATATCAGAAGCATTAAGAAATCTTACCAACCCATACTTTTGGTAGAGTATACAATCTAACTTTTCAGTTACAATACTTACCTATTTATATACATATAAAAATAAGATGCGTACATGAACACTTGATGTTTATCCTCTGTTTATTAAATTACATCATTAACCCTTTAGGCCGGTTTTGTGTTGTCCACGTCTAATTTGTTGCATCTGCATCCAAAACAGATGCGTTGTCATGGTTACAAAAGGCAAGCAGGGGTTACACGAGTGCTGACAGTGAACAGAGAAGATGGGGCTTGTGTATTAGTATTACCCATTTTTTTGTTCTCCAAACGCTCACACTTTTATTCAGGAGAGCCTCTTCTAACGTGAGAGCTTTTATCAGGGCTGAATATGCAGTGTGTGGTGTCATAGCAGCATTTTAGGAACAGCGTGTTCAAAATTGATAAATGTTTTTAATAGATGCCTGTTTGTGTTGTTATTGGACATCCACTTATTTTTTGCGTTTACAATTGCATCAAGGGGTCAAAGTTTGCTTTACTTCAGCTTGCTTACCCCCGATTGCCTCGATTGTATATTTTTATAAGCATCTGCCGTTAGGAGGTTGGTGTCATACAGTGGGCCTCCTTGGTTTTCACCCAAACAGAATTAGAAATGGTATAGACAATAGAAAGAGACATGAAATGCAATGACTCTGATTCAGCTTATCGCAGGTCTGCATTGAAGCGTTTCGACTAGGCTTGCAGTGACTAAATGTACCTGGAGGAGCGAGTTTAATGGGCATTATTGCTGTTATCTCTTGTATTGTGTACTCAGTGGGGCAGGCCTATAGGAAACCGTGGCAGCCTGTCTGTTCTTTTGTGTGCGGATGGGTCTCAGCTATAGTGCTTCTTTTTAATGCGTTTCACCACTTGATCATCCACACTGCCCTGCTGGAGGTAGATAACAGTGAAAACAGCATGGCTTTAAAAATGGAGCATAGAATAGAATCGAAGGTACACAAATAAAACCGCTATTACTTTTCCTACTTATCTTTAAAGTGCATACTTAAGATGAGTAGGTGACTCCAGTGCACATGCTTCCCTCAGATGCTTCAGGTTTAAACCCTTCGTCTGCATCATCAGTGTAAACTCTGTTCTTTAAATAGAGTGTTTGTGTCTCTTCCTAAGGATGAGTACATCAGTCATGGTTATTCCTGAAAGGCTAGGCTGTTTCTCTTGATAGTGCTCCTCTATACAAGGATGAATGAGAAGTTTCTTCTGTTGCCGCATAGTGATTCACCCACTTCAGATGGCAGGAGTGTGTAGTAAACTGTGATCACCTTTGAAATGGCTTCGCTTTTCTGATCTGTGATATTTACCTCATGGAGGTTTTCTGTTACGTGAAGAAGCTGAGATTTCTGTGTCAAAATCATGTGAAATGTATATGATATATTAATACATTTTGAGGTTTGCAGCATTTGAGAAACCCTGATTCCCGCTTTTACACTGTCAGTCAGGTTTAGGGTTGATAAGATTATGTTTTTTTGAATTATATGGAGTCTCTCATAATCACCAAGGCTGCATTTATTTGAAATATGAAATGTGACATAATATCACAATTTTCTTTTTCTTTTTCTTTTTCTTTGATGTAAATCTGAATGTTCAGCAGTCATTTCTGCAGTATCACATGATTTCTAATATGCTATATATGTATATGCAGGATCATATCAATATTTTTTATATATTATTAATAATATAAACATATTTGGAAATTATTTTTATAAAAATATTTTATATAAAATATTTTTTTTTATTATTATAGATCCTGAAAATAGTTCTGGTGCATAATATTTGTGTAAAAAACATGATAATAATTGTTTTAAATTATTATTTGCATCCAAAATAAAAGTTTTTATTTTCATAATGTATTTGTATACTGTGTATATCTATAATGTATATATAAATAAAAACACATGTACATATTTAAGAAAAACATGCTATGTCTACAGTATATAGTAGATATATTTATATGCAATATAAAATATAATAATATAAATATATAAAAGTATATACATGTAAAAATGTTGTAAATGTATGCTGTTTGTGTATGTGTTTATATATATGTATATATATATATATACACTAAATTTACACAGCACATATACATTTTATGACAGCACTACACACACACACACACACACACACACACATATATATATATAACTGTTTAACTTTTAAAACCGACCAGAGAAAGATGCACTAGTCATACCCCACACCCCACAGATATATTAATATAGTAAGATGTTGGCTGTAATATAATGTGATGCAACCCCCTCTCCACCCCCAAGTGATGACAGTCGCTTGTAGATTTCTGAGGCAATGGAATGAAACATTCAGTTGTTTTTTATTCAATCATATTTCCAACGTGTCATCATTCTACACAAACAGACAGTTTATGAGTGCTATTCTGTAATGTGCTGACCCTGGCTAGTGGCACTTATTGCATCTTTCACAGCTGTATCTGCACATTTCACACATGTTGTTTTACAACACGTCAGCCATTACTGCCAATTCAAGACTGTTTTAGTGACAGATGGATGCAAAATGTTGCGTGAAGGTGTCAAAAACTGATGTGTGTCTGTGTGGGTCTCTCTGCAGGGCTCTGTTTGACTATGAGAGGGCGAAGGATAGTGGTCTGCCCAGTCAGGGGCTCAGTTTCCGATACGGAGACATCCTCCATGTCATTAATGCATCTGATGATGAGTGGTGGCAAGCCAGGAGAGTGACGCCCGAAGGGGACAGTGAAGAAATGGGTGTCATCCCCAGCAAGAGGAGGTGCGTTTCATGCTGAATCACCTATACACGACTATAGACTAAACCTGTGACCAGTGTTGATTCATTACCACCTTTTAAAGCTTTTGTCATACCTTTAGTAACTACAAACCACATCCAACCTACCTTTTTATTAAGAGCTGTCAGTAAATGTAAAAATGCAATCAAATTAAGTCATATGCCAAGTTATCAGATTCATCTCAATAAATTGCCTATACTAATATTTTGCTAGTATACTGTAGCCACCTAAATTGAATTACATTTACGTCATTTAGCATATGCTTTTATTAAAAGCAACTTACAAATGAAGACAATAGATGCAAAAGAGCAACAACATGCAAGCAACAGTTGGCCCATGAAGCATTTTTTAGTTTTGAAGAAAAACTAGCAGCAAGTGAATAAAAGTCCAAATGATAGAGGGTTAATTTTTATTTATTTATTTATTTTTCAAATAAAATAGGGTCAAATAAAGATGGAAGAGGTGTGTTTTTAGCTATTTCTTGAAGATGGCTAATGGATTATCTGCTCAGATTGAGTTGATTTAATGGTATATTAATTATTTTAAAACATAACACGAGTACCTCCTTTTTTAAGTCAATTTACTGTTTTTTTACATTTTAATACAATCAATTGTACTAAATTAATTTGTGACAGCCCTAGTTCTAATCATTACCCTACTGCCCTATATACAAGTTGACTCTATAAAGAGAATATAAAATGGAAAACAGAAATTTCTTTCCTCTGTTGATAAGAGTTGAATACACCATATGAATAATGAGCAACAAAAATGGGTCATTCATTAATATTAAGCTATCACATTCTTGCCTATTAATTCCTAATCTGTATTTACATAAAGAGGTTTTACATGTAAAGCAGCAGTATTCTGCTTGATTTGACATATCGGGAAAAAACGGTCATGAAAAAGCTTTGATTGTGGGAAGATTTTTTTATTTTTTTGAAAGAAGTCTCTTCACCAAGGCTGTGTTTGTTAAATCAAAATGATAGAAAAATGTATAATATTGTGAATTTGCTATTTTAAAAAATATATTTAAAAACATGTAATATATTCATGTGATAGTAATTCAGTCATTACTCCAGTCTTAAGTGTCTCTTCAAAAATCATTCTGATCTGCTGATTTAGTGCTTGAGAAACAATTCTTATTATTATCTGTTAAAAGCATGCACAAAAGCTTGTTAATGAAGCTGCTTAATGTTTTTGTCTAAAGACATTTGCGTAGAATTTCACTGACTTCTTCTGTGTTAATGTGGTAGGGTGGAGAGAAAAGAGAGAGCTCGTCTGAAGACGGTTAAATTCAACGCAAAACCCGGTAGCCTCGATTCTAAAGGGGTGAGTGCTCCATTTTGTTGAGCGATTGTCTTTAAAATGGTTTTATCAGTGCCAACATCCCAAATTCTGTTCACCACCAGTTGTCAGGTGTTAGCAGGAAGGGCCCAATGATTTAATGACAGTTTAGAGACAGTTCACCAGCAAGCCTCTTCACTCATCCAGTGTAATATCTGTCTGTCTCTTCCCTTTTCTTCAGTCTATCCGGTTTACTTTCTGTCGTGCCCTGTCATCTTGAATATATTTTTCCATTTCAAGTTGTGCTGGTGGGTCATTGAGTCAGTCAGTCAGAGTGAAAGTGTGTGTGTGAGACTCTGTCCTTCTGCCGCAGTGTGACAGCTCACTCTGAGCTCTCAGCCTCAGTACTGCAGCGCAGCTTGCAAAAAAGCAGCTTCAGTTTGTATATAAATGTGTCTCCTAATGCGTCTTTTATGAAATCAGTATGGTAAGGTCACCTGTAGTAAATATTTCTTTTGTTTGTGTTTTAGAGGTGAACTGAATTAAACTAAAGGATGCAAGGATGTATTTTTAGTTCGGCACACAACTGCAGCACCGTTCAGATTTTTAGCCTTATGATTCCCGCTAGTATCCATAGCAACATTTCAGCCGGGCCTGCAAATTTCCCTTGCTTTTTTTGTCTCTTGTTTCTCTTTCTTTTTTTCTCTCCCTCTGTCTTTTGAAGATGGGAGAGGGGTGGGGTTGTTGGCACTGATGGATTACTTGAGGATTTTGTCGTGTAGTTTTGTCTTGTGTTAAGATGCACCAACTTGTATATGTATCATTTCAGGTTTATGGCTCATAAGATTTCAGTGTTGATTGAAATTGCATTGATTATAGGATTGTTTACATGCATTATAATAGAGAGGATTATCATAGATATGCATATTCCCTTTAATCACTATCAGGGGTGCAATTGGTTTCATTCGTACACTGTAATAAAATATTAAAATAGACAAAAAAAAACACTAATTAAAATTATATACTTATTTTATTGCTAAACATTTATCTGTAAATATATATAAGAAATTCCTGTGTTATATTACACCCATAAATCCTAAGAAAAAAATTTATGTTTATGTTTAAAAAAACTGAAGCCTGTTTTTTAGTTGCAGTTCCTAATTACAGTAAGGACAATAATCCTGATATTAATTTTTTTTTAAAGAAATCTTATTACTATATCACATCATGTCTGGACATAATAATTATTTCAATGAAGCATTAATTCAATTCAATAAAATAAATACAAGCTTACAATGATGTTATAATGATACTTTACAACTTTAAAAATCGATATTGTTTTTGCATTAGAAAAATCGTGGTTTGGGTGGAAAATAATTTTGTGTATATATATATATATATATATATATATATATATATATATAGAGAGAGAGAGAGATAGAGAGAGAGAAAACATTGATCCTAAAATTGGCTTGATGTAATATAATTAATTTAAAAGTTTCATATATATTTCTTTTCTTTTAATTTCGGTGTAAAAGATAATCTGGACATATTCTAGTCTGGTTTCACCATCACAGATTGTAATTTAGCACGAAAATTACATTCATATCAAATAGCATATTGACCTCAGGTTCACCAAATCAGCTACAAAATCACATTCAAAATCATGGATAGTATTCAGATCCCCTTAAATTTTTTACTCTTTGGTATATTGGAGCCATTTGCTATAATCATTTAAGCTTTTTTTTCTTCATTAATGTACACAAAACACCCCATATTGACAGTAAAACACAGAATTGTTGACATTTTTGCAGATTTATTAAAAAAAAACCTGAAATATCACATTTTGTGGTTGCTGTAACACTCATATATTTAACTCAGGTCCTGTCTATTTCTTCTGATCATCCTTGAGATGGTTCTACATCTTCATTTGAGTCCAGCTGTGTTTGATTATACTGACTGGACTTGATAAGGAAAGCCACACACCTGTCTATATAAGACCTTACAGCTCACAATGCATGTCAGAGCAAATGAGAATCATGAGGTTAAAGGGGTGAAAGTTGTAGAAAGTCAACCATAACTGCAGCCCTCCACTAGTCAGGGCTTTATGGCAGAGTGGCCCGATAGAAGCCTCTCTTCAGTGCAAGACACATGAAAGCCTGCATGGAGTTTGCTAAAAAACACCTGAAGGACTCCTAGATGGTGAGAAATAAGATTCTCTGGTCTGATGAGATCAAGATGGAACTTTTTGGCCTTAATTCTAAGCGGTATGTGTGGAGAAAACCAGGCACTGCTCATCACTTGTCCAATACAGTCCCAACAGTAAAGCATGGTGGTGGCAGCATCATGCTGCGGGGGTGTTTTTCAGCTGCAGGGACAAGAAGACTGGTTGCAATCCAGGGAAAGATGAATGCAGCCAAGTACAGGGATATCTTGGATGAAAACCTTCTCCAGAGTGCTCAGGACCTCAGACTGGGCCGAAGATTTACCTTCCAACAAGACAATGACCCTAAGAACACAGCTAAAATAACGAACGAGTGGCTTCACAACAACTCTGTGACTGTTCTTGAATGGCCAGAGCCCGGACTTAAACACAATTGAGCATCTCTGGAGAGACCTAAAAATGGCTGTCCACCAACGTTTACCATCCAACCCGGCAGAACTTGGGAGGATCTGCAAGGAGGAATGGCAGAGGATCCCTAAATCCAGGTGTAAAAAAAACTTGTCGCATCTTTCCCAAAGAGTCGAAGGGTGCATCTACTAAAAACTGATATTTCACATGGTCCTAAGTTTTTCTTTTTTAATAAGTCTGCAACAATTCTGTGCTTTTCTGTCAATATGGGGTGCTGTGTTTACTATAATCAGGAAAAAACGATTTTAGCAAATGGCTGCAATAATAACAAAGAGTGAAAAATTTCAGGGGGTCTGAATACTCTCCGTACCCACTGTATATGTTACCTCATTTATTTTTCTTTGCATTTCATAACCTTTTAAAAACAGTTCACCTTCAGAGCATCATAATACTACACACAAGCAGCACAGATTTTGCCCATTTGATCAGCATGGCACTTGTCAAGACTTTCCTGCATGCTTGTATGAGTTAGTATTTGATTTTCTTATTTTTTGAGTACCATTTGCCTTTGCATGGCACTAAACCAGCTTCAGTTGGTCTTTTGTTTATCATTGTTTACCTCCCTTGTATGTTCATCCCTATTGATCATGTTTTAATTTGAATACATTTGAGCTGTCTGAAAACAGCTCAGGTGCTGTGACGTCATGGACAGCAGGGTTTGAATCAGCCTTCACAACAAACAAAGATCACCTATTCAGGATCATCCGAGCACTCTCTGTTCAAGCCAAAAATAAAGTAATTAGTGTATTTAATATGAGTGAATTGCTAATTTCATTGAAGTGAATGGTCCAATGGGATGTTTGGTTGTTTCCTCGCTGCTGTCCCTCATGTCCAGCTCCGGTCTTTGTGTTGTTTTTGTCAGCATGATTGTGACAGCGTTTAGAGCCCCCTGTTTGCACCATGCTCTCTCTCCGCACAGTCATTCAGTGAAAAACGTAGAAAGAACTTCATCTTTTCACGCAAGTTCCCTTTCTACAAGAACAAGGACGCCGACGAGCAAGACGGCAGTGACTCGGAAAGTAAGTAGCCACAAACACACGTGCACTCTCACACGTAGGCGCATAAAAACTGCACGCGCTCACACAAACGCATCCTCGGGGTGGGTTGAGAGGTCTAGGTGTGTGTAGGTAGCTCCAGGAAGCCCATGTCCTCCTTCTTCTGCTGGCGCTACTGCCCGCCCCACCAACAACCTTACTGTCTCTCTCTTCCTCTGTCTCTCTGTCTCCCGTCCTCTTTCATTCTCTCTCTTCACCCCCCTCGCCTCTCTGATCGGCTGTGTGGTGTAGGACATCTCTGGAATAGGGGAGGACGGGTACGGAGCAAAGACACTGAGTAAGTGTGTTAAGGAATGGACCCAATACCCCTCTCCCAAGCACATATGTAACATTTCAGTTCAGATTCTTTTTTTCTTTTCTGTTGCGTCGTCCTAGCCGTCTCCTACAACCACAGGCCTGTCTGCATGTCAGAATACTAATGTACTGTGGTCCACAGGTTGTATTGTTGTAGGGATTCCTGCATTACCATCCTTAGGTTTATGTGGTAGCTAAAATGTTGCATGAACATAACGTGCCAGAATAGTTGTCAGATGTTTGTTTAGTTTGTTTGTCGAGAATGTTGTGCTATTTTCTATGTAAGCTTGTTTTTTCCATGGGATAAAAAAAATAATTGTAACACTGTCTGTTTTTATCTTAGAATTTAGATTTTTTTTCACAATCCTGGGAAAAGTCAAACTTGTGAGATAAAAAGCAGCAGTTACTTTGTAGGATTTTTTTTTTATTTCATGGCAGAGAAAAAAAGTCAAGTCGTGAGATGTAAATTTGAAATTCAGAAAACAGGCATTTAGGGATGGGTTAATAATAAATATAGATTTTCAGACCTGATTTAGAACAATTCAGAAAATACAGTTTTGCTTATAGCTATTTAGGTTACAATCTAGTCTTTTGTGTTTGTCTTTTATGATGTCTCTGCAGTGCTGTGACTAATGTTGTCTTGTGTTTTGACACTTTTTTATGTACTCATCTGGAACATTTAACCAACATAATTATTAAATTATGGCTTTAAGGGAATACAAGTCAGTCAAACTGAATATTTAACCCTATTCTCAGTGAATGAATATGTATTTGTGCAGACATACAATCCATAGAGGGGAAAGAGATAAAGGCTAGTTCACCCAAAAATTTAAATTAGGATGTTTTACTCACCTTCGATTCATCCTAGGTGTATGTGACTTTCTTCTTTCAGACTAATCCAATCAGCGTTACATTTAAGCTATCCAGCCCCCTCCAAGCCTTTCCATGGGACTGGAACATGTTCCATGGGGACTGGGGACATGTTTGCTGTATATAATTTGCTTACGTTGCGCACCTGTAATTAAACGTCCCTCACACGGCTCGGGGGGTGAATAAAGGCCTCCTTTAGCGAATCTATGTGTATTTATAAGATAAATATCCATATCACATCCGCTTTTTGAAAGCAGGTGAATTACATAAGACGTTGACGTTGCGTGATTAGTGACGTACGCAAAGATAGAACAAAACAAGACCCCCTGGAGCCATGTGAAGCACGTTTTATTATGTTTGCATGTGCTTTATTGAACATGTTTTAAACTATTACTAAATCACCCACCCACTGCAATTATAGAGTTTGGGTGCCAAATTGAATCTTCCTTGTCTAATTTTATTTTATACTTGAAACTCAAGTCTAATTTTGTCCAGTAAAACCAACTTTAGACTGTGGACGTTTATAGCAAGCCACCGATAATAATCTTCAACACCCTTGAAAAATAGAACGCACTGCTATAAGAGTAACATGATGAACTCAGGTCAGTTTTGTTGGAGATATAGCTAGTACCAAACTCCAGAACATTAGCTGTCAGATTTTGTACTCATCTTGAGAGTGGCATGTTTCCAGACTGGGTGGGAATTCAGAGGTTTCTGGATGAGCTTGACACTTCAGACTTCAGATTAGGTTTTGCTATGTAATTGTCATATTGCATGATGCTCTTCTAGACAGTCATCGTCAACATAATGAAAGATGACTTGTTTGTTTCCCCCTTGGCCGGTAAACAGGATTTGTGGCTTTTATTTAATTTATTTTGGAAATGGACTCACTTGATAACACACTGATGAAAAATTATATGTGCTGTCAGAAGGAATCAGTAACAATTCGTTTGCTATAACATGCGGAAAGCTACAAGTTTTAGCCATAAACATTTCAGTTACATTGTAGCAAATTTTATTCATGTGAATATATATGCACTACTTTTTGGGTCGTTTTTTTTTGTTTGTTGTTTGTTTTTTTGTTGTTTTTTAATGAACGAAGCTAGGATGCATTACATTGATTAGTTACAATTACAGTAAATACATTTTTTAATATTACAAAAGTTTGCATTAATTTCCAATAAATGCTGTCAATTAGAAGTTTCTATTTACCAAAGGACGTTTAAAACAAAATTAATAAGCAACACTATTAATAAGAAGTGTTTCTTGAGCACCAAATAAGAATGATTACTAAAGACTGGAGTAATGGCTTCTAAAAATTCAGCTTTGCATCAAGTTAATTTAATACTCATATTTTACAATATTACTGTTTTTACTTTATTTTTTATAAATAAAGTTTAAATTCACCATGTCATGTTATGTTAGTAGAAGCATAATTTACAATAAGTGTGGGCTCTTTTAGCTACCTTTATGTCAGGATCAGAGGGCAAAAGTCATGTGCAGTCTTACAATATAATGCATGATCTGTCTCCACCACATACTCCAGGCATTGATCAAACCCACATAACCTTGTTTAAAGTCCTCAGAGATGCTGTCTTCTCAGCTTGGCTTCTGTTTAATGCACAGAACTTGTCCTTTCCTGTAGAACTCAAAAGAACACTTTGAACAAGCTCTGTTTAAAGTGAGCTGCTTTGGTGCTTATTACCTGCATAGGCATACTGATTTGGAACATTTTGCATAACCAGGTATGTGAAACTCAACTCGCAGTAATATTTTTTTTTGAGTCTGGTGCTAACAATAGAGCTCCACTTTAACTATGAAGTAAAATATATATTTTTTATTCATACTATAAAGTGTTGAATAAAATGCTCAACATTTTCTCACCTCTTCTGCTTGAACTGGATCAGTAATATGAACATGCAGTGTTGCCTTTACAATTTGGCCAATTAAGAAATATTAGGAGGCAGTAAGTTAAGTTGCCTACCTTTTGAAACAGCTTTTTTGTTGCAGTCTGCATTTAATGCATTAAAATTCAGCCTCTGTGGGCAGCTCATTAGGTTGGCTTCAGAGTGGGCTCTGTGTTTGTGAGGCTTTAAACGGACATAATCCATTCTTTTTATGGCAATAGCTGCACAAATAGTGGCCATCTAGCATTTCCGCAGCTTTCTAAATTGTTCTGGGTAAGAGTGAAGCACTACACTAAGCTGACTCATGTTTGATTCATTCTCTATAGTTTAATGTTACCACTGCCAATGAGAAAAATGAAAGCTCTGGCTCAGAATAACATGCAATCCTATCTGGGTTTGAATCGATGGATAATAACCATATTGTGTTCCTGCAGCAGCCTGCTTCTGTTCATCCCAGGGCTAAAAATAAACTCCTCTGGCTCTCCAAGTCCCTGTGTGCGCAGACCACCTCACAACTAGCGTCACTTTCGACTAGCGTTTCCATAATTGGACTATTATATTCAACTAGTATTGCCAATGTCTGAAACTTCAATCTCATCCATGATTAAATTGCTTTTCTGTTGTCCATCATTGTCCCAGAGCCTTTCTGATGATCCTTTTAATCTCCCAAATGAGCGCTAACTCAATTTTGCCACTGATTTTCATTTTTCTCTTTTTTAATACAAATGTCCTTGTCAACAAGTACATTATGACATTACACGCTCAGTAACTCATTTACACATCCACTTGAGCCGTGCTCTGAGATAAGAGACCTTGGTGAAGGGTGGGCCGAATGTGGCCATCACGATCACCAGCGTTCTGTAAAAAGCAAGCTGAGCCCTATCATAAGCACCCACCCCACTGAGTATGTTTTTCTGTTCTGTTTCCAGGGAGTCAAGAGGAACTGATCCTCTCGTATGAGCCTGTCATCAGACAAGAGAGTAAGTGCCTCTTCACAGTCTCTCGAACTGTATGACGTTCACAGTAAGTGTAAGTAGATTACGTGACTGGCATTCAGTTTGGTTTTCTGTGTCTGTATTATGTTTGAACAGTTAATTATGCCAGACCGGTTATAATCTTGGGACCCATGAAGGACAGAATCAACGATGACCTCATTTCCGAGTTCCCGGACAAGTTTGGGTCATGTGTGCCACGTAAGTACCCTACAGATTATCTGATGAACTAGATTTTTTTAATTGATCTTCCATGTATTGTTCATTATTCATCTTTAGTATGCACAGATTAACCTTCAGTAGAGGCTTACTCAACCAATATCTTTAAAGAGCCCAACTAAGCAATAGTGAACTGTGTTATTCTCACTTGTGTAATCATGAATTTCAATCAGACTGTTTGAAAAACCTCCAGTCAGGGTAGTTTGCAATTATATCCAGTAGTCTTGGGGGTTTTTAAGCATTTGTGCTGATAGCAGTTCTGGTGGGGTTCATCAAAATGAGATGGTAAGGTGAGTGGCCTGACCATAAGAGTCTGTGGTGTTCCCTTCTTTCCCAGAGTGCTTGTTGTGCAGTTCCTGAAACTCATTTCACATCACATCACTTATTTCAAGGTCTGCTGAATAAACTTCAACTAGGTCACTAATTAGTGATGTTTTCATAAGTTACAAATGGACCAAATGAGTAAATAAAAAAGGACTTACAGCAAACCTTGAAAGTAACCCTTTGTAATCCATGATTTGTAAGATTTCATTGGTGTTCTAACTTTCCTACGTTTTCTGTTTATTGGGAAATAGCTTTGTTGGCTTGTGAAACACGTATTGGCCAAAATATTAACAATTCTAAAAAGGTCTTCTTCCCATATTATAAAAAACCCTTTATTCTAAGTTTTGCTGTCGAGTGCCACAAAGGTCTTTCATGTTTTACATCTAAAGCATTTTGTTTGTTTTTCAGTTTTTCAGCCTTTTATTTAACCGTTTTTGTTTGTTCATAATTTTAAAAAAGCGGCTAACAGTTCTGGTCAAGAAGGTAAGTGAGAATATTAGTCTGCAGGAGCAAGTTATAAATAGAAAATGTAATAGTCCTTCCCTGTAGTATACAGTTCAGTGGGAACTATGGGTATTTATTCTTAGATCACTGTTGCTGTTTTAGTATCTCACCCCAAAAAGGTAGACATATAGTAGTTTATTTGTAATTATAAGTAGATTTTCTCTCTGTTTTCTGACACCTTATGGTATTTCACATGAATATGTAAATAATAACGATGATTTAAATGTGTTTTAAAACCCAGTGCCCAAGTCTTGGATTTTTTTTTTTTTTTTTTTTACCAATTCCAGATACTACCAGACCAAAGCGGGATTACGAAGTGGACGGGAGAGATTATCACTTCGTGACCTCACGAGAGCAGATGGAGAAAGACATCCAAGAGCACAAGTTCATCGAGGCTGGACAGTACAATGACAATCTGTATGGAACCAGTGTCCAGTCTGTCAAATACGTGGCTGAGAGGGTCAGTCTGCTTACGTCCTTGCTATCATTGCTACTTTTATTTCTTATGCATATGCTGTGGTTTATGATTATTTTAAAGCACTTTGTATTACCACTATGAATGAAATGTGCTGTATAAATAAGCTGGCTTTGCCTAACATAACTTTCACAATTCGCAACATGTAGCTAGTTTAGCTTGTTCCAGATGTATAGTACTTGCAAGTAACATTGAAAAGATGTAAAACTCAATATTAGGGGCCATTTTTCACAAGACTTATTTTTGCTGAGCATCTTTTAACTTTACAGCACTTAAATGTGTCTTTTGTGGGTGGCCCCTTTCTCTACAGTTCTGCTTCTCTGTGTTTAACAAGTCCTTCTTGCTTTTCTAGGGAAAGCACTGCATACTTGACGTGTCTGGGAATGCTATAAAACGACTACAAGTAGCACAACTCTACCCCATTGCCATCTTTATAAAGCCTAGATCCATTGAGTCCTTAATGTAAGTTTCCCACACATCTCTGTGATCCCTTATATATTGAAAAAATAATGCAAATTCTTCGCACATACTCAGTAACTGATACTCTTGTAAAACCTGTGCGTTTCAGGGAGATGAATAAGAGGTTAACGGAAGAACAGGCCAAAAAGACATACGATCGTGCCATGAAACTGGAGCAGGAGTTCGGCGAGTACTTTACAGGTAACAGAAAAGTTCCTAATCCAACCAGAGGACCCGAGTGGCGCCTTTATGCTCAGATATCACCTCATTTGCATATTCTGATAGGCTCTTGCATATGCATTATCTCAGAGGCCAACCACTGCAGCCTGTTACATCCATCATGTTTGACAGCGGAGCTATAGAGCTGATGGTCCCCCCTGAGTGAAACACATCAACTTTTTCTTGAAATTTGCATTAGATTGACCCCCATGAGTCTGTATGGAGGATTATAAAAAAGCATGCAGTGACTTGATTATTAATTTGAGGACATTTTTAAGTCATGTGACTATGCTGCTGCTGCTTCATATATAAAGTGGGAACGGAAAGTATTCAGCCCCTTAAATTTTTCACTTTTTGTTATATTGCAGCTAAATGTTAAAATCATTTAAGTTCTTCTTTTTCTCATTAATGTACACACAGCACTCCAGAAAAACACAGAATTGTTGACATTTATTGAATTGTTGATTTATTAAAAAAGAAAAACTGAAATATCACATGATCCTAAGTATTCAGCCCCTTTGCTGTGACCCTCATATATTTAAATCAGGTTCTGTCCATTTCTTCTGATCATCCTTAATATGGTTCTACACTTTAATTTGAGTCCAGCTGTGTTTGATTTTATACTGGTTGGATAAAGCACACCTGTCTATCTAAGACGCATGAAAGCCTGCATGGAGTTTGAAAAAAAAAAAAAAACCTGAAGGACTCCAAGATTGTGAGAAATGAGATTCTCTGGTCTGATGAGACCAAGATAGAACATTTTGGCCTTGATTCTAAGCGGTATGTGTGGAGAAAACCAGGCACTGCTCATCACCTGTCCAATACAGTCCCAACAGTAAAGCATGGT
>JAUYWG010000044.1:10632162-10660092 GCA_034779775.1 Enteromius afrohamiltoni
CGTTTCAGTGAAGACTCCTTCATCCTGTGCGGTCACATTCTCCAGAATGAGGCTGTTATTGTTTAAATAGAAATGAAACGTTCCACAGCATAGACTGTATGAAGTATTGAATGTGGTATTTCCTCTAAAACATTGACATCTTATGGATCTATTTAGTTTACTCCATTCCACTGAGACCAAACCAGCAAGTTTCTCTCCAGTGAACTCAACACGACTGTATAAGCCCGTCTTCACTTCAACTTCATTTCCTCTTGCTGCTTGCTGTATACTTGCTATAATTAATAAAAATACTTCTGAATAAAAAATAAACTATATCATGTTAATCATAAATGTAAAATGTAGTAATTGGCCTTGACAGATGTAACTCAGCATCATATACATGTGTCATATTTAGCTATTGAAAGTAATACATATTATTATTTAGCCATAGAAACGAGTAGCCCTACTTACCCAACACAGCAAAGAACAACAGCCAAACATGAATGTACCATCCAGGCATCGTAACTTACGAGTTAGACTTTGTGATCAATACTTTTTATTGCTAACTCAGCATTTAATTATGATTCATAACTATTAATCAAACCATTAAAATATGTAGACTTTCTTTATATGATGCTCTTTATTACGCACAAAACCTCTTTTATCTCAGGTTAAAAAGGAGCATCTGAAGACCCTTACAGGAAGAAGGCAGTGCACTGTAAACTCTGATGATCTAACAGACAACGCCTCATGTACATGTTTCATGTAACAGTAGTAAAGTAGTAAATTAGTGGACAGTAGTAAAGTATTGTACTTAGGCACACTTCTTGCGTATCTTTACTTTACTTTATCATTATTTTTTCTGGAAACTTATGGCTTTAACATCACTACATCTGAAAGACAAATATTGTTCTTTTCACTCTACTCCATTTGTATCACTTCATTTACTTTATAGTAGCCTTTTAAGACAGAGAGTGATTTATTTTATTAATTTTTATTCATAATGTTTTTTTTTAATGGCATTTTTTGACAGCATATCAGTCTGGCTGGGTTACGTAACGTGACTAAGAACAAAACAGGATGTAAGAAAATAGGCCACGAAGGAGGTCTCAGTCCAAAGTGAGTCTTTCTAATTCAGCAGTGGCTGTACGTGAAGCAGGCGGTGTGTCAGATTTCTGGCCTTCCGCTACAGATTTAAAGTGCTGAACACAGGAAAAACAAAATGAGCTCATCAATAATACAACTCAGAACTGAAGCATTTAAAACCCTGTGTTTTAAAAAACGTCAACAAATACCACATAATGCAAACCATGTTATCACTGTTTGTAAATTGTAGCATAAAGCATAAAATGCTATGCACGTAAAAATGTATAATATCTGAAACTGACCTGTGAGTTTTTGAATTCGGAGTACAGTGTGAACAGGACGTGAAGTGAGTGAATCCGGTTCTTGTACACAGGGATGTCCAGGATTCCTGACAGGTTACACTAGCAATCATTACAATAACACCAAAAAAGCATTAAATATATAAACATAACAAACATGCAACTTACCACAAATAATGTCAACATACTCTGCCAAATCACAATCAATATCTGCTGTGGGAAGATTGACCTGATGAACAGATGGGGAAGTGAAGCTGAACATGACTGAATTTGCGCATTTCATTTATTACATTTTAATCAAGATCTAACCTTCCCCAAAAGCTCCTCAAACTCAGGCGGCCACTCTTGCATGAGGCTATCAATATCTGGCATGGGTCTGAAGAAATATACAAGTCTCTCGTTATAAAATGACATAGATGTTGTATTCTGCATTTTTTCTGGATGTTCATGACTGGTACATATCAGTGCTTGCCTTGTGTAGTGTACAGTTGCCGGAGGCTTGGACCGATGCAGCTCACTAATGCTCTCGATCCAGCTGTCTATGGCTTTCGGGTTCTTCTCTGGGTTTTCAATGCTCTTTACTTTCACTTCCTGTGAATGAGATGTGCATCACTTTCTCATTACACTTATAGTATAGGCCAAAAGTACCTTAAGTATTCTAGTGTGTGTGTGTTTGTGTGTGAACTCACAGCAACATTGTGTTGTTTGCTGTTCTCTGAGAGCCAGAGGGAAAGCACTGTTGGGTCTGACTGTTTCGTGCACGGCTCATCCAGGACCAGGAGACCCAGATTGTCAGCCTTACCGTCTGGTCTTGGTACCTGTGGGTCGAACAAAAACGTTCAGAAATTGAAATCGGACACACATGCCCAGTTTAGAATTGAAAATTGTCACTCACTTTGAGGAAAGCATCGATGTCCCCTACAGCTGGGATGAAATCAGGGATAAAGGGCTTCAGTTTGTGGTCAAGCTCTATCGTCTGTGGAGTATACCTAAAAGAAACACTCATGCATTAAAAAATATAAATACATTTAAATGTATAAAAATAAATAAAGCAAATCAATCAGTTTTATATGTTTATATAAGTATTTATGTGTATACATGTGAACCTGAATGATAAAACTAGTCATAAGTAGCACAGGTATATTCGTAGCAGAAGCTATCAATACATTGTATGGGTCAAAATTATCGATTTTTTTATGTACGTGAAGATCCGTAAAAAATATCAAAAACTAAATTATTTAAGGAAAAACCCTTAAATTCATTTCATTCCCTTCATTCGTTTGCACCCTCAGATTCTAGATTTTCAAATGTTGCATGTTGGTCAAATGTTGTCCTATGAAACTTTTGTCCTAACAAACCACGCATCATTGAAAGCTTATTTATTCAGCTTTCAGATGATATATAAATCTCAATGAGCCCTTATGGCTGGTTTCATTTCAACTGTATAATTAATTATTCCATATAAACAATTATATTATAGTTAACTAAATATTATTTACTGGGTATTTAAAAATTAAATATTCCCTATACATTTAATCAATAAGAGTTTACACTGTCCACAGCGGACGTGTACGAGAACGTCAGTTGAAGAGAGAGAGAAATCACTTTTGCAGGTCTGCGATTAAATCATTTTATTTTTTTGCGTGTTGGTTTAAAAGTCAGTTTGCTGGATTTTATGTGTACAGGTGCACATCAAATGCCATGAAGGTGTGAAGTTGGTGCGTGCAAACCTTGTGATGTACTGAAATAGCTCTTTGATCTCAGCTGTTACAGGAAGATGTTCGTAATCGGCTGGGTCATATGCGCTATGAGAAATCATCCACACACACAGTTATTTTCAAAAATGTTTCGAGTAGATCTAACTACAATGCTCTAAGTACTATTGATAAAACATATTACTGAAATTTGTTGCAACTCATAAACTTGTCGCCCCCCTCTCTCTATATCCCCTCTTTGATACAGTTGCACCTTAGCTAAAAGTAAATAAAACATTAATATCAATCTATCTCTCTCATATTAGACAGAAGTGTTTCAGATCAACAGCCAGACCCTTCTGGAGCAGATCCGGGCTCCCCTTCCTCTTCATCAGACTCCGAGTCATCAGAATCACCATCTTCATCATCATCATCGTCATCCTCCTCCTCATCCTCTTCATCATTCTGATAAGAAGAACGGGCACCAGATGGCGGCTCTTTCTTTCTCTGCTGTCAGATTTGAACAGGTCATTTAAACTTAGTTTTAAACATTAGCCAAATATGTTACTGAACTTACTTTAATGTCCTCTTCTAGTTTATCACCAGCATAAGAGGTCATGGTACTCTGCTTTTGCCTGCCAGACCTCCTTGAAACTGAAATTAAGACATAGTGGCATGAAAAACAGTTGATGTACGGTAGGTCAAATGTAAAGAAGTGGTAAACAGACCTATCTGTCTTGGGGATGGTGTATGCACACTGGCCGCCTCCTCTGCATTCACCTCAAAGCTCTCATCGTATGGCTGGTTGGTTGTGAGTTGAATCTGTTTGCAGATATTATTTGCACGTTTATGTTTTTAACACTGGGAACCTTTCTGGAGACGTCTACCCAGATGTAGTTATGTGTCATTGTGATACCAAAACGCTGCTGACTCATTACAAACGTGTTTGTAATGCCCTTATGTAACTTAATTACTGCCTAGGTTTAGAGAAATTTAGTAAGTTAAATCTTTTTTAACGTTCGGTTAGCTGGTTAGCTTAACGGGACTATTATAACTTACCCAAAAAATAAATAAAAATGCAACAAGTAACCATTTCGAGACGGGATGAATAATTTGAACAAAATAAACATCAAAATAAACATAAACATCAAGGATTAACAATGTTTACTTTAACGTTAGCTTAGTTTTTGACGAATGTGTTACAGGGATTTACGAGCTAACGTTACATTGAAGAAGAAGCCATAAAATACACCACGTTAGTGTTTTACATAATTTATCACGTATTTAACGCTGTATGCAGGGTGAAATTATTGGCATTCGCGCGATAATAACAAACCTTTTGTCGCTCTGACCTCTCCATGAAAACACGGTGTACTGTTGCCAAGGAAACTTGATCTCGCGAGATGTTCAGCGGAAGTGTGTGAGAACGTCCGTTAAAGAGAAAGCGAGAGAGAAATCACTTGCAGGTTTGTGATTTAATCATGTTATTTTTTATGGGTGTATTATTTGCATAATAAAATACGTTTACAGCATTATGTACTGTTCTTTAGGTTATAAAAAAAAGCACATCAGATACATTATATTATATCAAACATTTATAATAATAAACGTTACTTAAATTTTTTAAAGTATCTTAAGTAAATACAATGATGAAACAGATTCAAAATAATTTTTCCAGTCCACAGAAAGGTAAATGTTTAGTTTAAAAGATGTATGTTTAATAAAAATCTGATAAGCAGATTAAATTAGAAAAAAGCCCCCTATATGTTGCTAAACCCAAAGAAACCATGAGAAACCATGTGGTTTCCCTCAGTCTGCTGAGATGTGGTGGCAGAAAGAACAGAAAAGCTTATTGTGTAACTAGGGGGAAATAAATGTACTGATTCAATTAACTTTTTCTTTTCCCTTGGCTTTTATCTGTGACACTAAAATGAGAACAAGTAGACTCCACAGTATAGTGTAAAGCTGAGATTTGAGTCACAAAGTAGAGCTTAAGAAGACTTTTAAACGAAGATTGGGGAACTCTTCGGTTCAAAAAAGGGTCAACGTTTCAAACGTTTAGCCTAACCTTCTATTTATGCCTGTTTTTTTCTATCTGTGGCAATGAAATGAGAATAGCTTGAGTGAAAAGTAGACGGTAAAGCTGAGATTTGTGATTTGAGTCACAGGGTAGAGCAGAGCTTGAGAAAACTGAAAAGGCCATCAAAAATGATGATTGGGGAACTCCTCAGTTATGGGTCAACATTTTAAACATTTGGCCTGTTTCAATAAAATAAAAATAATTACAAAAAGGTGATTTTAAACAGGTCTACCTTTGAGCTATGTGTGACTATGCACAGCAGTTCTAGGCATTATGGATCAGCTCTTGCGAACAGGATGTGGTTCTTAGCACCTTTTTTTTTAACTTTGTAAACCTTTCCAACACACCAAATTTTAGCAAACTAGACATTACTTAATACATAAAAGACAGTACAATAGTTTTTTGATGTGTGATTTCAGAATATTTTTGACATATGCCTACATTAATCTGCCTCAGCAATGTAAGACACCGTGTAAATATTTAATTTTTATTTATTTTTGACAAATTAAGATCTCAACAAAAACATCTGATACAACAAAATGCAATGTTATAACTCGATGTTTGACATTTATTAATGACACTTTTACAGGCATTTGACATTGATTATTGTTGCGATACTAATGAAATATTATACATAAAAGCAAAATATAGTTTTGCAAGGTGTCTTCTGTAGTGTGCCAATGGCAGCTGAATTCAAAGCTTGAAAAAGGTCACAGTCTTGAAGTGCAAGATGTTATCATCGCCCAATGTGGTTTTGATACTTTCCACTTTATGCTGATCTGATGTTGCAGACTGCACAGATGCGAAGACATTCTGCACAAGCTGCCATCTTGCTCTCTGCAACCCGGCCTATAAATAAATCAACAGCAAGAAGAGAAGTGGTAAGGGTTAATTTGGATTTGTTCAAAGGCCTTTCAAGCGGTTTCTGGAGCAGACATCGGACTCTAGATCAACACGTCCAGTTCTCAAACATTTCTCTTGGTGTTAATAAGCAGATCTCTGTTGAATTCAGCCTCCAGATTGCCAGCTCCACTCTTTCCTCCAGGAGGATCCGTTATCAGAGTGAGTTTGTTAAAAACTCCACGGCCAAAATAGTCAGCGATGACGGAGAAGCCGTCTTTGGAGCATTTGAGCTACAAGAGAGAGAAATTTCTATTTTAGTATTTAGTTAACACTGCCAACTTTGACCAATTCAAAATGTCCTGAAGTAGAAAAATCCATACCTGTCTGTGGAAATGATCATGCAGATCACGTTTCTGATCTTGCGCACGCAACATATCCATCACTTTCCTGTTCTCAGGGGTGCAGGTGGGGCACTCAGCCTCGCTCTCTGCAAAGCTCTCCAGGCAGTGCTGATGGAAAGAGTGACCGCACAGGAAGTGCACAGATGGCAGCTCTAGTGGGCTGTTGCACATGCTGCACTTGGTCTTTTGGAAGATCTTTGCACTAAAAGAACAAAGTAATCTTTTTTTTTTTTTTAAATATACAATGACATTCCTACTGTAGCATTCATTTTTTATGACGTTGACTAAAGAATGAACCCTTGATTTGCTCACCAGGTTTTAAGTTCCTGTATCTCAGCACGAAGATGGGCCGTTTCATCTCTATACTGTCGAATCTTTCTTTCATCTTCCTCGATCTGCTGGCTCTCCCGCTCCAGTTTATTTATCAGGTAGTCTTTTATAACTGAGAGAGATGCTGTGGAATTATGAGCCAAAGTTTGCACCACTGCAACATAAACATTCATAAAAAGGTCAAAATTATGCTGAACGTTATAGACAGCGCTACAGTTACATGATCTAAAGTTTACTAAAAGGTGAAGAGCAAAGGAAATCGAAAAATAATAAATGCCACAGCCACATTTTGATGTGTGAGAAACAAGAGGTTTTTTTTTATGTATCCTTCTACTCACCCAGAAGTGGAGGCATTAAGTTATTTTCATCAATGTGCTGCAGGACTTCACTAATGTAAGCCTTGCAGTTCTCTTCTTTGCGTGCAAAATAGCCCAGAGCCTGTTCCCACAAACACACCTCACTGTCCCCGTAGCGTTTACAGGCCTCCACAACTTTCCCGTACTCCTCATTCTGCATGTGGTAATGCATGATCTGCTGGTACCTGCAGAAATAGGCTGTTCTGTCAGTTTTGCTTTTGTGTTCAATGTAATGCAAGTTTAGATGTTTTAAATTCTGAAATGAATTCAATCAGTAATTGTGGTCTCTTGTAGCACAAAGCTGTAATATGGTTGTAGAAGTGATAACTAGTGTAGTAGATAACTTTTATTGCACGTTCTGAGTAAGTGAGATTGGCATTGATTAGAAATAGCGCTTACAGTTTGCCCTTTTCATACAGATACAGCACTCCTTCCTTGAAGTTGTGCATCTGGCAGAGCACCAGGGCTTTGTCAAACACTGTGTTGTCGCTCCTCAGCAGGGACAGTGCTGCCTCCTGCAGGACTTTCTTCTTCTGACAGATAAAAGACAGAAACTGCCATGTGTTTCCTGCTGTTTATGCTTTTACAAAAGTAGGCATTCGAAACGTTCCCCCCCCCCCAATTCAATTCAATTTGATAAGTTATGACCACATGCAATCTATATAACTTTTTTCTTGAGATGCACTTATATTTAAACTCTGGCGAGTGATAAACATGTAATTACTTTATAATGAATAACTAATAATTAAAAAAAAAAAAAAAGTCTAAAATACTAAAAATGTATTTGATTTTTAAATGGAATTACTTTAGGTTTTATTTTAAGAACTTGATGCTAAAATTTATATTTTTAAATGCTTATATTGTGCCTATATTATGAAATACTGATTTTCATTTTTAGGTTTGGAAATCTGCAAAATAAGTTTTATGGAGTGGCGCGCATTTATTAATTGCCATAATCAGAATCAAACAGAAATGTCTAATAAATAAACAAGTCAAATTCTTCAGAAATCCTCAAAGCTGTCCCTCAGATTTTACAGTTGACACAGATGTATGTGTGGTATTTTAACAGATGCCACAAAGCATTTTTTTTTTTTTTTTTTACCCCTGGGTCCTGCTCATGTGCCCAGTCCTGAAGTCTGAGCTCGAGCAGAGTGTCATAAACTCCCTCAGGTGAGAACGGATCCACCTCGATCATGTGTTCCAGGAACGCTCTTAGCTCTCGTGGGTTATTGGCAAAGACTGGGATGAACTCTTCTGGGTTGGCCTGTAAAAAGGGAAAAGAAATGTGAAGATAAAATCTTAAAGCATCTGAATCACTTACTTGTAAATGGCGGATTATTTGAACGTGCTAATGCCAAACCTTGTTTTCTGCATGCCTGTCCAGACTGTCCCTGTCGGTTGAGTCTTTGCTGGGGTGATAGTCGGTGCAAAGGCGTTTTAAGAGAATAGTGGTTCTTTCAGGCACGTGGTGCATTAAAATCTTTCCGTAACGCTTCATATTACTCTCTGCCTGATCAAACGGCAACCTTCCAATGTAGCGTAAAGCCTCCTGATAATTCTGAAAAAGAGGACTGCCTTAAGTATTGTCTTACATGAACTCATTAAAATGCTTTACTTATGTGTCATAACAGTATCATATATTCACCTTTAAATCCTCTAGCTGGATCTTTAGATACCATTCATGGTGCATGTGTCTCTCTGCCAGAAACACAGCATGACTGTGATAACCGGCCTGACGTAACACCTTTATGGCAATTTCAACATCGAAATGCACCTCACTTTCATTGCTCTAGATTCAGAAGAGGGACCCAAAGCATTTAGTGATCATCATTCAAAAAGCTTAAATGCACATTCAATTCAAAATCTCTTTTCTACAGACCTTTATGAACTCTTCCAGCTTGGAGCTGTCCTTCAGTTTGGTGTAACAGTTGAGCAGTAGAGTAGTGTGGTCAGCGTTGGCCAGCGACTGTCTGTGGAGAGCCTGGAGGTACGCTGTCAAGTTATGTATCCTCTGTGCATCCAAAAATTTACGGATTACGTATGAGGGCTCGAGCTTCCCAATGGTGCTAAGAGAGACAGGATGTAACCATGACTTCCTTGGTTTTTAAATGAAATGCGTAGCTAAAAATCTGAACCGCAAATATACCGAATATACTGCTGAATAGCTCCATCGTGATCCCCTTTGACGTAGAGATGGTCTCCATACTGTCTGAATATCTCAGATAGACCATCATTGTCCAGATGTTGACTTTTAGCCAAGTTAATGGCCATCACAAAGAGGTTCTTCTTAAACAGCATCTAAAAAAGGAAGTGTATATTACATTTTATTTTAGATTAAAAAAAAAAAAAAAAAATGTTTAATGATAATAACACTGTACTAACCTCTAGCTTAGTCTGTGTGTCTTTTTCCTGCAGCATATACAGGGTTCTGTCCCTCGTTAGGACATAAAACGAGCCCCATTCTGCCAGAACGTCAATGACATCATCAAACGCCGCACTGTAAGCGATGAACTTGTTGTCAAGGTCGTAAATGGTCAGGATGTGCTTTTCTGTAGGGGATGTCTGTCTGCTGCCATAATCAGACCTGCGCAAATTAAATGTTAAAAATGTGAAAGGATAAAAAGAACAGATGATCCACGCAATACAAATGAGTCTTACTTGCTGGGGGACTTGTTGTTGTGTGTAAGCAGCAGCAGGTATCCTCTGTGCCAGTGAGTTAGAAGTTTGTGCCCATCGAAAGCGAAACAGGGTCCTCTCTCATCAGGCTGATACAAGTACACACAGTCATCTCCAGCCACTATGAACTGCGAGTCCTGCGAGGGGTCTGTGAGCGCCGAGCAGCGGAGGGCGCAGCCATGTGTGTCCAGTTCTATACGAGGGTACTCTTTCACTGATAATGTGTAACACTGTCAACGGAAAAATAATGCTCCTTTCAGTTCGGTTTCATCTGGATTTACACGGTTTTCCAAAGGATGATGTAAATCACATTTTTTGTAACTAACTTGTACCTGCACTTTTTCTAAAGTGGCGACAAACAGGTGTGTGACTTTGCCAGCCTGTCGGAAAGCCATGCCTGTGATTGGACAGTTGCCCTCATGGAGGCTGAGAGTTTTACTGTGTCTGTCTCTGGTGATGTCGCCCTTCGTCAGCACAACACTGCCATCTGTGAAACCTGACAATTCAACACAGATATAACTGTTAACGTAAAATCGTAATAGCTATGCTTGTATATAACACTACTTTTCCTGATTGAATAAATTATAAATCATGAATTTTTATATTTTTATATTACAGAAAATTGTTTTGTTGCGCTGAAATTATTCACAATCACATAATAGAAATTATTTCAAGTTAGATTTATTTAATTTGTTTTCTAATAAATATAACTTGGCATTTGGTTACTTTCAAAACATTAAAGTGCAATTTTCTTTTAACTTTGAATTATAACCTTTATGAACAAAATGGTGAATTCTCAATCTGAATAACAATATCCAAGATTTTTTTTTTTTTTACTTTTATTTGTTTTTGTTAATATAAATACAGTTAACATAAGTTTTTTAAAAAAATTATAATATTATGTATAAATTTGTATTACCATTTTAATTTATATTTCAGTTAACATGCATTTTATCACAAGTAAATCGTTTTAATTAACTATAATAACCCTGCTTTGTGAATTAAAAAGCCTACCTATAGCCATGAAATTAAGGTTTTCATGTACACTGAGACAAGACACTTCAGTAGGTTTGTTTCCAGGTATGGCAGGAAATATCCGGGTACAAAGAGGACTGCCGCTGTCCTTCTTATCGAGGTTCCACACCTTCACCTGATGGCCAAACACATGCATTTAGAAATCAACTTACATTTATAAAGCACACAGAGATCTGCACTTACACCGACATGCAGCTCCAGGATTCTTACCAGAGGATTGATGCCAGGCTCATCCTGACCCACAGACACCAGGATGTTGTGTTGCTTCAGCTGGTACAGGTGTGTCACGCGCAGTTTATAAGCTTGAAAGCTGGACAGCTGCAGGGAGCGGGTCAAAAACCAGATCTGCCCATCCATATGTGCATTACACGAGTTAAGGAAACCAGGCACATATGGCATGACTAAAAACATCATATATAATCAGCCAGAAAGAACTGAACGTTGGATTCATGAAAAATATAAAAGAAAACGCATGCATTTTACAAAGCAGAACACCTGCAACCTACACATATACGCTACGACTTATACAGCTATAATTAGGAAATATACTTGGTACAGCAGTGTCATCATTGCGAACTGGCCTCAAGCATGACTTCAGCATTTTAAGGATATCTCCAAGAACAATGTGTCCTCGACCTGAATCACAGGCCGCTATTCCCACCGGTAGTTGGAAGTTTTTCCCATTTTCGCTCGGATCTTTCACCGTTTCTTTATCGAAAAACACAAAACGTCTCCACTGTAAGAACGCTGCCATTTTTCCTAGCAGTTCTTGTTTAGCAAAATCATGTGACTCACATCACAGTCATGTGACTAGACTCAGGCTATTCTCGTTTTCTGTATTCCCGGTAATATTTTTAAGGTTGCACACAAATAAATAAATAAATAAATGGACAAAATGCATTTAAAAATGTAATGTAAATGAAATAATTCGTTTTGTTTTAAGCCAAAATACAGAGAAACATTTATTTAAATCAAAATGTTTATATAATGTATATGTATTATCATGGCCAGAGTCTTAAGGCAACAGAAAATTAAGCTGGGATGTCCAATTCGTGAACGACCTGTTATTTTGATTCGAATCTTTTCAATGAATCTCTAAGAACAGGTTCACGAATGGGACCGAACGAATCCGTTCGTTTCATGTGTCAGAAATCACTAAATAAATTCAGGTTATCTCGTATCCTTTATCGTGTGGCAAAGAGTCTGTTACATTTATAGCCAAACAGCAGAAATGTAACACATAAAACATAAACGGACATTTGAAGAAAGTCGATTTAATAAATGTAACTTTATTTTAAGCCTTAATTGAAAAACGTAATAAACTGAAATAATCCCTATAACATAATCGGGCTGTTTTATAACATCTAATAAATGCAAAGATGGCGTAAAATAATATTTGAAATGAACGCGATAAACGAATCTACTCGCAGA
Source organism: Enteromius afrohamiltoni (assembly GCA_034779775.1). Lineage (NCBI taxonomy): Eukaryota > Metazoa > Chordata > Actinopteri > Cypriniformes > Cyprinidae > Enteromius > Enteromius afrohamiltoni. Next base: position 10,644,373 of record JAUYWG010000044.1, read on the forward strand.
AATAAGTCGGGCTTCCGTTGAAAACTACAAGTTGTCGCACAGCCGTTCTGTGCCCCTATTTCACGTGGACCAATCAGATCCATGCTTACTTACACGACTGACCACTCGCGCGCGCCAGTTGGCACGTGGACCAATCAGCGTTCTCCATTCAAGGGTAAAGAGGCGGGACTTACCAGCATAGCGATTAGCGCTTCACTCGGCGAGCAGCGAGTTGTGTGGATCCAATAAGATCACGCCGCGTTCCGGGCCCAATGTGTTAGAACAAGCCGGTGATTGCAAGAGCAAAATCGAGCAAACGAGGTGGTGTGCTCATAGAGCATTGCTGGTTAATGCGATCTTCCTGCCTTCTGTAAGACGTTAGATACCAAGGATCAACACAGAAAAGTTTAGGTTTATAATTGGGGCAGGATAAGCGTTTCTAAATATTGTTGTTCAAGTGTCAAGAGGGATTTACCTGTCAACAAGAGCCAATATAAAACTTTATCTGACTGAAGGTAAGTGCCATGCCATCACTTTCTTTGTTGGAGGTGTGAGCGGTTGCATATGTCCATAATGTGTCTTGATCAGTCTAGTACAGCAGACCGTCAGCTGCATTTTCTTATATCTCAACAGAAAGCGTTCTGTTTTCAACGTTTACATTATCAAGCAATGAAATTACACTTTGACATGGTCATGATGCTCTTCCCATCAGGATCAGGCAGCCTCATTCAAGCTTACGTCACACAACAGGCTGTGCAACTAGAAGTTTCCACTTTGCATTTTTAAGTCAGCAATTAAAAATGGGAGAAATGGGACTGTAAAAATGAAGCCAAATTAGATTTTTGAATTGATGATAACGATAGTCTCCTTGTATATTATTTACACCTTGGCTCTAGTATCTCAATCCTACAGGACAGCTCTGCAAAAAGTGTTTCCTGGAGGCCCCTCAACATATTTTTGATGTGACCCTTATATGCCACACATTTCAGGTTCCGTGGGTATCTTCTACGGTTAAATCAGCGGTGTTTGATTAAGACAACATCCAAAACGTACTGTTGGGGGGCCTACAGGAACAGGTTTGTGACCCAGATGTTCTCAAGCAAGTGGGTGGGATCACATCAAATCAGCATGTACCCATCTACACCTGTCACTGGCAGACTGTCTCCACCTACACATTAATTTCTGGTATTTTAGGCAGTTTTTTCGTTGTAATGTAGTACTGTCAGTTTTTGTAATGGTGTTTGACATGATGATTTGAGGGAGCTAATGTTACCGGCATGGTTCTTATATGCAGAGCTGTCGCTGTTGCATTGTGACTGTTGGCCTACATGCTGTTGATCCTGTCTTTGTATATTTTCTGCAGATCACAATGAGGGAAAGGCTATCATTATGGGCTGTTTTTTGCCTAATAGCAGCATTCCTGCCTTCTCAAACAGGCAAGTACTGTATAAGTTATGATTATAGTCTACTCTTTGATGTCCATTAGGATAAATTAAAATCTAAGACTACAAATGTGTTAAATATTTATGTTGTGGTTCTATTATCTTGGTCCTAGTGTTTCGTCTCACTGGCTTTTTTTTTTGTTGCAGAATCGGTTGCTGTGATGTCTGTGGACTTGGGCAGTGAATGGATGAAAATTGCTATCGTGAAACCTGGTGTGCCAATGGAGATTGCATTAAACAAGTAAGTTTTAGAACAAAGCGTATATAAAATCCACACATCTGACTTGGTTTGAAAATAGAAAAATTAACGTAAGCCAGAGTTTTACTCCTTATGCTTCTTTTTTGTGTAGGGAGTCCCGGCGGAAAACTCCAGTCGCAGTGTGCTTAAAAGAAAACGAGAGGCTTTTTGGAGACGGTGCTTTGGGAGTGGTAAGTCATTGTACACCATAATACCTTTCTTAAAAACTCTACATAAAATGGCATTTGAAACACATTTAAAATGATTTCTAATGTGTCATTTGGAACTGCAACATGAATATTAAGTGAGGAAACTTAATAATTTTGTTAATCGGGAAAGCACCCATTCCATACCATAATGAAGGCAGAACTGAATGCTTGCTAATTATTAACATCATATTCATCTCCATCCCCTCTTTTTGAAGTTAGATGCTACTTTATTATTATTATATGTATTGCTCTTGGATGTATGTAATGTGCGTAACACCCTAATATAAACGTTTTGGGTTATTTATTTTAGTTTTGTTTATCGGAGAAGTCTTTTATAAACATGCTAAAATGGTAATATTGTTTACAATTCAAAATGCCTTTAGTTAGAAATAGAAATCTGCAACAATATAAATGTCTTTCTTGTCATTTAAGATCAATTTAATGCACCATCGCTAAATAGAAGTATTACCCCAAATGTTAAGACAATAGTGTAAATCGTTTTAAAAAGGCTAGGTAAGTGAATAGTCTATTTTGACCTAGTTCTTTTGTACAAAAAACACCCCTTCACATTTTCTGTCTCTAACGCTGTCTTGTTGCAGCATATCTGACAAGCTTTGACTCTAGCATTCTTTAATCATGACAGGCTGTGAAGAACCCCAAGGTGGTTTACAGATTCCTCCAGAGCATTTTGGGAAAGACTGCAGACAACCCACAGGTGGCACAGTATCAGAAACACTTCCCTGAACACCAGCTGCAGAGAGATGAGAAAAGAGGAACAGTGTTTTTCAAATTCTCTGAGTAAGTAATGGAGCACTTGCAGGTGTGTTAGCTGGAACCGATATGTTTTATATTTGCATGAAAAATTAATCTTTTGTATCACCCAGAGAGTTGCAGTATACTCCTGAAGAACTTTTGGGCATGATATTAAACTACTCTCGTGGTCTGGCTCAAGACTTTGCAGGTTAGATTATATGGAGTCTCTTGATTTTTGCAGATTGATATGTTTTAATTTACACACATACTGTAATTTTTCTTCTTCTTCTGACAGAGCAACCCATAAAAGATGCTGTGATCACAGTACCAGCCTATTTTAATCAGGCAGAACGCAGGGCAGTCTTGCAGGCTGCCCATATAGCCGGTCTAAAGGTCCTTCAGCTTATCAATGATAATACTGCTGTGGCTTTGAACTATGGAGTCTTTAGGAGGAAGGACATCAACTCTACTGCACAGGTAATTTTGAGAGAATTGAAGTGAATTTTATTTCTTGGGTCAACAGTGTACTGCATGTATTTTTTTTTTTGTAGAACATCATGTTTTATGATATGGGATCAGGCAGCACAACAGCCACGATTGTCACGTATCAGACGGTGAAGACCAAGGAATCTGGCACTCAGCCACAGCTTCAGATTCGTGGAGTTGGGTTAGTCATGGTTGTCATGTTTTCGCCACATTTATTGGCCGGATGGGTGCTTGTATATGTATGCACTTGTATATGTATCAGTGTTTGTTAACTACGGCTGTTCTCTTAATATTTAGGTTTGATCGAACACTCGGCGGCTTTGAGATAGAGCTGAGGCTCAGAGATCATCTTGCTAAGCTTTTTAACGAACAGAAGAAGTCGAAGAAAGACGTGAGAGAGAATCTGCGCGCCATGGCCAAACTCCTTAAAGAGGCTCAGAGACTAAAGACTGTGCTGAGTGCCAATGCTGAACATATGGCACAGGTATCTCAAACTGAAATTACCATTTATTTCAATAGTGTACAATGTAGTCTACAAAACGTGGGGTACAAGGGATATAACAATGTTCCAGACCTACTTTTTCATTCAGACTTTCTGTAAACTGTTTTAAGTAAAACACAATAATGTCATCAGGTGCATCCTTACTTTCAAGTACATACAGACATAGATAAATATAGACTGACTAGATGTCTCGTCTGCGTTGCTGGCCAACAGAGTCGAACATCTGCATATGGCGGACATTTTACCACAGGCTGATCGCTCACCCAAAATATTGTCATTCTATATAAATCTATGCATTCAGAACATTAGAAACTGTAATTGGTGCTTCAGTATAATCAGTCCGCCAATGATCAGTAGACATTTCTAGGTCACTATTCAAATGTAAGCAAATTATCAGATGTTCTAGCTTCATTACAAAGCAATGCGAAACTTGAGTGTTGTAGCCATTCAAATGTAAAAAAAAAAAGGGACCATTTTAAGATGAGATTTAAGCATTTCATATTTCAGATTCATTGTTGGTTTTGTCTCCCACTCAGACTGTTTTGATAAAAAGTAATTTCTTTCGAATCAGAAAATGCAAAGGAACATGTTCATTATGTCTGAAATATTTTGTACATATTTGACCGCATTGATGGTGTTATCAAAGGATGTCTATTTCCTTGACTGGGTTAGATTTGTTAGCCTTCAATATATATCAACAAAAATAACAGCGGCATGAGTCATTCAGAGTTAAAATAAAATTGTAGTGGTCTGTGTTGTGGCACCTCAAGTCTGGGTGGTTTAGTGACCTCTTTATTCTCTCTCTCTCTCTCTCTGTCTCTCTGTCTCTCTCTCTCTCTGTCTCTCTCTCCAGATTGAAGGTCTGATGGATGACATAGACTTCAAGGCAAAAGTGACTCGCTCTGAGTTTGAAACCCTCTGCGAGGATCTGTTTGACAGAGTACCAGGACCTGTAAAAGAAGCGTTAGCTGCTGCTGAAATGAATTTGGTGAGAAGCTAAACATTATGCCTCTAGCTTTATACAGGTTTGTACAATGACTAATAACCTCAAATACCATGTGTTGTCAAACAGGATGAGATTGACCAGGTTATTTTGGTTGGAGGGTCCACCAGGGTGCCCAAAGTGCAGGATGTGCTTCTTAAAGCTGTCGGAAAGTATGTTTTTTTTTTTTTTTTTTCCCTACAAGTAGACCCTTTTGATTGGCTGTCAGTGAGAGGGAAATAAGATGCTTCTAGGAACTGAGTGGTGTAGTTACAGCATCAACCAGCAGGGGCAGACTGGGATAAGCTAACCAGTCAAACTTGACCCTGATGGACTAGTAGTTTAGCTTTGGTTCTTTCTTTGAACAAAATTTAAACAGAGGCGTTTAAAGAAAATCTAACACCGATCCAACATCTAATACAATTAGCATTTATTAACAACTAAAAAATTTTATTTTACAGCTTAAAAATAATTTAGTTTGGTGTTCTTCCTCCAGAGAGGAACTGAGCAAGAACATCAATGCAGATGAAGCTGCAGCAATGGGTGCCGTCTATCAAGCTGCTGCGCTCAGCAAAGCCTTTAAAGTCAAACCATTCTTGGTCAGGGATGCAGCTGTATTTCCCATACAGGTGAGAGGGTGAAGATTTATTTATTTATTTTATTTTATTTTTATTTATTTATTTATTTTTTCTCTCAAGAATTAGTTTTGTATTAGTATTTACTTGCCTCTAACAAAGACCACTGAGATGTTTAATCTAACATGCATGTACAATGGTCGTATGACAGCTTTCAGATGTTTTCTGTTACCATCCTTAGGTTGAGTTCAGTCGTGAGACCGATGAAGAGGATAAAATGAAGACCATAAAACACAACAAGCGTGTCCTGTTTCAGAGGATGGCCCCGTATCCCCAGAGAAAGGTTATCACCTTTAATCGTTACACGGATGACTTTGTTTTCTACATCAATTATGGAGACCTCAGCTTCCTCGGTGAACAGGACCTGAAGTATGTGACAGTTTTATTCACTCTGCTAATGTTCTGTTTTCTTGGTTTAACTTGAGTATGTTTCTGAAAAGTGTAATGACAAGCCAATCTTTCTGTCTCTCTCAGAGTGTTTGGATCTCAAAATCTGACAACAGTGAAGTTGTCTGGAGTGGGCAGCAGCTTCAAGAAACATTCAGATGCTGAATCCAAGGGCATAAAGGCCCATTTCAACATGGATGAAAGTGGGGTGCTAGTTCTGGACCGGGTTAGTATTTCTGTTTATCATGAATCATCAGATTAATACAAGTAGTCCAACTCTATTGCTATGAAGTTTTAATAAGCAGAAGAACTGACTTTCTAGGTGGAGTCAGTATTTGAGACCATTGTGGAAGAGAAAGAGGAGGAGTCCACGCTTACCAGTAAGTTTTTAGAAATGCTTTAAAATGAGCTGCATGATAATAACAAATCATAATTGCTGATTATTGCAATATTAATTACGATTTACACTGAATGTTTATAACACATTGGATATAAACGAGTCTAAAACACTCTTAACTGAAAAACATTGCTTTTTCAAATGTCAGTTATACATTTGATTGGTTTATTCTTTAATTAAAGCAAAACTATTAATGGTGTTATAATAAAACTACATTTAAAGCGATGGAAAAACTCTTAGCATTACCTGTAGTAATAAAGAAAAAAAAACTCAAAAGTCGACTTTGATTAATTGCCCCTTTGATTACGATTACAATTAGGTATGCCACAATTATGTCATTGCAATGAGAAAATCGATTAATTGCGCAGCCATAATGTGTATATGTAAAATAGCAAAATAATCTGTGTGCTTGACTCCTTTTCTTTATTTTTCTTTTTTAACCCAGAGCTTGGAAACACCATTTCCAGCCTGTTTGGAGGTGGCAGCTCTGAGCCATCTGCAAATGTGACTGAACCGGTTACGGTAAATCAGTTTCATGACTCTTTCAAATCTCTGTCAGACATTTAAATTGAATTTTTTTTTTCAAAATAATCTCAACATTTTTGGCTTTTTTTTTTTTTTTTTTCTCTTTTTCTCCTCCTTTCTCTCTAAATGGGCCAGGATGAAGAAGAAGTGACTCCAGAGGCTGGGAAAGATCAGGAGCAGCCTGAGAAACCGGAAGAGACTACCCAGGAGAAACCGGAGACTGAGGAGGGAAAAGAGGGAGAGCCTCAGGCGGAGGAGCAGAAAGACGACAATAAAGATAAAGCGGAAACTCAGGTAAGATTATTCATAGTTAATCACATTTCTGAAGAGGTGCAGAGTGATTATATAACCTCTAGGCTTTCATGAGACTCAAGTTCACTAGTTCCCCTCTGTTGTTCTCAGGAGAGATTTGTGACTTCCTCTCATGTTTTATTATACAACATGCTTTGCCAAAGTTCTCTCTCAAATAAATTTTATATATATATATATATATATATAATTTTTTTTTTTTTTTTTTCATATAATCTTGGTCAAAGTGTGGGAAACCTGTAGTGACAAACCGCATTAAATAAGTCTTTCTGTCTATGTAAAGTTGGACCTGTCACAAAAACGTGACCATTTGAATGAATCTCATCACTTACGTCAGCAAGGGTCAGACTATAATTCTTAAATTTCAATTTAAATCATGTATTAAATTGCCGTTTCATATGAAGTTACCAGCCACTGGCGAGTTGCTCCATTTTGAATTAGTTTTAGAATCTGTCTAGAACTGAACTCTCACCTCCATCACACAGGGAGAGACCGAAGCCGAGAAATCTGAAAAGCCTGAAGAGAAATCAGACGGTGAGAAAGCAGAGGAGAAAGAGGCGGACAAGAAACCCAAACCACAGAAAAAGAGCAAAATATCAGAAGACATCTCGGTGGAGCTTGAGGTGAATGATGTTCTCGATCCCAGCACAGAGGACATGGAGGTGTCCAAAAAGAAGTAAGTGTCTCTTTCTTCCCAGAATTAATTAACGTGGAGACTGAATTAACTGAGAGTGAGAATTGGGACAAACGCTCTGCAGTAACTGAAGAATCTCTGAAGAATTCCCATGTGTTTCTCCCTCGTATCAGGCTGCAGGACCTCACTGACCGCGATCTGGAGAAGCAGGAGAGAGAAAAGACACTGAACAGCCTGGAGGCTTTCATCTTTGAGACGCAGGTATAATAAAGCTCTCTGCGGTGTTTGAGCAGTGACTCATAGATCCAGTGGCGTGATGGTGACGGAACTGTCTTTGTCCAGGCCTCAAAAGCCTCATTTGCAGAGCATTAGGTGAAATCTATAGTGGGCTTAAGGCTGTATTATGATGGAGGATTTTGGACGACAGTTATTACAGCTATTAAAGCTATTCTATGTAATTATTTTAATTTTTTTATTTTTTATTTTTTTCATTTTGAGGACTACTGTTCTTTTGAATTTACTACAGATCTAGATAATTTTTCCTTTCTATGTATAGGATAAGCTGTATCAGGATGAGTATCTGGCTGTCGTGACTGAGGAGGAGAAGGAGCAGATCACAGGCAAGCTGAGCGAGGCTTCTAACTGGATGGATGAGGAGGGGTATGCCGCTGGCACTAAGGAACTGAAGGAAAAGCTGTCTGCACTGAAAAAGCTTTGTAAAGCCATGTTCTTCAGAGTGGAGGAGAGGAAGAAATGGCCCGACAGACTGGCAGCTCTCGACAGCATGCTTAACCACTCCACCATCTTTCTCAAGTGAGCAAAAACTGCATCAATTATTTCAATCTATCCATTTTATTTATTTTTAAGTTATGTAAAAATATTAGAACGATATATCAAACGATTAATTGCGATTAATCGAATCCGAAATAAGTTTATTTACATAATGTGTATAGTGTGTGTGTGTATATAAATACAAACACATGCATGTATTTAAGAAAAAAAGTGTATATATTAAATATTTGTGTATATTCTTAAAATGTATACTGTATGTGTATTTATATATTTCATACATACACATGATAAATGTACACGGTACACATTGTGTAAAAAAAAAAATATATTTTTTTTTTTGAATGCGATAAATTACAAAAACACACATTATACAAATGTAAAAATCTTTAAAATATATATTTTATGAATAATGAATAAAATTTTATGTAAATAAAATAACATCTTTATATAACATTTATATTGTAAATAATGGTACCCCCAAATAGTATTTTTAAAACAAGTTTTATTTTTGTCTTTTATTCTTGAGTCTTGAGGGCAATGCAGTTTTGAGTTCAGTCTGCAACATGTCTAAATAAATATAAAATGCCTTGTAATTTTCGTGGATGTTGTTCACAGGAGTGCTAGACTGATTCCTGATAGTGACCAGATCTTCACCGATGTTGAACTAAAGACTCTAGAGAGGGTCATCAATGAGACAATGGTATGCAATGATATCTTCCCCCCCCCCCACCCCACATTTCTATTTCTTCCTCATGAATTCCACCCAAACATGTGATTCACGCATGTTTTTCTTTATTTTTTCCAGACTTGGAAGAATGAGACCGTTGCTGAACAGGACAAATTGTCCCCAACAGAGAAACCTGTTCTCCTCTCTAAGGACATTGAAGCTAAACTTACCCTCTTGGACAGGGAGGTCAACTACCTGCTGAACAAAGCAAAGTTCGCCAAACCAAAGCCTAAAGATAAGGCTAAAGAAAAGAACAGCACAGACACCGAGAACAGTAAAGCTAACAGAACAGAAGAGTCGGAGAAGGTCATTCCTTCCAAGAGCGATGATGGTGAGACGTCATTATAATTAGATTCGAGCAAACCCTTTTTTACAAGCCTTCATTTAGTTAAACTTGGTATATGAATTGTCCTTTTAGCTGAAGAGGTGAAGCCGGCAGAGGAGCCTCCAACTGCTGAAAAGAAAGACGAAGAAGAACCCATACTTGAACTAAATGCAGCAGAAAATACAGATACAGGTAACTCACAATCCACTAATCATTCTAACATCAAAAATATTTGGATTTAGACATTCTACAAACTATAAGTAGCTTTGTAACCATATTCTTGTTAATTCACAACTACATGTCTATTAACTCAATTTAAGGTTAGTAGAATAAGTTGACCTCATAATTTCTGATAGTCAGTATGTAATGTGTTGTGGATCCATCAAAATAAAGTGTTAGTATTAGTAGACTGTGCTTAATATCTTAAAGCACAGACTGTTAGTTGACATGTAGTTGCAAAGTTGCTTACTGGTAGTAGAATATAAAGCGTTACCAATGAGCTCTTTGACCTAAGAATCTAAAGATTTAATTGCTTCTATAAATACATGTAATGTGTTTCTTTTTTGCAGAATCAACAGAGAGCAGTAACTCAGAAAACCATATAGGGGATGAATTATAACATCTGGAATTCTTAAAGGTTTATTTGTTATATTTATTGACTCCGTTATGTGGTTCAAAAAATAATTTCCCGGCCCCCTCAGCAAATTGGAACAGCTTGACAATGGTGGTGTATATTTCAGTAGTTCAGTGACCCTGAGCCAAAAGAAAACACCAATCCCAACTCAAAGCCTTGCAGTCCTTCCATTTAATTTCACTTCTTAATCCATGAATTAATGATCTTCTCCCTCTCAAAAACATGAGCCCTGTTTGTTTGAGTCACGAGGAAATCAAAAATGGCATGCTTGACCAAAGTAAACGCGCTCTCCTTTGTCTAAATGCAGATTATCCTGAAATGGTCAAATATGTCATGTCTTGACTCAAGACACCTTTGCGTCCAGACTTATTTTGAGGAAGTGTAAAGTCCCTACTGAATTGTTGCTTAGCAGTTTGTCACAGCTTGTCAGGATCTTCAGTTTATTTTTGCTGGTTCACTTTTTCTTTTCTTTTTTTCATTCCCAAAACTGCTGTTTGTACCTGTGAGCATCTTCTATGCCAAACATCTCGTGTATTTATGGACTTCAGTATGATTGGTATGCTGCAATGACATCAATGGAATTTCACTCAACTGAAAAGTGGATTATAGTTTTTTTCTTTGTTTGCTTTCACATTTTCACTGGTTTTGTGTCTTACATGTTTTCATGTGCAAGTCTGTGGAGAGAAAATGTGGAAAAGGGAGAAGATTGTTTCTAAACTGTTAATAAAGTCTTTTTTAAAAATGTTTTTGCATTTTTTTTTTTTTTTTCTCCTCAAACCTTGGTGCTGGTTAGCAGTTTGATTTTATTAAAAATTATTTCTGTATTTAACTTCATTGCACTAATAATGAAGTGAAGGAAAAGACACCAATAGGTAGTTTTTTTTTAGATTTTGTTACAAGCACAAATCAAAGATGAAGGCTAGTGTTTACAGCCATAAATATTTCCTAGGTTTGCTTTAATTCATAAAATTACAACAACATTATCAAAAAATCTTTTATACAAGAATGCCCTCTTACAGAAAACCCAATAATGCACGTATACAAATGGAGTATAGTTAAAATCAATGAACACTGGCATGCAAAAATGTAATGGCTCTAATCCATTCAGTACACTGTTTTACTGTAAGGCACGTATCTATTTATAATCATGGTTTCATGACATTTTGTTCTTCCTCATGGCATCATCTACTCATCCCATTCCTGTCCTCTAAACCTTGAGCTCAGCCAAACTACAGGACTAGACATAGAAGCCCTTGTTACAGATTTCACATCTCAGCTGAGAAGACTGGGGTCTCTGAGAGCTGTCAGTGAAAAAGGTTTGATTTGCCTCCATTGAACCTGTCTTGGCGGAGCTTGTAGATAAGCACAGCTAGCATGATGACACACAGGCCTCCGAACACCCCCGCTGCTACAGAGATGCCCACCACTGCCTCGTCCTGCTTCTGACCCTTAGATGCTACACAAACACAGGCACACAAAATTGACCCATTAAAAAAAAATTAACAATCACACAGCTGACAAAAAAAGGTTTAGGGATCTTGAAATTTGATTTACAGATCCCTAAACCTTTTGTCAGCTGTGTGAGGTACTTTAAAAAAAAAAAAAAAAAAAAAAAAAACAAGTGCATACCTGTTGCAACAGGTCCCATTGGTTCTAAAAGGAATATAAAATTAAAAGAAATTCAAATGAGTTCAATAAAAGTAAAAATCTATTTTTAAAAAATCATGCATACGCAAATGATACTACCATCTTTAATTGTACTTACCATCCACTCTGGTGACAATTGCCCCAGAGCTCACCGTGGCAACGTCACTCACTGAGGTTCCCTGAGCTGATTGGACGGCCCTCCGCTTCCTTACAGAAGTTGTGCAGTTCTGATACATGCATCATAAGACACAATAAAATGCACTTCAGTTAGATGGTGGTTTCTGAGCCACTCTTGTGAATTACACATGAAGGTTTATGTTAGCCATATTGTCATAAGGCTGTGTTCATACCTGCCGTAAGGATCTACAGAAAGAGGTCTCACAGAGCCTGGTGGCGCAGTGCAGATAAAAGGTAGACACTGTCCTGTTTTTGTGCTCCACAAAGCGAAAAGTCTCGAACGAGAAGCGTGCCACCTGCTGTTCTCCATTCACACCCATTTTGGTTTGTGGATCAAGGTTGCATCTAAGAATGACAGAAGACAATACAATCAGTGCTGGGTAGTGACAGATTAATCTGTATTGCATAATTACATCACAAAATTGGTTACTCTTTATTTTATGGTGTCCGTGTTACAATGTAATTATTCATTAATTATACATAATTGTGCAGTGGAAGTACTGAATAATTCTACTAGTACTTATATCATCAACTATTAGTACTTAATAAATGGTTAGGGTTAACCTTTGGCTTAGGGTTACTTGAATGTAATTATCGTTATTATATTAGCAAGCACTTGTAACAGGGGCACCTTAAAATAGTGTTACCCAAAAATGAAGCACTAATAACTGTATCATCAGCCTAAAGTAATTATTGTTTCAATACATTTTTTTGTATTTTTATTACATAGGCCTATCATTCACACAGTGGCAACAAATTATTCCTAATTTATTGATTCTCCTTTGTTCTTCTAAGTTCAGGTCGGTTCATATTTATGTAATGCATCCCAAAATCTTATTTACTTCATTTAGTGTTAAATTAGATTGCTGAACATGATTTACAAGTGCAATTGCAACAAAGATGTAAGTCTTACCCGACAAACAGGTCGAATGATGTGCTGTTTCCTGGGTAAGGACTAGTGGTTGTATAGCATCGATCCAACAGAACATTGAACCTTTATGTGGGGAGAAAAAATTAAAAAATAAATTATATATATACACACACATCACAACTGATTTTTTATGGGTGGCATACAAATATCAATATATACCATAACTTATAACAATCCCAAACTGAGCTAAGTACCTCTCTGTGAGATTAGTAGCTCGGACTTCCACATAAACCCTGGTCTTCAGCATGAGACCCGTTGGAGGCATGAAAAGACGAGTTGTGTACGTGTAGTCCTTTGAGTCGGTGCAGAAAGATTGTTATGAACACAAATAGCTGGCCAGTTTTAATAGCTCTTAAATGTTGAAGCCAAAATGTGTTATGTTACATGTCATGGCTTAACTAAGTCAAAGGAACATATAATACCTCAAAAAGAACCATGCTTAGAGTGCTGATGAAACTACCATTATTGTCCTTAATTGCCAGACTCACTCCAGATCTGCAGAACAACATTGGCTTGTTTAATGCTATACAGTTAACTTATTTCAGAATATTAAGACATACAGTGAAAGCCAAAAGTCTGAGATCACTCAAAACATGTTTATTTATTTTTTCTAATACATTTTACAAATTCATTACAAATTCATCAAAGTTTGATGGTCTGGCCTTCCATTTACATGATCACAAAGCTGCTTGTTTGATTAGTGGCCCAAACATTCCTTACTCATTTTAAAGTGTCTTTAATATCCTAAAACTTAAAACTTGAATTTTCAGTGTGGTCTCAGACCGTTGGACCTCACTGTACATGTTCACTCCACTCACACACTCATCTCCGTGTTGTTGACCAAGTACTGCAGTGGGTATCTACAGGAAAAGAGGTATTTCATTTCCTGCCGGTAGGTGATGGTTCCAGCATTCGGATCCTGAGTACTGACCACCCCAGAGATGTTTACAGACTGCACGCTAGAGAAGTCAGAGAACATCCCAGATCCGATCGACTCAGTAATCTGTTGAGATGAATTAGATGAACAGTGACATCTAAACATTAGGATACACCTATTTAATATCAATGGTATGCACTACCTTAACCATATAAATAACTAGAACTTAACTATCTAAATACCTGTTGTTTGTATTATAATATTGTATTGTTTGTATAATAAATATACACATCCTGTGGGACTTGCAATTAATCATTAATCGATAGCAGTAATACACACACACATATATCCATCCCTCATGTACTGTTCCAGGTCAATTTGACCCTTTATGGCTCCTTTATGGAGCTGTTTCCTTTATGGTTTTGGAGCTGTTGGAAATATCAGTTTAAAAACTTATGTATTTTTTCTGGAAACTTTTTTACTTTTCCTAATTTAGGCTCATGAACATGCATGCGAAGTTTCAACTCGCTGATGTGTTTTGAAATGTCCAAAAAAAAAAGTTATGTTCGCACTGTTCCAGGGTCAACTTGAACCGCATATTTTTATGTTCTAAGGCCACTCTAAAAACCCCAAAATAACAACATAATAACAACAAAATGGTAAAAACAAGCTATAATTTTCAATCTTTCTGAAATACTAATAAACCTGTTTTTTTTCCTTTAAATTTTGTGACTTTTCTTCATTTAGGGTCATGAACATGCATGCGAAGTTTCAACTCGCTGATGTGTTTTGAAATTTCCAAAAAAAAAAAAGTTATGTTCATACTGTTCGTACTAACCAATGGAAGACATGAAATATTATTTCCAACCATATTGTCCCGCGAATATTACACATGGTATCATCTCTGCTAATAATCCCACATAAATGTCTTTGTAGTGTATTAAAAAAGTTAAATAAGAGAGCTACTGCGGCCCCCGAAGGAATGTCAACTGAGTGTGTGAGTTGATGATTAAGATGAAAAGTATTTAATAAATATCATATTCTTGATATTAAGTGGTTTCTGTGAGTTCTCAGATCTCATCCCAGTTACATCAAGCAGCCACTCGGACAAAACAATATTCAAATATGCCTATATCTGGTGGCCTTCTCTCAATCCGGGTCATTTACAAGTGCACTATACTAAATATTTCGACTTTAATCTCGTAGTATTTAGACTTTTATTCTCGTAATATTATGACTTTATTCTCGTAGTTTTTTTTTTTTTGATGGCACTAAAACTACGGCATAAAAATTAGCTATCATTTCTTTTTTCAATCTTTTTGAAATACTAATAAACCTATGTTTTTTTTTCCTTACATTTTGTGACTTTTCCTCATTTAGTGCCAAGAACATGCATGCAAAGTTTCAACTCGCTGATGTGTTGTGAAATATGCATACAGTAATTTTTATACGTTTGTGATGTTCTTGGGTAAATTTGACTCCCAGGTGCTGTCCACTTCTTCTGATCATTCTTGAGATGGTTCTAAACCTTAATTTGAGTCCAGCTGTGTGTGATTATACTGATTGACAGCTCACAAAGCATTTTAAAGAAATGAGAATCATGAGGTCAAAGGAACTGCCTGAAGAGCTCAGAGACAGAATTGTGGCAAGGCCACAAAAAAATCTACACTACACTGCTACACTTAAGGTTTCTTCACAGCTGCCTCCATAATCCTTAAATGGAAGATGTTTGGGATGACCAGAACCCTTCCTAGAGCTGGTCGTCCGGCCAAACTGAGCTATTGGGGGAGAAGAGCCTTGGTGAGAGAGGTAAAGAAGAACCCCAAAATCACTGTGGCTGAGCTCCAGAGATGCATTCGGGAGATGGCAGAAAGTTGTAGAAAGTCAACCATCACTGCAGCCCTCCACTAGTCGGGGCTTTATGGCAGAGTGGCTGATAGAAGCCTCTCTTCAGTGCAAGACACATGAAAGCCTGCATGGAGTTTGCTAAAAAAAACACCTGATGGACTCCTAGATGGTGAGAAATAAGATTCTCTGGTCTGATGAGACCAAGATAGAACTTTTTGATCTAATACTAAGTGGCACGTGTGGAGACAACCAGGCACTGCTCATCACTTGTCCAATACAGTCCC
>JAUYWG010000044.1:10678440-10725939 GCA_034779775.1 Enteromius afrohamiltoni
TAAATTTTATTATATTATCTAATATTTGACAGCATATACACATTTATATATATAATTCACAGTATTCAAATGAACATTTAGGAAAAAGTGAAACCTGAGTATAAATTAGACAGATGAGAATATAATAGGTCAAAAGGTGGAGAGTGTAAATTTAAAAGAGAACCAATGCCCCTGTCCGAAATGCCCCTGAAACTTCACACATTATTTGCACTGGGGAAAGACCATGACATTTCATGATGTCATGGAAGCCACACTCTTTAAAAGAGTCTAAGCAGAGGAAGTGAGCTTCAGATTCAAGAGCGCTCAGCATGGAGATCAAAACAGTCTTACTTATTCATGCTTTGATGTTGATCGTAGGAGGTAAGACAAACTTACTTTATATTTATAACGGATAGCGTTGTGCTTGACTAGTTTGTGTGAGTATTTACCTGTTAACTTCAGGTTAGGTTTCATGGGTATGCAGTTATGTTTGGGTATGTTACATCGTAAGAGAACATATGTCATTGCATTAAATTCTTTGTTGCATGATTGTCAATGATAGATTTTTACATGATTTGAACTTTTTGTTATTCTTATTGAATCAGTTGAAAGATATAACTTTAGTTTATACGCTGTGCATAAACTAAAGTGGTAACCTGCAGCTGGTCCCTCAAAAAGCTGTTTATAAGACTGTAATGTAGTTTTGTTGATATAAATAAATGTATGTAGGTTGATATTTAATAGTTGTTTTGACTTAAAACCAGCTCATTTAGATAACACCATTGTTAGTTAACCATATTTTTCTGTGCAAGTCTGCGCACATTGTTTGCAAAGATGCACCCAGTAAAAAGACAGATGACTAAGATTTCAATAATTGTCACTAGCAGTGAACATTTTGCACATATTTAAAAATGTTAAATATTTTATCCTATAAATGCAAAAGTGCATATTAAAAGAAAAAAAAACAACTGACTGGAAAAAATTACTGTAGTTTTACTGTACTATTACTCCCACATACACATTCACACGAATGTGCAATAGACATTAGGGTCATTTTTTACATATGACTAAAAAAATCACTCCTCCATGCAGTCTAATTTAGAACCACATCTATGTTACATGTGTACACCTCTGTGACTAACGTTTTAACACCACTGTTTCCTGTTCCAGTGCGAGTGCGTTTCTTTATGTGTCACAGTGGCAAGTTTTCTCTCGTTGCAAGATCGAACCACACTAGAAAATAAGAGACCACTTTCAGCAGTCACTTTTCCTCTCTAATGCAAAGTATAGCCCCCTCTCAGTTCGGCCGCAGCACCTAAACAGCATGAGAAAACACAAATGAGTCAGAGTCAGAGCGTAGGGTGTCTGTGGTCTTATCTTCCCCCATCAACCTACTGTTCTTCCATTTAACTAGCCTACACTCGACTGCATTTAGCATACATTAATGTTTTAGGTTGTCGAATTATGTGAGAAGCTTTGTTAAAAGATAATTATACTATACTGACTGACTTTGTCTTCTTTTCATTCTGAACAGGCATACGAAAATGTCTAGCAACAAAGTATCTTACAGTGGCAGAAGGAGAAACACTGGTATTGAAGTGTCCACTAAAAAACTTTAGTGAGAAAGAACATATGGAGTGGAAAAATCCAAAGGGCCATCTTTTGTTCTTCAATCAGGAAAAAGGTAAAGCCAAGAATGCTGTATACTGTATGAGAACCACTGAACACATTTTACATTTCCTCTTTATTGTATCTGATAAACACTAAAAATGAATTTTATGTTCCCCAACAGTGCTAAGAGATCCAAGAAGCAGCATTTTTGTTTTTAACAGCGTTGAATATACATTACACTTGTCCAATGTTACCTTAAAAGATGAAGGGCTGTATAAATGTCTCATGTATGGCGATAAAGTCATTCCAAAAAGATTCAAAGTAAAAGTATTGGGTAAGTACAAATATCTGATTTATCATCAAATATGCATAAAATATGACTATAAAAGAATATGTAATTAAAATCTTTTTGGTCACAGGAGTGCCAAAAATAGAAATGGTCGAGTATGAAGATAAAACACTCATCAAGTGTTCAACAGAAGCAAATGGCCACCCACCTAAACTCTCATGGCAAATCAGTGGGGTTGAAATAGAAGGTAAGTTACAAGAAGTGTCTGAGTGGGCAGGGTGAGGGGGGCACATATATATGTATGTCTTTTTGGAGTCAGTAGTATTTTCCATCAGATTGGCGAGCATATACAAATTTTGACAGACGTACTGTGCGAACAGTTACGCTGACCAACAAATTCCCATGACTTCTGACATTTCTTTCACTAAGAAATGAATACCTCGTGAAAATAAAGGAACCATGATAATCTGAAATAGGTCAGCTGAGGACAGATGCAAACAGTAGTACTATCAATGGGGTATTTCTCAGACTGTATGAATTAAAATTCATGGATAGATAAATAAATATATAAATCCTGTTTTTATCTCAACAGCAGCACCCAATACCTTGCGAGAGGAAAGATCCAACAGGTCACTTGCAGTTAGCGTCTTAACAGTCAAAACTCATATTAGGACAGCAACGGTGATGTGCTTGGCAAAACACAGCGGTTTCCCAAACCAACTGATACATTTTGTCACTATTGAAAATCACTGTAAGTATACATAAATAGCAGGCAACTATACATAATCAATTGATATTCCGAGCATGTGACCAAAAACAGTGGCAATTTGCCATAAATGACATTAGCCAGTATCAGAAAAAGGAACCAAAATATTCGGGGATTTTTATTGGCAGGGAAAGTTCATCTAAACTTTGGAGTATTTGGTAGTTTCCTATTTAAGTGAATGTGTGGTTCTCATTAGAGTGGTCAATCACATGATGTCAGGGAAGTCAACTATTTCTTTGAACAAAAACAGATGTGTTCCCCGTCTAGAATCGATGCACCATATATGTATAATACAAAAAATACTAAGTCTGTTTCTTAGGAGCAAAGAGTCAAACAGTTCTCTGAAGGGGTTTCTGAGTAATTGAATGTCTTTGTTTTTTCACATAGCTATTACGGCCTCCACGACAATATACTCCAGTACTACAGATGAGCTAAAAACTCAAACAATGACCACAGCCACTTCTGCTCCTGCCATTAGCAGTACAGGTGAGAGTTTCTCTTCGTTTCATGGATTAGGACAGGTCACTTCATTTCTTAATGGCTGTGCCAGTTACACCAAATAAACTGGGTATTTCAAAAAATTCTGAGCATGACAGAATACTTTAAATATAGTTCACATAAAAACGAAAGCAGAACCCCCATTAGTGGAACGGCTTCATAGAAAACCACAGAATGGAAACTCTTTTTTTCGCTCTTTATATCTCTCTGCCTCCATCTTCTGGCAGCTTTTGAATGCACACAGCCATTTTAATGACATTTTAGTCTTTTTCTTCTTGTTTATGGTCAGTCTGTTTATTTCAAATGTGATATTTTACAATTTTTTAACAAATATACCTTCTGATTACAGCACAAATGGAACTGTCATCAATGTCAGAAAAAATCCTACCAACAGAAGACGTCACTAGCTCATACAGCACACAAGGTATGAATGTGCTATTATGCATGACAAAATACTTCACCTAAATGTTAGTAATTATTTTTATAAGACAATTTCTGTGACTAATCAATTTGCTTTTTTGATCTCTTAGAGGAACATTCCACACCAGCAGATAAAAGCTTGATGAGTAAGTGTTATTAAATTTAATCGTTTGATATCTATCATAATATACTGAGCATAATATATAATTAATCTGGCTTGTTTTAAGCAGTAAAGTTGATCTCAGATCTATCTTTGCATTTCAGCACACAACGTAAATTCTTCAGACTCAATCTCACCAGATGAATTCCTGACCACAAATGGCACCAACGCAAAAGGTGTGAAGCTCACGCTCAAGCTTGTGCTCACATAAACATCCATATGAAAAATCAGAGCAACGTGTAAAGGATGTGAATTACTGATTGCAATATGTCCTTGTGTTTTTGCAGATTATATGGAACAAAGCAAAACAAATAGCTCATCACTGCTGATCCTGCTGGTCACATGCCTTGTTATATGTTTGCTTATTGTAGTCATCTTCTTTGTGATCAGACTGCGAAGGGCACATGTAGCCTGGAAAAAAGGTAATACAAGATATTACTTATACTTTCAATTATATCCTAGTGTTTGACTGAGATTTAATTCTGGATTCAAATTGAATATGTTGTTATAACAGAGAATGAAGAATCTGACCAGTCTGTGGAAAGCAGCAAATCGAAATCTAGTCATCATGAAGAAAAGCAGGCCCAGGAAAGGAGAAGGCAAAGTAAGTGCTTAAACCGCATAATCCTGTAGATCAAACCTCCAAGCTATTGTGTCTTAACAAACAACTAATATTTTGTGTTTCTCTTGATTTTCTGAATAGGTTTCTGGAACTCAAATTTCACAGAATACAAAGTAGAAGAAATACAGAATACAGCCAATACAGTAGCTACAATAGATGTGGTCACTGAAACACAAGACATTTCAACAGAGGATAGTAATAAACTTGACAAAGCTTGTGTCAAAGAGACTGAACTTTAGAGGAAGCCTCGTAAAAGCCTGAACTGATTTTGCAGTTCTGTTTTGAACAATGGTGCTCACTGAAAGATGATGAATATAGCTGCCAATTATTGTATATATTGTGTTGTATATGTAAAGTTTTTTTACTTAGTCGTTGCTGGTCGACATTATTTTTATACTAAATGTAATTAAGTGTTTTGATATAATATGCTTTATTACAGCGTGTTTACATTTTAATGACTCTGAAGTATTCCCTTAATCAAATTGGAATAAACTGCCATTCATTGTCTTAAAAATCTGTCTTTTTAACCTGAAATGGTTGCTGCTTTTCCGGTTATCAATGACTGGCCTTGACATGTGGATGTGGACAACATGTGGATGTTATGCTTGGTGAACTCTTTTAAAGGGTGATTAAAATAATAAAATAATTAAAATGTTAAACCGATCTCACTCTTTTTTTTTTTTTATGTCACTTCCAGATTGTTTTGGCCTGAAGGGAAATGCTCCCTCGTCCGGTTTCACAGACAAGCCTAGGTCTAGACTAAATGTAAATCTGAGCCGTACAAGGACTGATCTTAAAACAGTGTCAGTGCCTTTGTTTTTGTCTTAAGATGCACAACTGCTTTTTTCTTAGATATGTGAATAAAAATGACCAAAATGTCCTGAATGTGCTATGGCCTAATTCTGGCTTAGGCTGTGAAACCTTGTATGTTTACGTATTTTTAAACCTCAAAAGCAGTTATTATTATATGACCTTTGTCTTTAGTGAATTTTATTAAAATATTGTGGCAGTTTTCTACTTCCTTGGTTTTTAGAGATTCGCATTGTGTGCACATCGCCACCATCGGAGCGTTTGTGCAATCAGAGTTTATTTCCTGGTTCGTTCTCTTTCTCTTTTCTTTGCTTACGAATTTCTTGTTCTGCCTATGCCCATCTCTTTCCTCGCAAACAGAATCAGTTATACACAAATTCTCTGCCTCAAAGGTTTCAGCCGGCGCTGCGTGATTGCTCCAAGTGCTTCAACCCAAAGCCCTCCATGATGCACAGTGGAGAGGAGTATCATAACCTTATTCCAATACCATTACACTTAAATATGTGCTTTACGTGTAAAGTAAAAAACCTACACCCTACTATATATGCATTACTGATGGTGGTACTTTTAAGTAATGACTGATATTCTTCGCTAGGCAAGATCTTACACTACCAAACCAAGGTCACTGAGCTCTTCGGGCTCCATTTGTTGTTGCTTTCGGTTTGTATGTGCTTATCATGGTGTAATAATATATTAAGCGGTCTAATCTATTCAGTTTGATTTATTTTGACCAAACATTTCTGTTTTGCTGCATCATCGATACATTCATTACCAGTGAATGTAAAAGCTGATTTCATTCATTCACATGTACGGGACAAACTGTTCCGCATTACCAGCCGGTTGCGGCAAATCAGAGGGGGATGGGTCTGGATTTTTTCCACCAGTTATGTTCTCGATTCTTCTCTCAATGGGCGTGGCTAAATGAAATATTCCGGGTTTGCATTGGTTCTTACGGGTCGAAGTTGAGTCATCTGAAATCTCATTGGCTCAGATACCAGCAATATATAGTGTTCTAGAACCTTCGATCGCTCTCTCTTCAAAGCAAGGCGAGGCAGTTTTTTCGCCATTCCAGCTCTCCGACCGGCATCTTCTCTCATCTCCTTCAAAAGCAGCTTGGTAAGTTCTTCGTTGGGTTATATCGGCTTTACTCTTTC
Source organism: Enteromius afrohamiltoni (assembly GCA_034779775.1). Classification (NCBI taxonomy): domain Eukaryota; kingdom Metazoa; phylum Chordata; class Actinopteri; order Cypriniformes; family Cyprinidae; genus Enteromius; species Enteromius afrohamiltoni. The sequence continues at coordinate 10,684,750 of JAUYWG010000044.1, forward strand.
ATGTTAGACATCTGCTTGAATGTGGTATATTACTGCTTTGTAAAATAAAAAAAAAGCTAGATTCTATTTTTTCCTTGTCTTTTTTTGGTCTGGGTGTGCTGAACCATTAAGAATTCCGTTGTTAATCTTTATTGTATTAAATTTACGTTTAAAAAGATGTTCAGCTTGCACAAACCGCATTTCAGTCTTTTTTTTTTTTTTTCTCTTCTTTTACCTCCATTGGAAAAAAAAATGTTTTTCATATCATAGTCCCTACAGTCGACGTTAAAATAGGTGAAATTTTAAACCGTAACCAGCACCTCATGAAATCTTATCACGCGCCTCATCTAATCTTTAGCGGTGATCAGCTTTTCCTGGTCCCATATGCGTAAATTACTTAATTTTGTTTAATGTGCACACATTTAGCACAGCAACCGGGTAAATGAAGCTACATTTAAGACCGATTTTGATCAGTTTAACTTAAAATTCAGTATTGTAACATTAGCCATGGAATCTTCTAGAAGCGCGAACCACGTGGTCTGACGCATATGCGCACATGCTCTCGAGGTTGGTGGCCTGTGGTTTCACATGGCGTGTTGGCTAGTTAATGAAAGGATCCCTTTATTTATTTTTATTTTTATTTAAATTTCAACGTGTGTGTATATATATATGTGTGCGTTTAATTGGACAACTTTTTCTCTTTCAGACATAATGTCTAAGGGGCCAGCTGTTGGTATTGATCTTGGGACCACTTACTCCTGTGTAGGTGTTTTCCAACATGGAAAAGTAGAAATCATAGCTAATGACCAAGGAAACCGAACCACTCCAAGCTATGTAGCTTTCACAGATACGGAGAGATTGATTGGAGATGCTGCGAAAAACCAGGTCGCCATGAACCCCACCAATACAGTCTTTGGTAAGTAGTTAAGTCATCTTATTTGAATAAAGAAAAAAAACAAGACTCGCTATGATGAAGGTGATTCCAAAACATTTGCAGTTTCCACCAGAGGTTGAAAAACCAAAGATGGCCCTAGCCTCTTCCTTGGATGTCTGAGCGAAATCTTGGCTTTATAGTGTTTCGCCTTTAAAAAAAAAAAAAAAAAAAAGATTTTATATATATTTTTTTTTTTTTCTTAACTTCCATTTAATGTGTATTTCTTGTTGTCCAATAGATGCCAAGCGTCTGATTGGCCGTAGGTTTGATGATGGCGTCGTGCAGTCTGACATGAAGCACTGGCCTTTTAATGTCATCAATGACAATACCCGTCCCAAGGTCCAGGTTGAATACAAGGGCGAGACAAAGTCTTTCTACCCTGAAGAGATATCCTCCATGGTTCTCACAAAGATGAAGGAAATCGCCGAGGCCTACTTGGGAAAGGTGAGATCTTTTGAGCTGTTAGTAGTGTAACTCTTTTGAACTGTCTGTAAGTTGATATATTTCGCTATGATGAAGGTGATTCCTAAACATTTGCAGTTTCCACCAGAGGTTGAAAAACCAAAGATGGCCCTAGCCTCTTCCTTGGATGTCTGAGCGACCTGCGCTATGCTGTAGTTGCCTTTAGTTCCAAATGGGAGTTGAGATGTAACTTTATTCATTCCACCCCCGCAGACCGTTTCCAATGCTGTCGTCACTGTGCCTGCTTACTTCAACGATTCTCAGAGACAGGCCACCAAAGATGCTGGAACCATCTCTGGCTTAAATGTTCTGCGTATCATCAATGAGCCAACTGCTGCTGCTATTGCTTATGGTCTGGACAAAAAGGTTAGAAAAACTTGCATGACATTAGTGCTTTATAGGTTTTTATTTTGTTTTCGCTATGATGAATGTGATTCCAAAACATTTGCAGTTTCCACCAGAGGTTGAAAAACCAAAGATGGCCCTAGCCTCTTCCTTGGATGTCTGAGCGAAATTTGACTTGTCCTTCAGCTACATATTTGCACACTCTTGTGTGTGTGTGTGTATATGTATATGTATATGTGTGTATATATATATATATTTTTTACCTCTGTTTCAGGTTGGTGCTGAGAGAAATGTCCTCATCTTTGATCTGGGTGGTGGCACTTTCGATGTGTCCATCCTCACCATTGAGGATGGCATCTTTGAGGTAAAATCTACTGCTGGAGACACTCACTTGGGTGGAGAAGACTTCGACAACCGCATGGTGAACCACTTCATCACTGAGTTCAAACGCAAACACAAGAAGGACATCAGCGACAACAAGAGAGCTGTTCGCCGTCTCCGTACCGCCTGCGAGAGGGCCAAGCGTACACTGTCCTCCAGCACTCAGGCCAGTATTGAGATCGACTCCCTCTATGAGGGTATCGACTTCTATACCTCTATCACCAGAGCCCGTTTTGAGGAGCTCAATGCCGACCTCTTCCGTGGCACCTTGGACCCAGTCGAGAAGTCCCTTCGTGACGCCAAGATGGACAAGGCTCAGATCCATGACATTGTCCTGGTTGGTGGCTCCACTCGCATTCCCAAAATTCAGAAGCTTCTCCAAGACTACTTCAATGGCAAGGAGCTCAACAAGAGCATCAACCCCGACGAGGCTGTGGCCTATGGAGCAGGTGGGTGACAGTCTTAATTATGTTTTTTGTCGTTCGCTATGATGTTGATTTCCAAGCCATTTGCAGTTTCCACCAGAGGTTGAAAAACCAAAGATGGCATAGATCCTTCCTTGGATGTCTGAGCGACTGCTGTCATGGCTATCTGGCCATCTCAAGTTTCCAAAAGTTCTTATTTCTCTATCTTCTGTTTCAGCTGTCCAGGCTGCCATCCTCTCTGGTGACAAGTCTGAGAATGTTCAGGACTTGCTGCTGCTAGATGTCACTCCCCTGTCCCTTGGAATTGAGACGGCTGGTGGAGTCATGACAGTCCTCATTAAGCGTAATACAACCATCCCAACCAAACAGACTCAGACTTTCACCACCTACTCTGACAACCAGCCCGGTGTGCTCATTCAGGTGGGTACCATTCTGTGGGTGTTAAGCCTTGTGTCCCACTCGAGGTGTCTTGGATCTTTAACAGCGTTTTGTGTTGCCCTTTTCAGGTCTATGAGGGTGAGCGTGCAATGACCAAGGATAACAACTTGCTGGGCAAGTTTGAACTTACTGGAATCCCACCTGCACCTCGTGGTGTTCCCCAGATTGAGGTCACCTTTGACATTGATGCTAACGGCATCATGAATGTTTCTGCTGTTGATAAGAGCACTGGCAAGGAGAACAAAATCACCATCACCAACGATAAGGGTAAGTTTTTGGTCCTTTGTATCTAAATATTTTATAACCTCTTAAGTGGCTGCCACAGAAGTTAACTGGAAGTCTATTTCAGGTCGTCTCAGCAAGGAGGACATTGAGCGCATGGTGCAGGAGGCAGAGAAGTACAAGGTTGAGGATGATGTGCAGCGCGACAAGGTGTCTGCCAAGAATGGTCTGGAGTCCTATGCCTTCAACATGAAGTCCACTGTTGAGGATGAGAAACTGAAGGGCAAGATCAGTGATGAGGACAAGCAGAAGATCCTTGACAAGTGCAATGAAGTCATCAGTTGGCTTGACAAGAACCAGGTACATTTCCTATCATAGACCAGGCATTTTTAATACTCTTCTGATTTTTGCACTTAATTCAGAATGACTTGAATTTTTCTTTTCATGCTTTCAGACTGCTGAGAAGGAAGAGTTTGAGCACCAGCAGAAGGAGCTGGAGAAGGTATGCAACCCCATCATCACCAAGCTGTACCAGAGTGCTGGAGGCATGCCAGGTGGAATGCCTGATGGTATGCCCGGTGGCTTCCCAGGAGCTGGCTCCGCTCCAGGAGGTGGATCCTCCGGCCCAACCATTGAGGAGGTCGACTAAGCCATTCCAAAGCCACTATGCTACCTCCATAGCAATGTTTACTGTTGCCCTCTGTAGTTGGACTCCTCTAAAAATGTTCTTACCATCTTAAATTTTGGATGACTTCAACTTGCAGAGAGATTGTTGCAATTAATAAAAATATATAAAAATAAGGGGGATTAAGGGATCACATTTCCAGATCACAGGGAACAGATTTTTCTACCTAGATTGCACAACCTATTTATCGGCTTGTGGAACGTGAGATTCATAAGCCTTTTCCAACTGCCTCAATGCTTTAAAGTAAATGAATAAAATGGTGACTAATTCCCAACGCTGCCTTTTGTCTGGTGTTTTTGTTCAACGCATTTAGTTGCCTGTGAAATATATATTACTCCTGAATGAGCTAACCTGAAACGTTTAAATGTTTGCTTATTTAAAGTCTTTGATAAAGTTTCGCTAATTTCTTGGTTGATTCATCGTATTAAAGCCACAATGGAACCAATTTATTATTATTATTATTTTTTTATTTTTTTTTTTTTGGTCAGCCATTTTGTAATGGAGGTCGTATAAAGGGGTAATCCACTTAATGTGCCTAACCTTGGATTGGTAACGCTGCGGTTTTAAAAAGCTAAGTTTACATGTATATGACATGTCACATGAGTGACGACGATTACTATTTTTATTTTTTTTGCTACACTAATTTCTATTAATGTACTCCATTTTATACAATTATATTTTATATCCATTTTATATGTAGTGTTAGCAGGAGAACTGGATAGGATTTTTACTCAAGTTATACCTGATGACGTTTAACGTTTCAACGCATGAATAAAAGAAAAACTATGTACACATGATTTTGTTACTGAACATAAGTTTGTAGGCTACTTGCGTCAAACTTTGCAACTGTTCTAGAAAGTTTCTGTACGTGTCCGTCACTGAGGGGCAAGGACAGGCGTGGCTGTTCTGCGCAGGCGTGGACGGCCATGGCGTCTATGTTTCCACGGCAACTGTTTAGCAAACGAAACGCTCCCTGACACTAAACGTCTCATCTGTCGATGTCGATGGCAGCTAAATACAAAACATCAAATCTGTAGCAAATCGATGGATTTCTGTAGGAGGTAATGCTTTGATGCTATAGGAGCGATTTACATGATTATTTCGTCGTTTAAGGTACGTTACCTTACAATCATGAATTGCACACGGCTGATTTGGAAAGTAACGTTAAGTCAATCGAGGGAACGCTCAAACATTTAAAGTAAACAACGAATAGCTAAATTAAACATAAATGTTTTTTCACCACTATTTAATGCTGATTTTGTGAAATTAGCAATGAAAACGATCGCCTCGGAGCAACAACACCATCACGACCTCAATGAGCCTGAGGCGCTGGAACAGTCTAAAGTCAAATTTAACATCAACAAAGACTCTAGTCCAAGGAGTAACGGTTTACCGCTAATGTGGGACTCCTTGGAGTCAGATACTGAGAGTCTGGTGCAAGAGAAGGAGTACCAGCGAGACCTCCAGATGCGCATTGACCTCCTATCTGCTGAGGAGAACCACAAACATCACGATGCTAAAACTGACAGTAAAGGACCAGAGCATCCTGATGTTTATGATAGTCTGGACCTGAAACCAAGCCCCGTCAAAAGACCTCCTCAACCACAGAGGTAAGAAAGACAACAGCTGTCTATTCCCTACCATAAGGGTCTAATATACACTACTACCAACAATAGGCCCAATTGAGTAATGTGATTTGATCTTAAATTAAATTAGACAGCCTTATTTCTTAATATTAATTACAAGGCTACACTGAATATTTGCAACTATTTAAAAGGTCGTTCACGCAAAATTATTTCATTTACCCCAATTTCGTTAAAAGCATATGACTTCGCCTTTGTTTCTGTGAAACACAAATGAAGATATTTTCAGAAATGTCAACTGCACATTTTAGGTGGTTGTTTGTCAAATTGGGGCTGTGTTTTAATATACAACATCCTTATGAATCCTAAATTATTTAGGCTCCCAAGTCTCTTTATAATTAACTATCTGTCAAGCACATCCAGTTCCAAAAGCTCAGGTGTGGTGATTATGACAAACAGTTCAAAGAGCAAGCTAATAGCTGTATTCAGTCTATGATCATAATGAAGTTTCCTTTAGCTTCGGTGACATATCTAATATTTACTATCAGATACCTTAAAGTAAACACTGGTATCAAAGTTTTACCCAGAGGTTGAAGTACAGAAAAATAGGCCAAGCAATAAACATTCCAGGATCATAACTATCCAGTTTATGGCATTCCTGTTTAAGTACGTTGTTCATATAATTTTTTCACTTGTGAAATTGAAGCAGAATTTATTAAACCAATTAAAAAGGCAATACACGCAAGCATTCGTTAAATGTTTTCCTATTCACATTGAATGATGTCCCCCTGTTTTGTATTTCAGGTTTCACTGAAATAGACTGAATAAACAATGGCAATACCCGAAAACACTAAATTAAATACATCACCAACAAAATGGCTATGGGCTTTTTGTGTTTAGCTGTTATGAAAGCAACCTAGATGACTGACAGCTTTTATTCACATCTAACAGATAATGACAGTCTTTGAAAATGATGTTTGCGCTTGCATTTTAATTGAGCTGAAATACCCACTAATTTTTATACTTTGCAAACAAGTACCCTCATTTATGGGAAATTAGATTTTCAGTTTGCGGGACGTTACCACAATAAGGTCTCATTCAGCAGTCTGTTAAAAAGCATTTGCTTTGTTACCAATGAATGGACGAACTCTCTGGGTTGCTGAAACACAGATTGCTGGAATCTGAAGTGTGGATCACCGCATCTGTCTCCACTTCTTCATCTCCAGTCTAACCGTTGTGTCCGCCACTCAAAATCTGCCTCGGGATACAAACGGGAGGCGTTTGTGTTAATTTTTTGCAGGCTGATAGCTGATGCGCTGAAGAGGTACTTAACCCCATTCATAGTTTTTTTCATAATGGTTGTAGCGAACATCAACAAAGACTTTATTGTCAAAACGAAGCAGCTCTCTCATCATATTTTCATGCTCAAGAATGAAATCCTATGAATGAATAGCGTGCGGCAATATTTGGCATGATATCATTGAAGCTAATAACTACCCATTTCGTTTACATCCTCTTTACCGCATGCATTGTCTTTAAAGAGACCCAAGTCTCGCATTCAAACTGAAATGAGCTGAAAACAATAGTCAGTGTTTCCTATTAATGGATTTAATTCTGACACATTTATATTAGCACAAGAGAGACTTTGCATGTTAAAGACTCTGTCACAGCTGCAAACCCATGGTGCATTCTCAAGACCATGTCAGTGGAATCATTACGGAGCCATTCCTTGCCCTTTTGCCCTCATTGGCTGAAGTGCCATGCATCCAGACAGCCTCGTATTTGGCATCATGGGATGTGAAGAGCATCTTGTACTATTCAGAGGCACACAACAAAGAGGCACTCTTCTAATTATTTTAATGAGATCTTTTCATCCAATGATGCTAGGAGCACATTAGGTTGTAGTTTGAACCTATTTCATATGTTTGAATTAGCCATTTGCAAAACTATCCCCAAATTGTGGTCTTCAGACCCATAGTCATTAGGGGTAAAGGAAGGCGGTGGGGGGGAGCGACTACAACACGCTATTACCATTTCGCTTCGGCTGAGAAGTGTAGCCGATTTTTTTCCTTGTGTTTTGATGGCTGTTTGAGGCATTCAGACTGCCTTACTGACAATGCCGAAAGCACTAAATGAGACGTAGCTAGCCTGCTCTTCAATCGAAAGCTCACCCGAAGTGTTTAGGACTTATTTCTTCTTAACTCTTTTTGAAATATTTCAGGCAAGCTCCTCCTGTAGATGAATACGCCGACTTGCGCTACGATCCAAACTGGAGGAAGAATCTGGAAGGGGCTCATTTACTCAACCGGCTAAATGCGAGACTCTCTCTCGACTCGTTTGAGGAGTCTGAAGATAGTTTTGAACCTTTCGAGAATGTGGCTCTAGGTAGCAGGCAAGAATATGTCTTTGTCAGCAATCCACCCACAGTTCAGATGGACAGTGTTTTATCCCCACCACCTTCATCTCCGTTCCACCTGCACCCACAACAGGAAGACATTCTCGATCCCCCCGAATCAAAAAGTTCTGGCGTGTCCTCTGAAGACACACCGCGGGGTCATGGAAAGCATTCAAATGTCAAAACAGTTCCTCCCTGGAAGAGAAGCTCACAACATCCTCCTAATCCAACTCCAGTGAGAGCTAGGGAAGATATTGTGGAACGTAACAAAGCAACTCTTGGTATCAACACACACAAGCAGGGGTCTTACCTAAAAGTTCACAAGCAGAAAGATAAAATAGAAGAAACAAAGCAGGTGAGTAGTTTTGTCTTGTTTTCTGTCCTATAGTATAGGCCTTAGATTATGTAAACCTCACCATTAAACTAATTGGATGGACACATTGGTGACCGAATTAAAGTCCCATGGTTGACCACCAGGGGGTGAACTAACACAGCATACAGTCAGTTTTCTCAACGTGAGATATTAGGGTAGTTTAGGCCCAAGGCTAGTATTATTACATAGACATTTTCATTTTTATTTTCAAGATGACTCCATTTGTATAATTATTTCCAATGATCTCATAACTCAAACACTGCCATTTCTAAAGAAAAAAACCCACATTGACTAATGTCTGTTTCTGTTGGTAGCTATGCTAAAAATCTTGTTTTGTTCATTTTTTAATAGCGTTTCAGTTCTCACGTTAACTACATTACTCGTACGTCTTATTGTAATTTAGTATTTTTTATGTAATTTATGTGTTTAGACTAGATGTTTTTTTCTGTGTTCAGTTGTGTGCAGGTTCACATTTTTCTTTTTAGGCACAAAGCAGGGCATATCATATCTAGCATGACCTGACCTTTATCTTTGCTCTTTTTTAATCTGAATAAGTGACCTTGGTGTTTTCATTGCTCTGGTTTGAAGGAGACTACACTGCCTGTGTCACGAAAATTAATTTGGCAGACACACAGAGTCTTCAGATGGAGCAGAGAGAAAAGAATGAATCATGTGTGCCTATGTAGTGCCTATTATGAGTTGATCTGCACAACAGTAGCTGTTAAGAACATCAGAGGGGCATGGTTACCAATAGGCTCTTAGTTATCAGTGCACCTGGCCCATGGTATAATTGGCAGGGTTGGCTTGTCTGCACACTGTGGCCCATGTGTATTTGCTACATTTAAGACCTTACCCAGCCCATCTGAGCCCAGTCCCACCTTAATGTCTCACATCATCTGTATTAGCATAGTGAAGAGCCGTTAGCATTGTGACTCGGTAAACGGAGCAAAGCGCTCCCTACTTTAGACGGTGCCCCGAGTGCACCAGCAGTGCCCTGGCATGAATTCAGAGCATTGTCTTTCCGAGAAATATGGTGCACCGTCAAGTTCCATTCATAAGGAAGCATTGTAAGTCTTAAAGAGGCGGTTAATTAAAACATATTTTATTTTGTGTCATTTTCTCATCTCTTGAAATAGAAAGCAATGTAGCGGTGACTCCAGGATCTCCCAAGACAATATTAGAATAATTTCTGTCTGGAAGAGAGGGAATTTTTCAATTGAATACTTTAAAAGATTAAGAATTGCTAACCTGTATAGATTGTTTTAAAAGCCATTAAAGCAGACTGATAGATGGTCTGTGAACAGTTTTATTCCCTGTATTATTCCAAGAGAGTAAACAAATGTTTTTTTTAATGAAAAATATCTATCGTTTCCCATTTTTATTCAAGGTAAGGATATAAGTGTAATGTATTTAAATATGTTAAATATGTTAAACCAAACCAAAAAAAAAAATCTAATAAAAAATAAATGCAAAAAATAATGCACAACACATTGATATTGATTTTTAAAATGTTGTTTGAATAGAATTATATATTTGGAAGGTCTTACACCCATTAATGTCAAAATTCCTTCAGGAAATCAGTTACATGTAGTGAACTATTTGCAGTACAACATAACACATAAAGAGCTATCGAAATACTTCTGCCACTTGGTTAAAGTTTTGCCTTTTTTGTCATTTGCTTACTATGAGAGAGAGCACAAAACCCTCATACCTTACGTTCGTTATGTAGCTAAGCATCTGTTGGTAAATTTGATACACGGCCTACACTTTTGCCCTTTTATTTGTTATTTTGTGGCCCCGTTACCTTCAAAGGGAATAAAAAGCCCCTCAGCTCCCATCAGTTTTTTTGGCATCATTATTGAGGCGCGTCTGTTGGGCTTTTAAAAAGCCACTATTTACTCTTTCACAAACCCCTAACTCCCGATAATTAGCTGTGTTATTAAATGTACACAATCTCATAATGCACCAACTTCCAACCGCCGTGTGTGCGAGTGATGATGAGCTCCAGCAGAGACCCCTTTGATAAAGACAGAAGTAGCAGTGCAATCTTCTGCCATTGCACTCAGCCCCAATCCCTCGTCATCCCCCAGACCCTCACTTCAAAGCCAGGAACATAATGTACAATCTCTTAATAGCTCTAGACCAAGGCTCCGCAGCTCTCTGCCACTGTATACCCTACCTCAGTGTAAACACCTAATCAAGATTGCCTGGGCGGTCACAATAGCAACCAAATGCAATTCAAGAATTGCGGGCCTTTGAAGTCTTCATCGCAAAAGCTGTGTTTCCCAGTCTTGAGGAAAATGGCAAGCTCCAATCGCCTGACTTTGTTGTGCCACGTCTCGGCCCAAGAGGCAATTACGGGCCCCAATTTAACAGAATAGATATTACGCAGCTTATGAAGCTCAAAATGCAATTTTGTTTGATCATTTCCTCAATTTGATTGAGATTATTAAAATGGCGGACAAAAGGCAGTGGTCGTGGATGGGGCAGAGGTTGTGGCCTGCTGCGGCTAAGAGGACATGAAGGGCAGGTCTGTGATGTCTGCTACTCACACACCTGTTACAGCAGAGCTCAATCTCTCTACTTGAAATGATACTTGCCCGATACAGGAAAATGAGCTTGGATACACAGCCTCCTATTAACCGCGCAGCATAGCAAAAAATGGGTATTACAATGTGTTTTTTTAATTTATATGAGGACCACTACTACTAATGTCTGCGCATTGCCTGCTTTGCTCTTGTATTGTTTTCGGTGCATGTTTCTAAATGTACAATTTTCACCTCTTGACTATGTCAGATTTAAGCATCGATTGCTTTATAAAAATATGAAGTTCTAACCCTAGCCTCTTTAATAGCTAGTTTAGCCAACTAGCACTTTACCAAGGGGTAATCAGGGGAAAGGGGTAATCAGTCTTATGTTTTGGATTCGACCTAGACTTTGTAGTTTTAAAGAGAAAAATATACGAGTAGAAGCGCAACACTTTTTCTTTTTTCCCCCGTTTTTCATGCACTGAACTCAAAGATCTAAGACTTTTTCTATGCACACAAAAGGCCTCTTTCTCTCAAATATGTTTTCAGCTTTCAGGAATTGTGTACAGATCCTTGCAACATTGGGCCGTGCACAAAAGTGTAGCGTTTATAATTTTGGTTAGTGTATCTATCTATCTGTCAGCTGTCAGTCCATATACATTATTTATCCACCCATCTTTTCGGAACCATAGATGAAGGCCGCTGATTTACTCAAACATACAGATTCAGATAAATAACTGTCCACTCAGTGTCTCTGGCCCAGAAACATTGAAGGCTGTTCACAAATCAGTTCCTTGCGCACATGGCCTTTCGCTAAATAGATAGACCAGCATGGCTGCCTGTTTATTGATGGATATGTTACAACTCAATCCACTCACTGCTGCATGTGTCTCTTTGACCTTCCTCTATTCACGCTTTCAGAATTAGCCGCATGCATTCAGGGACGCCGCAAGCTGTCAATACCATCGATCGGCGAGAATTGTCCTCAGCAGCCAAAGTGACTGGAAGTTTACTAAATGATTTTCATTACAGCATTAGCTGTAGATATTCCGCCTCTGAACGGGTACATTAAGAAAAATTGAGAGAGTGCACTGATGTAATGTGGCCGTATATAGACACTTATCTCCGAACTGCTTCAAGAGAATCATTTTAAAGAGAATCAATAAAACACTCTTCTAGACACATGTAGGTCAGCTCAGAGGAGCAATGGTTGGTAATTAAGAATAACAAGTTGATCAGAAGAAGTCAGTGGAATTGGTATGCTTGCCAGACGCTCAGGGACAAATTATTTTATAGGCTAACCTGACTGTCTGTCAGCTCCATTTTTGAGTAGGTGGACGATTTATTGCCGCTGTCAGCATACATTTACACCAAACGCAGTGTGTAATCTATTGCCCAGACATTTCTTCTCATACTCGTGGATGTCTTTGTTTCGCTCTCACGGTGCACAGTTTGCCCCTGTTGTTTGCAGTCAATAGTTGAATAAAAATGCGAGTTGAAATAATAGCATTTCATCGACACGGCAACAGGTGAATTGTTAAAAGGAGGCTTATCACGCATTCGCTCCCCTCTCCCTTCTTTTTTCTCTTCTCACAGCAACACAGGCAAACCTCCTACGAGACTATCAACACTCACAGCCCGGAGAGTCAAGACAATGTCTGGGATCCCGAGCTGATGTGGCTCCAAAAAACACAAAAACTGAAGGTAGAGCTCACTTTATTGATTCCATCCATCTCTATCTGTGCAGACGTAGGTGGGGCTGCTTGGCACAATCCATTGCCTTAATGCATAACAGTCTGCGAAGGCTTCCTCTCAAGATGAAAATGTCTGCACAGTGGGCACACTGTCACCCGGGATTTCATTTCTACTGTGATGGACGCAATTTCTGATAGAGTTGTTCAGGCACAATGGAGCCTCTGAAATGTCTTGAAAAGGAGCCTGTGCCGAGGAAAGAGGGGGAATGGAGAAGCATCATTATTTTGAGCACTTGAACGGTCACCTTAATGCCAGCAAGCAGAGGAGTGTAAATATTTTCCCATTAAGAATGGTGCAAGCTGGTGTTGGCTAAATCAGAAGCATTACATGCTGAGGCACAGCCTCAGACCTCACAAGAATAATGTCCGTCGGTCCCATGTGAATGCCAGGCTTGCCACAAAGAAACATTATATAAATGCCCCTGTCTTTCTTTCTCCTCGGCCATGAAACTATCCATGAAACCACAGTTATATAAGAACATATTTCTTCTCAATATGATGTATTCTTTTAGCCTATTACAGTGCATGGTGTGCAGTTTCCAAAATCTTTGTCATGACTTGAATTTGAAATATAATTTTTAATCAATTTTGCCCAAAGAGCCCTCGTCATACTTGGGGAAATTATTTTATTTGTGCAAATTTCATCCTTTTGTGCCTTTAGACTTTGAAGAACAACATCTAGAATTAAGCTTCATGTCATTTTAACCTAAATATATATTTTCCTTTTTTCTATGTCCTACTTACTGCAGAGCCATAAGGGAAAAAAAGAACCGAAGAGAAGAGAACGAACCAGCAACCACACAGATCAGCTCAAGCCTCCAGTTCCTGAATCCAAACCCAAAGCGCACCTTAAACCTCTTACAGAGAGATATGTCATCAGCGCTGATCATTTATCGCAGGACTCTGAGGAAGCTTGCACCCATGACCCACCACAACACAACTCTGGACTTCCATCTCAAGCTCATGCTCCACCGACCGTCAACCTTAGCATAAACCTCCACACACCTGCCAGTCACACACAGCCACTGAATCTTTCCCAGAAAGAGACCATTTTTACTATAGTTTCTCAAGCGCTTCAATGGGACAGGCCTGATCTGTTTAACCCACCCTTTTTACAACAAGGTTACCCATTTTACCCATACGTACCTCCTAATTCAGTAGGGCAGATGGAATTGGCTTCAAAGGCGGTTATATCTTCACCAGCCCCCAAGTCTGGAGTGGTACAAGCTGTGGATAGAAGTGTTCCTCAGAGGCATGCTGGGAGGCATGCTCCCAATACATTTGAAAAGTCCCCATTCAAGAATTACAGTAGACTCAGGCAAGTCCAGAAACATATACTAACATTTAGCATATATTTATAGTATGTTTGCACTACTATGTTGTTTTTAAGGCTGCTGTGTGCCATTAGCTTTTTGTGGGTTAGTGAGCATGTAATTCTTGCATTTAATGGTGTTTTATTATTCTTTCTTAGAGAATTTTTTTTTTTTTTTTAGCAAAACTGCTTCACATCCTATTAATATTTGAAAAAATACACCCACATTTATTTGTGGGTAATATATTTTATCATATATTTGTGTGCTTGTGTGTGTGTATATATATATATATATATATATATATATATATAAACAATGTACTTTAAAAATGATCTTTAAAACAAATGGATGACAGTGTTTTTGGAATTTTTTGGAATAACATTTATTTATTATTTAAATATGCAAAACATGTTCCCTAGGTCTTGGCATTCATGTTATGCTCCATGTTTCTTTAGGATACCAGTGGTAAAATTGCCCACGTCTCCTCAAGTGGAGGCCAGCCACTATCTATCTGACCTCGTGCCCAGTGATGAGGAGAGCGTGAGACTCTGTGTGCCCCCAACACAAATCTCTGGTTCTTACACAGTGCTGCCCCCTATAGCCCAAGTTAACGGCAGCGACACAGAACTCTGCTCAGACAGATTAGAGCAGCATCTGAATCCAATCCACAGAAGCAGCTCAGAAGGTTACCTTTCACAGATGGAAAAACAGAGACAGCTGAAGGCACAATCAAATTATAAGGTTTGTATATATGTGTGTTTAATTATAATTATAATTTGTTTTGCTTATCATTTATCTAGTATGTGACTTTTATCTTACAGGATGGTACTACTAGGATGAAAAACAAGTTTTTATTCTTTAAAATAAATATAAAAAAATATACTACGTTAATAAAATTGAATATTCATTTTAATAAGGGAAACCTTGTAAGGAATCATATTTAGTCTGTGCCATTAACCCCCTTTTAAACCCATTCTTGTAATAATTAGCAATATAGAAAATAGTATAACAACTACAACACACAGTTATACTTTGTGACCCTCTTTAAATTGTCATGCCAGTATCTCAATGGGGCCTGTTGCAGATGTAATGATTATTGTGTGGGCCGATTCAGACAGCAGGTTAATTGTATAAGTAATTGAAGACACTCTTAATTGCAATGAGATGATGATATAAGGCACGGTCACAAAGACGACATTGAAAAGCGTTAGAGGATAAGGTGATTAAGCAGCACCCCCGTCTGTGCAGAGCAGGGCTGGTAAGATGGTGATTTGCATTTAATGATGGCCTCTTTGTCCTCTAGCACCTTGAGTTCTGCAGAAAAGTCCCTCTCAGGAACAGATGTACTCAATAACCGCTGCCATTAACACAGAGAGGATTTTTATGTTTACTCATAACTCCGGCCATTTACACAGAGAAGATATTTATGTTTGTCTGTTCAGTTGAAGGAGTAAAGGAAAGTTCATGCGACAATTTAAATTATGGCATCACTTACTTATTTAATTATTAACATGCATGAGCTACCTTCTACTGTGAAATTGTCCCAATAGTCCCAAAGAACTAAAAAATATATTTACATGTTTTTACGATATCTTCTTTTGTGTTCAACAACTGAAAGAAACCTCGGACCATCCACAATTTAGCTGAGTTTGTTTCTTTGTCTAATAGATTTGTAGAAAATAAGGCATTACATGACTCACACATGGATCCTCTTCTGTGAATGGGTACCGTCAAAATGAGAGAATTAGTGTCTTGTGAAGTGAAAAGAAATACGTGAAATAGGTGTCTAAAATAAACATGTTTCCTAATTAAGAAGTTTTTCAACTTTAAACCATTTCTTCCAGGTAAAATACCAGTGCTTTATCCATAATATTGCTTTTTGCACAGATCAAGCACCATTTACAAGCATCCAAAACCGTTTTTAACATACTGTATATTAGGTGGATTTTGATGTAAGAGGACAACAGAGGATGAAATTATGGATTATGGATTTCAATTTTGGCCAAAGTTATGATGGTGGATCATAACTTTGGTGGATTTGTTTCTAACAAACATGTAGCTATTAATTTTACAAGAAGTTGTGTGGATTATTTGAGGAGTATTGTGATGTTTGTAATCAGCTGTTTGGACTCTTATTTTGATGGCACCCATTCACTGCATAGCATCCATTGGTGAAATTTCTCGGAATCTCTTCTGAGCAAGAAATAAACTCTTTTAAATCTTAGATGGCTTGAGGATGAATACATTTTCAGCAAATGTTCATTTATGGGTGAACTATTTCCTTTAAGTAATTTTAGGAACTATTGGGTGAACTATCCCGTTAAATTATTGTAGTAATGAAAAAAATGAATCACTGAATTTATTCATGTTTTAAAAGTATTTTCATAAGGTATATTGACTAACTTGCCACTAAATGTGTTTATTTAAATGTTGCTAGAATAAATTGTTTATAAACTGCATTTTTCACTGTATTATGTTTCTAGATCAGTAAAATTCTTAGTGCTGCATGAACATGTCTCAATTTAATGGTCATTATGTCATGGAACACATCCACTTGATGCTGGATCCGGATTACGTGGTTCTTACACCATAAAACCAATTGCTTTCTTGGGAGAAGCTTGCTCTATTCACCTTGATGTGCCCGCCATCATGTCTCATAGGATTATGGGATAAATTTGTAAAACAGCTAGTGTGTCAGACCAAGAGGAAGCAGATCAGAGTGGAAAACAGCTGTCCTGCCGTGTCCATGACTAATGGCTGAGTCCTGAGAACCCAAAGGAGCCTGACCTGATTAGTGCTTTTGTTTGCGGATTGTTGCATGAGGGCACTTTAGGATTAAGACAGTTTTCTCACAGTATCTTCACTATTTAAACTGCTATGTGGATAATGAATAAATATATGTGCATTACAAAATGTCTTCTCAGGCTTATACACTGAAGAACTACAAAAACATGAAACAGGAGGTGAAGCTCGGAGGTCTTGGACCAACGAACACAATACCAGAAGCTGTGGTAAATACTCACTTCAGATTGCACAAAGACTTTAAGCGTCTGACGATATTCATAAATAATGTTGTTTAATTAGAATAATTTGTATGTGTGGAGAATTAGGAGAAAGACTCAAAGGATAATTGGTGATCTCGTTGTTGAATATTGATTTAGCTAATCCCTAATTGCTTCGTCCAATTGTCAAGTGAGAGCCGTGTCTCAATAACCCTCTCTTTTCATTTCCTCATGAATTTAAAAGACTGTTTCTTAACACAATGGACATGGACCAACTAATCTAATGAGCATAGCCCTCAAAAAGCAAACAGAGACATTTTCCAGCTCGCCTGATGTAAAAATGTCACATAAAATAAGTGTTTTCGCAGCGCTCGCAGCCTGAGAGAGGTGTTAACGCTGATTCTGAAAGGGATGATGAGTTTTATTTGGCTTTGTTTGCTGCTGTTGAGTAGCTTCATGGAGGGATGTACAAAGAAAAAGGAGCCTCAGAGGAAAAATGGCTTAGGTAATTAAAGCTCCCTTTTGTAATCTTGCTGCTCTTTCTTTCACTGCTGTCAGGCAGAGAAAATTAGACGACAGAAGCTGTATTCAAATGTGATCCGCGAACAGAACAAGAAGATAAGTAGGATTCCCTCTCTGTCGGCCAAGGACCCAGTGGGCAGTGACAATAAGGACACCGTTCCCAGGAGGAAGGTAAGAGAATCTCATTCTGAAAACATGAGCTTTACTTAATCCGTAAATCACATATTGTATGTCTTTCAACCAAAGTGTGTACATGTTATCATATTTTTATTTCCTTTTTTCTAAACAGGCTTTAGAATATGCCAAAACCATTGCAAAGCCCAAACCCCCTCCAAAGCCAAAGGATAGACCCGGAGAGCAGAACGTGAGCATGCGGCCTCAATATCCACAGGAAATGGAGCCATTCCATCTGGCCACTCTGGAGATGTTGAGAAGGCACGAGGAAGAGAAACGTGCGGTGGCTCGCTTCAGGACCATTCATGCTATTTAATTCTAAAAAGCACCACCACGCATGCATGAGTTTTATCACTTGCACTTCTATATAATCCTTATTTTTCTTTTGCTTTTACTTGGTGTGTACCGTATATATCATTATAATCCTGAGCTGGAACAGGTGCGTAGCATAAAATCCACTGCATACGCAAAAAAAACCCAAAAAACATTTTGCGATATAAACAATGAAATGCTGTAGGGTTTTGTTGCTTGGCTTTGCATTATCCTGCTATTTTCCCCTTGTTTCAATAGATCTGTGCACAAGAGCGCCAATCTCTTCAAGCACACCTGGATGCACCGTTAACCCAGTGTAACATGCCGTTTTCTGTCAGTTCCCGGCTATTAGTCTGATTATATCCACTTTCGCCTGCCCTTTTCTTTCAGCGAGAGAAAAAAATAGGTCAAATAAGGATGACACTTTGAAGCCTCCCTTATTAGAGCCCACAAACTTGTTTTCTGTATTTTAAAGTGATAATTTTCCCCCTAAAACAAGCTCAAGCACCTATTTCTTTAATGGAAGCTTTAGATCGTTATCAAAGAGCTATTTACTCCTATGTAATATTTTAATTAGATTATAGCCTCTATTTAACCCATCATGTCTGCTTTGATACTCTGTGTTTTCAGTGTTAAGCCTCAGAGGCGAGGCTAATAAATGCTGGACCTTTTGAATTAATGAGAAATGCTGCCTTTCCAGACCGACTCTCTTTGCATCTTTTTTTTCACTCTCTCTCTTTTTCCTGCCATTGAAATCAGTTAATTGAAGGGGTCTCTCTCAACCGCACATGAAGGAGGTTGAATTAGCATCCCTTTTTACGGATTGGGAGACTGAGGCAGGCTTTGATCTGTGGACAGTGCTGAAGGAGGCGGCAGGCCCCTGAAAATGAGCTGATGGCTCTGCTATTAGAGCAACATGCAGATGCGTCCATGTGTTGCAAAACGCTTAATCTTTTAATTGATCACCTTCCACACGGCCTATTCTCTTGCAGCGTTTTATTTTCCGCGGCTAAATCAGAATCACGTTTTGAAAACGACGTGAATTGCTTTTCAAAGGGTGGAAGTGTGCCACATACCATGTTAAGAGTGAAAAAGGGGCTGTTGCCGCAAATTAATGCAAGCTAGCCCTTGCTAGACGTTTTAACATTAATATTTGACTAAAAAAATGTCAGTTTTAGAATTATTTCCAAATATTTTTTACTTTTTTTTAAGAATAAGGTCCTTATGATAAGGAGAATCTTTGCAGATGATCTTCCTTCAAATCTTAAACATGCACACACTACAGGATTTGAACATCGCGGCGCGTCACACACTACAAGATATGATCATCTCATCCCGATTTAAATCCTAAATATTAAACATGTTTAAATTGATCCTGGCGGCCCCGATTTGTATCGGGAGGTGCAACGTTTCATCGTGAACGAGGATCGGGATGATCAGGATGATTCTCGGGAGGGGCCTAAAACTCCTGTACTGTGAGCCTTGTTTTAGAAGAGTCTGATTAGCTACATTTTATTTAAACAGCTGTAAAGTAGGCTATGGCCTAACCCTCCCACCGGAAGTCAAAAAAGGTTGAAGCTGTGTAATTTACACTGTCAGCGTGGTTTGCAAATAAAGTTTCAGTAACAGCTAAAGTTTAAAAGAATGCACTTACAACAAAAATCGTCTCTTTATATTTGGTAACCATAGCAACGGCTGCGCGATCGCTACCTCAAAAAAGTACCCTGCAACTGTTGGCTGTTATTATTATAGATGTACACAAGAGAAATATAACTTAAATCGGTTGTGAATCAATCGATCCCTACATACTCTAAAAGGTAAAAAAAAGACCATCCGATCAAATAACTCACATCCTGGTACTAACTAAACTGTTATAACTACACCGTTATTAAACTAATAAAATGCAAGTCTTTTTGTAGGTCGAGTAAAAATAAAATTAGCGGAACAAATGGCCAAGTGAGTCTGTAGGCATATAATGCCTACATATGTATGCTATATTTAGCATAGACCTAGGAATAATGTAGCTTAATAATTTAGTAATATACAATGTAATTTTAAAAATTAAAATTTCAGTTTCATTATTCTCATGCCATTGCCACATAAATAAAATGTTCCACCCATCCTATTTCGAAAATATGCTTATACATTCAGACTCAGATCTCTACTGCACCGTTGATTTTCGATTCTCATATTGCATATTATTAGTCCCATTTATTTATATTTATCCAGACAGTCCTGTTTATTTATATTTACACTATCTGGTTTGTATAAACTATAAAGGCCTGGGGTAAATGACAAACGGACAGAGCTAAATGCATTCTCAAGCATTCGTGCATCTGTAGTTTGTATTGACAAATCAATTGATTTTTCCATGTGATATATATTACTTAAATATTGTTAGTGTTGCTGTTATTAATAGTCATGTAATAATCTGTTCGTTTCTCTAATAATTCGAAGTTGTGTTACCCGCATCATTGGTGGATTTGAGGAAATGATTCATACATAAGCTTTCAAAGCACAAAAAAAACACGCTGCTCGTTTAAGAACTGTTTTAGATAATTCACTCAATGTACATTTGTTTATATACATTATTTGTTTTAACAAATGACAAGTCACAGTTTTAGAGTTCATAAATATGTCAGTCCACCACGTCAACCAATATCATCATCCTCCCGCGAAAGTGCTGAAAATGTCAAAATGTTACACTTCAGTTGGAACGAAAATTGTTACATCTCTCGAATGATTATTTATCAGGTACATGTCATAAATCTATTTACAGACTGTCAGTACATTATCATTCATTCCACATTTACAAAAATGAGAGTAATAATAATAATAATAATGTGGAATACACACATTATTATTAATGTGGAATACACACGTATCGTTTTTAAGTCATTCAGCTGTCCAGGATCTTCTTAAGCGCTTTAACAGAAGCTAATAACATTAGACCAATGCTCTTAAAATAAAAATGATAATAAAAAACACTATATAATTTCCTATCTAAAAGACTGTAATTCATATGTACATTTATGTTCATGAGGTGATAATACTAGAGTAAATGTTCAGGAGAGCAAATGTCATCTTCAATATCGACATCATCTTCATTGTCGTCCAGCGTGTATCTGTCCGGACTCATGCCGTTTTTACCGTCTGTACTTTTTTCGTGCATTTCGCTCTCGCTCGTGTTCTCCAGCGATCTGTCTACATCATTGGGGGTTTTCTGGTCGTCTTGTGTTTTCCTCAGTTGTTTTTTATGCTTCATCCTCCGGTTTTGAAACCACGTCTTTACCTGCGTAAGGCAAACGAATTATAAGCCTTTGTGAACTTGTTTTCATAAAGGTTTGTTACACACGCTGGGCTCTTCAAGCACATTTAGCGTTTTTACCTGTGTTTCCGATAGACTGAGCGCCGTAGCCAGTTCCACGCGCTCAGGTGTGGACAGATATCTCTGGATCTCGAACCTTTTCTCGAGTCCGGATAACTGTGAGTCTGAGAAAACTGTCCTGGCCTTTCTGCGTCTGCAGTGCTTCCCTGGTAATTCGTGGTGATGCTGAAATAACGCGGGCATCTGCATTCCTTTTGCAATGGAAACATAATGACAATCATTGACACATTTCGTTGAAATTAAGATTAAGCTTGCAGCCTTGCAGAGAACTTTCCATATTTATATTTCAATCGCGTTTTAAAATGAACAGCGCCGGTGAATTCAATACGAAAAGCGAAAAACAAGATAAAATATTTCTTGTTTCAATATAGTTGATTTTGTTTTGTTCTCCGTGAATAGCATAATACAATTGATTCGGAAAAATCTACAGGTGATTTCAAAAACAGCAGAATAAAAAGTATGAAGTAGGCCAAGTTACAAATCTTAGTTTATTATTATTAGTGTTATTATTGGTATTTTCATTATTACTATTAGTCTATTACCCAGAGATGATCTACGAAGGCACGTTAAAAAGTGGTTAGGCTACTAAGGATAATTTACAAATGTATTATTTACTAATTCGCAGTTGAACGTAGTCGCAGTGATTGAACCATATTAGAATTATTATTTACTTGAATAAAACCACAGCAAATTTTAGGTTAATCAAAGGTTAGCATATTTGCAGCATAACCTATTATTTCCACCGTTCCAATTTACCATGTATTAATGTTTATGGAATTATTTCTAAAATATTAACTGTAATAACAGGCCTGTTTGATAGGTACCAGTCACACCCACATTCTCACTTTTTGAGAGTACAATTAAATGCATATAAATTGCACAGTTTTCTTCACGCAAAGGCCTGCGTTTAGGGTTAGCTTCTTACCGGAGGTGAAAAAGTACGGGTGGTGTTCAGGTTTGTGAAGCGGATGATGCGGATGAGGAGCCAGTATCGGTGTAGGCATGAGTGGATATCCATACTCTATAAGAGGCATCCGGGAGGCAAGAGAGTTTGAAAAGGGCGAGGGAAACACCTCTCGCAAAGGTTTAGGTTTATGTAGTAAAATATCTTCGATGAAGAACGACGTTGACCTTTGAGTCGGCATCTGGGGGACCGGAGAAGTGTAGTTCAGATTCATCTCAAAACTAAAAAAAAAAAACTATAAAAAAAAACAAAAACAGGGACAATCCGTGGGGCTTTTGATGCCTGTGTCGCAAACAAAATCACTCAGTTGGTCCCAGTCTTCAGGACCTTAAAAGCTGGAACGTAGTCTCGTTGGCAACCTGTGCACGCTGGTACAGGTACATTACTATTTATTTGGATCGAGACTGACAGCAGCAAATCAGGAAGTAGATTAGCACTCAACCAATGGCGCGACGGCTGGGCGGAGGATTGAACGACTTCTTCATGGATTAATTATGCAGGCGGCGGGAGGAGCGGCAGGGTCGCTCCCCGTGGTGCTGAAAAAGCCTCACAAGAGCCCTATCCCCGCAACAGTCACTCCGACATAAGGCGGCACTTTCACTGTACACTGGCTTAAAAGGCGCGTGGACCCGTCAAGAATCCGAACAAAGGGCTGACAGCGTTTAAAGAATTCAGAATAATGCACCGCGCGCACCTGTTACAATCCAGCTGAAGCATCGGTCACCAGCGTTACAATTTACACTCGTCTTCTCGAGTTCTGTATTTAACTCAGTTTGTTGGATTCTTACCTCAGAAATGTGTTGCTGATAACCCAACACAACAGCAAATTATTGTGGTTGGAAAAAAAAGTCATACATTTTAAGATGGGTTATAAATAAGCCGCAACTACAGTCAGTCACAAATGCTAACAATTTAGGCTTATGTTTATCTCCAGTTCTATATTTAAACCTACCCGCAGGATCGAAACAACTAATTATGCGTAAATTTATGTCAATATTTTATACATTTAAAATGTTATAAATTATTTACATTTTCTTTGCTACCCTTGCGAAAATGATTCTTGGTTTTACTACAAATCGCAACAACGGGACAAAACACGGTAGAATTAAATTAAACATAATTAACCATTGTTTTGCTAAAGTAACCTAGGTTTAACCACGGCATTTGTAGCACGCCTAAACTATGGTAACCAATCTGCCACAAATAAATAAATAAATAAATAGGCTAAATAAAAAATGACATGTTTTTGCCTACTTCTACTACCCTGATATATAGCCTATCCTATATGCAATGAAAAAATGTTTAAATAGTGCAACATAACCAATTATGAAAAAGTAAAACGTCTCTGATTCTCATTTCTTGGTGTTTCACTGTTAGTTTTTTTTTCATTTATTGGAACATGTAGGCTGTTTGGTATAATATTTTTATTATTGTTATTTCATATGGCGGCACGGGGCAACAGGGCTTCAGTGAAACAGAATTTAATTGTAGATATTGAAATCTGCGAGGATACAAGTGTGCTTCAGTTCCGTCTCAACTGATGGAGCGGTAATTTGTTGATATCGTGTTGTCATCACATCTGCAATCACGGGGGCTAATGGTAAAAGTGTTTCATTATTGGCAGAAGTCTTGCAGCAATGCTATTAGGTAATTAGGTTGGATGTTAGAGCGGAAGTAGTAATCCTCGACCGCAGGATTTCCATCTGATCAGATGAGTTAGAACAAATTAATTACTGGATTCAATTGGTCGTGGAAATACAGTAGTCCTGCAAATGTGAGATATGGCTTCATTAGTCGTGTTGATGTATTTCACGAAAACTGAAGACCAAATTAGAAAATATCACAGAGTTGCTTAGTTTTAATTAGTTTCGAGTCGTTTGATGAGTATCTCTGTCACTCCTGAACACAGGCAATTGAAGATTTATTAGTTTGCGGTATATTAAAAATATTCTTCCTAAGTAGCTATTATGCATATGACTATAAAAATCAGTCAAAAATTTGGTTTGTGCTCAAACGTGCTATTGGGGCGAAACCTGATGCAACAAATTCTACGCAAATCTTACACATTTTCTATTCTAAGGTAAATGAATTTTATTTAGCGATATTAAGGATTTTACTGGCAAACATCTATTAAGAAAATAACTAAGAAATCAGATTTGTTAAAGCTTCACCCGAATTCAACAAAACAGGCCTACCTGTTACACGTCGTCTGTTTATTCAACGATTTAATGTGATTTTTGGACTCTGTAATTGAAACCTTTCATTAACTGGAGCACCTGCGCTCCACGCTGCCACGAATCATGGTAACAAGTTGCTTTTATGGCAAAAACGTGAAAGTAAATGTACTAATTGTGATGGAATCGCCTTTACTTGAGAAGTCGATAGAATCCGCACCCAGAGACAGTTAAGCAGCTTTTAATAGCCATTTAATCAAGTGAAATTGGGAGACAGCACGCCACTGCGTAACACCTAAGTGGTGCGTTTCTGTAAGAGGCTTGTGGCATTAGCTCGCGCTCTTTACACTGAGAGCAGTTTACATGCTCGACCAGCTTATTGTGTTATGCCAAGTCGGTATGTACTGCTTCGAAACGTACCAAATACTAAATAAAGGAAAATCCTTTAACAAAAGAAAACCCACATACAGTGCATTCTATATTTTTGACATTGACTTTGAATTGAAATTGTACTTAATAGATAAAATGAATGAAGGCAAAACAAAGAGAAAGAATTATTATTTTTTTCATCATGTTCAGATTGTGCGCCAGTGGTTTTGCACACTTTTTCACGATATAGACAAATAGTGTTCACACATTGTTATACCGTCTATGATTCTTTATTTAAAATTGCCTTTGTTCCTATTGTCATGGCCTAATGGTGTTTGATACTGAAGCTGCTTCCAATACTGCTGATAATAAAGCTCAGTGTTCTAGTGAGGATTTGACATTCTGGGGCATTCATGCATCCGGTATGCACACATGTAGAACATTCCTAAAGAAAAACAAAAACATTCACATTAATAAATAAAAATAGTCTAATTTACCTCAGTCAATAAGACTGTTTTTACAGAAAATAACTTTAAAAATAAAAAAAGAGAGAGTGCAGTACATTTAAGACTGATGGAAAAATGCAGAAGAATAAATTAGATCATTTAGAGGCACTGTTTTCAGTCTGTCATTACCTGAAAAGAAAGTGAGCACAACAGACACCCAGCCAATGATGTAAGACCAGGAGAACCTCCAGTTACCGTAGCGTTTACCATAGTAATTTATCGTAACTCCAGTGTACACAGCCATGGCCAGAAACACAAAAAAGCCTTGTGGAGAAAAGGAAAAGAAGCAGGATTGAGCTAAACTATAATAATACTAATAGAAAAAATAAAAGAACAAAATGATTTAAAACTTTTTTTATTGTTAAATATTGACCTTTAAATGCAATGCAATTATTATTGTAATTATTGTTATAATTTGTTCCATAAATTGCAGGTTAATTTCTCAAACACAATAACAAAAGCAAAACTATACACTAACACTATATTTCTCTCTCTAAAATATCATATTTTAAGCATTAGAGTGAAAAAAAGTTTTCATACTTAAAGGTTATATATAAAACAAAAAGAGAGGCAACTTACATGAGATGAAGAAAAGAATGCCTGCAGCAAAGGTTTTATCAAACCTGTCAAAGGATGAGTAGTGGATGAAGGCCATGATACCGATGATGATGCCAATGAAGCAGGCCAACAGAGACAAGATCATGAACGCTCGTGTGGCATCCCAGTATGCTGTATATAACACACATGCACATAAACGCCTGAAGTTCAAAGGTCATGTTATCACCTGCTCCTTTGAGCATACAATAAAGTATATAAAACTAAAATAAAAAATCACGTTGAAAACATTGGATTTGAAAAATCGTTCAATTTCTTGATTTCGTAAATCTCACCAATGCTGTCGGTGTGTGTGAAGCATTTTCCGGGCATGCAGTATCTCCACAGCCCCTGATGCATGTAGTTGTTTGAATGACGGTACTGCATCCAATAATCTGTTGCTGTGGAAACAATCAGGAGTATATTGCCCACTCCTGCACAAAACAGCCCTCCTCCCATGAAGCTGTACATTCTGCACCTACAGACAGACTAAAAGAAAGCACACACATATTTATGGTGGCATATACAATCACACATATGGGCACGTGCATTAATGCACACACACGTAAAGGTCAGGGTTGTGTTAGCTTCGAGGGACCGGTGCAGACTTCTCTCAATAGCCCTACACTATTGAGACATGTAAGTGTCTGTAATTGCATTGTAATGAACACATTACTTCCTCGGAGTGAGCTGAGAGGTCAGTATAGGGAGGCTACTCTCTCTTTCTTCTTTTCAGGTTAAGGCTAACAGAGCTCTTAGGTGAACTGTCTGGAAAAGATTGCGATTACGGTAAATAGTAAAATGGTTATTTAGAAAAGGCACTGGTACAGTACATCAAGTTTTTTTAATTGATGTGATTTAAATTTTATTTGCAGGGGTGTAACTGACTCGTCGCCATTAAAATACTGACAATTCTTTTTACCTTTATGAATGTATGGCCACACAAAAAGAGGTAAAACTGTTTTTGATCACCATTCAGTAGAGGGCGCCATATAGTTCAACTACTAAATGGTTAAAAAAAAAACACCTAAACAATCAAAAACACTATTTGGTCACTCATACTTTAAAAATGTTCAGAAGGTTCAAAAAATTACATTTGAACTTAAATGAATTGCAGCATTAGTATTAAATTAGTTTAAACAAGGTTCTTAAATCTGAGAAATATTGAAATAATGTATATGTATTTTATATAAATATAAAATGCAACTGAAAAGTTGACAGAAAAGAAAATACCTTTCTATAGGCCTCCAGAATGTTTTATTTGCATTCTTCTTTGCAACTATCTTTAACTTTTTTTTTTTTTCAATCAAATAATACAAGTAACACTTTTATTTTAAGGAGTTGCTTATTTGCATACCTATAACTATCTTACTGGTTGTTTATTAGTACTTATAAAGCACATATTAATGCCTTATTCTGCACGATCATTTTTCAGATCCCTTCATTTGAATCCAAACCTAAACTTAATAACTACTTTACTTAACTATATATAAGCAGAAAAATAAAGAGTTTGTTCAGGTAGAATTCTTAGTGAATATGCTTTCTCTACCCTAATACATAATTGGAAAAAAAATGTCTATGAAAATAGACATTTTCTGAGCAGCTATCTTAGAGTTAACAGATTTCATGTTATTGTATTTGCTGAGGTTTTCCAAAAAAATCTACAGGCAAATATGAACAAATCAGTCAACAAAGGTCCGATCTGATAATTTAGCTATTAAAAGTAGTCACACTTACCTTTATCAAACCCTTTAATGAAGTCTAAATAAAATACAGCAGGGCCCTATAATGGCAGTACAGGCAGGTTTCCAGCAGCTCTTAGCACTAGCGTTTAGCGGGTGAATAGAGAGAACGGGGGAAAGACCGAGCGGAGCGCTGAAACAAAAGAACAGCCAAAAACACAGCCAATCAGCTAGAGCTAGTTTTGTGAATTTGGAATCTGCTGAAGAAACAGAACTATCTACAAATCCTGATGACTGGAGGCTTTCCATTGAGCGGGCGCTTATAGTTGGGAAGAGGCCGAGCGGAAAATTTGGATTGCTGTTGGGCCTAGCATGGAACGATTCAATTTTCAAAACAAAATTTCAATTTTATTGTGTGTTTTCATGTTCTGCTTTAATCTAGACATATGAAAGAGTGCTCTGTTTTATATCAATTTCCAATTTCAGTTAGATTCTATTTGCAAGGCTTTTATAAACATCAACAGTGTAAGTTTAAGGAGTTCTTCACTATCTAATTAAAGTGATAAAAAAATGATTGTTAATAATAGCCTTGTTCTGCAAGCTGCTATAAAAGCAACTGTTAAATGGATAAACATGAATACCATACGCTCAGGTACTATACATGAAATATGAATAACCAAATCGTTATTTATTCCACTGTTTGCTGTCTCAGCCTTTCACAGATTTACGCAATATGCTAAAACACCTCCGATTTCCTCAGCATTTGAGTCAAACTTACAACCGCCCTATTGAGAATTAGCTATAGCTTTGCTTTTCCTCACCCTTATGTGTGTTAGAGTTGTTTTCTCCTCCAGAAAGGTTCCTCTCCCATCTCCCGCACATGGTCCCGAAGATGAAAGGACCACAGTGGATCCATTACCTGCATTAGAGCAAGTTGCTCGGACCAATTGACGACTACAAAATGCAACAGGAAAGGGTTTTTTTCAAAGATGTGAGTGCCATACTTACGTCTAACTTCATTTTTATAGACCACCGCCTATTTTGTTCCATTTCAACTGAGGCAGCAGAGGGGCATTTGATATCATTCTGAGCTATCAAAGTGGACAATATGTCTCAGTGAGAGTGAAGCATTTCTTTCTCGAATGCAGCTGGCTTTTCAGAGGATGAATTTGTTATGACATGTGTATTAAAGCAAACATTAATGATGACAAATATCTAGCTACTCTGTGGATGCAGGGAAATAAAGGATAATCCTTACAGACCTTCAGAGAGTTCTACCTTTGTGGACCAGTTACGTGCAGTTGCATGACAAATGACAAAAGCACAATGCCACTAATGCTAAACTCAAACCCAGTCCTTTCAAATAGCATGGATTTATTTTTTACTGCTGTCTTTAATGTAAAAAACAGCATGTATGGAAAGGTATAGACTGGATATAACTACAAAATAAATGGACAAAAACTCAGACAGATTGAGACTGATGAGCAGTTCAGACAGACGGACGGACGGACGGACAGAGGGATGGCTGGATGGATGGAAGGGTGGACGGACAGACAGATGGACAGACAGACGGACAGACAGACCGATGGACAGATAGACAGACAGAGAGATAGATAGATAGATAGATAGATAGATAGATAGATAGATAGATAGATAGATACTCAGGTTACTCTTGGGTCAAAAGAATATTGAAATAATTAGTGTCTTCAGTGTCGTTCTTTCAGTAGCTTGGCCTCTCGTAATGGTAGAAAACACAAACCAGTGTTCAGCCCTGACCTCTCCAACATAATGCACACTGCCTGAGAATGTCTTTGAGTCCTTTAAGCTGCCAGGCGCATCCCCCTAAATGCCTAAATCAACTCTTTAGAATTTCATTTCGCAGCCTTCGGTTGGCTAATTTGTATGGCAAGTGCTTTCAACATTTTCCCGGCATTTAAGCGGCTGCCTTAATCAAAAGAGCATGCAGACGATTCTCCCTCCCATCCCTGCTCCACAGCACTGAGTATGGAATAAAACCCTTCCACTTAACCACTTAGATGAATATATCAAGAAACTAATTTGTCATTTTAATTGCTTGATTTGAAGAGACGCTGCTTCACTTTGCCTCTTCCATTTTGCTAGATTTTCAATGTGAGCACACATTAGATTGATCTATGAAAGACAGCAGAAATCACAACATTTATGTCTTTTCATTTTGCCGTAATTAGATAATTGAAATTCCTGTCACTGTCTCTGCACTTTTGCAAAACACAAACAGCACACAGACCCCAGACGGAAGAGATTGCTTTTTTTGCTCTTTGCGTCCTCCTCTTTGTTTTTTCTTTTCAACTTACTTTTCCCCTTCGTTGTTTTGATTTTTTTCCCCTTTTTACCAGAGCCAATCACTCACTCCATCTCCTGAAGCCAGAAATAGCACAGTGCATGTCCATTTTGTTGAGATTTACCGTCCCCATTAAGTGATTGCTAGCTGAAATGACAGGGCACCTTTCTCTTGATACACTCCGAGAAACCCGGCTGGCTCACATTAAGGACACATTACTCGAGCCCATTTTCATCCAGCTGCAAGGATATCCATTAAGGTGCCTCACAACCCTAAATTTTTCCATTTTCTCTCTCACTAAACTTGACTTCACATATTATTCCCTGCTCTGTTTTGTCATTTGCAGCGACAAATTATATCAGGGCGAGGCTATCTCTCTCAATGTTTTCCCTCCCGACAGAGCAATTTGCCGTGACCGATTCTGAAGTGTCAAAATGGACACATCATTAGACCTAACTATGACTGATGGATGGTTCTCCTCAGAAGTTCTCCGGAGTCTGCTAAGTTTTCAGCTCTGGAGAGAGGCAGAGTGTTATGGAATCATCTCGCAAATGGACATCTCAGGAGTTCGTGTAGGCCTTCCGAACCAATTAGGTCAACACCTTTCAAAATTATTATATATATATATATATATATATATCAGTCCACTTACTACATGTGGATTGAATTAGGATTGAATGCTGAATGCCTAAAACTGGTTTCCAAACAGTATACAATATGATGCAATAGTTTTACATTAATGACAGAAATCAATGAGATCTTCATAGCCTAAAAGTATAACATATTAATTACATATAATGCATACAAATTGTAGTTGTCACTCTGATATCTCCCAATAAGATTATAATAAATTCTTACTTTTATTCTGATAATAATAACAGCAAAAGGATATCACAACCTGAAGGAGGAATTTTTTAGAAATATACCGCAAGGCTTTTTACTTTACTTACTATCAATCGGAAAACAAAAGGCATGTAGTAAATTGTTTCCAACAGGATTTTCATCTATGTCTTAGAAATGTGTATCAAATGTGATACAGTAGGCTTTATAGCGTTAAAACATGCATATACAGTGTGTGACTGCATATGCTTTGACTGCTTCCTGTTTAGAGACAAATCAAATAAAGGGCATTTGACTTCACGCCAAAAAAACAAAACAGATGCTTTCAAACATTCAAACACACAAACAAATGCAAAAGATCCAACGCGGGCGTTTGGCAACACAATCACCTTAAGAGCCAGCTCTGCTCTGAGCACGCTCCCCGTCGCGTTGACATTCTCATTGCGCTTTACCCATTAATTCTGCCATTGTTGTTTCTGAGGTCTCATGGGGTCCTACGAGCGACTCAATAAGCAGTGCTTAACCAGCCTCCTCTGTCCATTCAGCTTCAGTTAACCCAGACACAGAGTACAGTCAACAAACCCGAGCCACGTCCCTGCTCCCGGTCAAAAGCCTTTATCACCCTGTAATTGTACGAGTCGATCCCAGATAAGCAAATCTAAGCTCGACCTCACTCGGCGCCTCACTTTGCATCACAAGGGTGAGCGCCCGACATCGACTCCCGTCGAGGGAGACATGTTGCTAATTGAGTTCTCACTGGTCATTTGATCCCCCTAAGTGAGCAAAAAGAAAAAGGGTCTTGGGTCTCATCTGCCAATGTGGAGCCCTGTGTAATCCAGTGAGGTTCAGAGGTGACTCAGGAAGCCCTTTCTGTCAGCACCACGTGAAGACGATGACCTTTCTTTCAGCTAACACCCAATGCCACGCAGAGCCATTGCTTTAAAAGCACTCCCTTGCTGAGAAAAGGAAAAATGCATGGCACAGGTTCTCATGAAAAAGGCGTACAACTAATAAAGCATTCAATCATTTATGGAGAGAATCGTGCCACATCAATAACTTTTTTTTAGTGCATCGATTTTTATTTTGTCTGAATGGATTGGCGCTTGACGACAAATATACAAATCTACACTTCCATAAATTTCGACATGATGTGAAAGAAAAATTAGCTCCAAACAGCAATAGGTTAATGTTGTAGACATTCAGAATACTTCGGAGCACAGAATGGTCCTCCAATTCAATGAGCAAAGAGTTATCCCAGAAACAAGTTAGCATTTGGCACCTAAGGTTCAATCATCCTGAAGTCTTGTGTTATTAACATAAGCTTCAAGATATTTTTTCTACATTATTAAATACACAGTAACACAGTATGCCTTGTTGAAGTAAAAACAGTTGAAGTTGGCCTAAAAAACGTATTCAGACACCAGATTGGTTTATTCAGAAATATTGAAGGTTTCTGAATGAATGTTGGTTTGACTGTACTCTGAAACCTTACAGCCCGCTTGGCTGTTGGCTTGGCCCAGCAACCCCTACTCAAAGTGAGCATTCTCTGAGTTAATTCAGAGTGCTGTGATCTCATTTGTCCTTCACTCTCACTTTTGTCTAGGTCAGAAAGGAGGGGTCTTCACGGGTCAGCAGATACATCCCGGTGAAAAGCTTGAGCCAGGGGAACTCTCTTTTTCTCTATCTCTATATGAGCATGTTGTACTCAACACCTTAGACCTCCACATTCAGCCTGGCTGAGCCTCACGCTGACAGAATCACACGAGGGCAATAGAAAATGCCATGGGACAATAAAGGCTTGCTTAGTGGCTTCCTATTTGGAGCTAAGGCAGCTGAATAGATATCATAGTCACTTTTGTAATTGAAACAGCCCTTTTACCAGTTTATGGTTATTTAGATTTGCAGAGTCCTCCGGAGGTTGCGTTTGTTGGTAGCATACGTCATTGAGGTGGTCACATTTAAGAATACAACTGTCTTTTATTCCTTGTGAGGTGTTAAATACTGTCATTTCTTTCTTTTCAATACAACGGTTACTTTTCTCAAATAAGACCACTTCAGTGATGTATGCGCCCAACAAATGCAACTTCAAGAGGATATGGCCTCTGAAATGAGACGCAGCAATTTGATCTTAGCAAACATTTTTAAACATCTAAATCCTGTCTTTTTTGCTTTGCTTTATGGGTTACTTGAAATGTACCACAGGGAAGAGATTTTTAGTTGCAGACTTTGTCAAATTAGAGAGATGCTGTTGTTGCTATTTAATTTTATTAAAAAAAAAAAAAACGACACAAAACAAGGTCTCAGAAATCTGAGAAATTGCAGTTTCCTTCCTTTATCATTAAAATGATGAAAAGCAATTTACTTTGTCAGGTTTCTGTGAAATATGGGGACTTTTTATGAATCTGATCTGAATTTTATACCGACCAACATTTTTTCTCTCCCCTATTCAACCCTAAACCTACCTCTACTAGAAAATTAGTTTGCATTGTTTCAAAAAAAAAAAAAAAACCCACACAATTTAGTATGTTCTTTTGTATTACAGGGACATTGTATTACATTGTATTACAATGTCCTCATAAATCACCTTCATATTGTAATACCTATGTCATACCCATGTCATACAAATTTACAATAAACATGCAATAAAAACACGCTGTCTGTATGATTAATTTTTTTATTGTAACACACATACACAAATATATATATATATATATATATATATATAGTGTATATTATACAGACACACACACACACACACACATATATATATATATATATATATATATAATACATTCTTTTATATGTATATCTACAGTATATATGTGTGAAAGGAAAGGCAACCGTTATTGCATTTACAGTTTGTGTATTTGTGCCCTTTCTTGTCTCCAGCTTTCCACTGTTCTATATGAGAGAATTAAAATAACAACAAACAAAAAATAATAAATGAATTCATTTATGAATTGCCTAACACTGATGATGACTAACTTATTCCCCATTTGTAAGCGTCACCTACTGTTAGCGGCTAATTAAGAGCCCATTTTTCCACTAATCTACAACCCAAGTCTCTGTCAGTCACAAAACGACGGCTGCTAAAGCACAAATGTGCCACTTTACCACAGGTCTGGGCAAGCAGACGTTAATTAGCCTTCAATTTCTCATCAGCCCCCATCCCCACAATCCTCTGATTCGCATGGGCTGCACTTCCTTATTACACACCTATTGACTCTCAGTTCAATAGAGGAAAAAAACTTCTTAATGGACTCTGAAAGAGGAGTCATTTACAAATGATGACTGCATTATTAAATTGAAGTGCCTACATGGAAGTTTAAATGTAAGTGGAAGTGCATTTTAACCTGTCATTTGGAGATGCTATTCAGCCCATTCATGTCAAGGTCATGCAGGGATCACTGCTAATAAACCCCCCCCCGTTATTTGGCTTTATTGCAAATTGACACATAATTACAGAAAAGATAAGGAATCCTCACTCTTTAATGCTCAGTATGTATATCCACGTCTGTCTGTCAAAATTAGTTTTCCAGAGACACGAGCTGCAATTAGGCTATTTTTTAATTGCAAGAAATACAGTGTATTTTAATTCTCTGTCTTTATGCCCATTTACAAAATATAAGTTACAATATAGATGTTTCACTTTCGCCTATCTAAACATTGTAAACTGCTATTTCCAACAACCACAATTACTAGAAATTATGATTTGGCGATTAAAGTGGTTATAAATCGACAGGGAGGCGAACGCTGGCAGTGGTAAATGCACGAGGGTGAAAGTTTCTTGCAGCCCTATTGAGCTACTCAGCACGGCTTTAAAGGCAGATAATGAAGAAATGGAAAATGGAGCACAAATTGACCCTTTCACAGCGTGCTCCAAACATTTGTATGGGTACCTGCGGAGGCCATCCCACTTCCCATCAATAAAATAATTTAAGAACACATTATACTCCTTTAAAAGGTCCCATTTGTCTGACCAGGTGATTTTTAAAAGAGCTTTCGGATTAGAGACACCCTGCCTCAGGTACTTTTAAATCAGAACACAATCAATATGACTTAGCCAAAGCTTTGTTTAAATGAATATTATAAAAGAAATGCAGGTGATTTTGCCAGAATTTTCTCCCTTTTGAATTTCAAGTCAATAGAAGAAAGAGTCGAAATAGATTTTTTTTCCCACACCCTCGAGATATTTTATTCATGCGTTGAGTTAAAAGTCGCCCTTATTTTTTTTTACAGGAACATCTTGTAATTTCTTGTAATTGAAAATGCAATGGAGAAATACACAACAAACGGGTCAAACACATGAGCATTTCCCAGTCTCCATCTTGCTTTGCAAGACGAACTCTCCTTCTCTAATCTATGCATGGGATTTCTTCTCGATACTTTTTTTTTGCAAGCTCTGGATTGTAAAAACTGAAAAAGGCGCACAAATCAAAGATAAATGGACATCAATAGCCTGTTTTTCATTCCGGATGTGATTCTGACAGGTGGCAGGGTTTGGAAGTGTGTATTCGAGCGTGTGTGAGCGGATGTGTGAGCGTAGTGTAGTGTAGTGATTTGGCATGTTAGTGAGTGTGTTGTGCCTAATCAGACAGAGGGGCCACGGTAATGGAGAGAATACAAGTGGAATCACAGAAACACACACAGCGGCAGGGTGACAGTAATACAACTAATTCCTCCTCTGTCTCAGCTGCCGCGCAGAACAAAATGGGGTCAAGAAAAGGTGCAGGCAGCTTCAAATGAACAGCTGTTCTCTGCTAACTGCGTGGAGCGGCAAGATGGTGGCATACCAAAGCACCGCCGTCAGCCCCTCCCTCTCACATCAATGCAAAAGTATGTATGTTCAAATAGGGCCAGGACCTCTGCATATCTCTCCAATTCTATACTTAATCATTTCTGACGCTTGCCCATCATCACCAGGTATGTGTCTGGAAACGCTCAATATAGGCAGACAATGATATGCAGTCAGATTGCTTTTGGCTGCCCATGTTGTTTGGTCGGGAGGGGGGTTATATCAGCAATTGCCTATTACATCGCTCCTCGTAGGCAAATAAGGAACCGGCCTGCGCAGAGGAGAATCTTGGAATGGGGATACGATATCTAAGTCCTAGCAATCATAAGACAGACAGAGTTTAATGGAGTAACGAAACGGCGAGATTTGTGAGATTCAAAAGAACAATGAAGCCCATGTCATGCTCCTGTTTGAGGGATATGAGAGTTCGTGTTCATGAAATTGATCTCTACACATATTTTGTATTGATGTTGTAGTTATGATACACAGGGGCAGTGGGGAAGGATGAAATTGCCTTTTTTTAATAAAAATGAGTCAAAAATGTGCTTTAAAACATATTTTAACGTAATTAAATGATTTCAAATGAATTTAAATTAATTATTATACAACTAACCGTGTGTCACTTTATTGTCTCTTTCTCTTTTTGAGTGTAATGTATAAACAACATGTAAAAACTATACTTATCTGCATAAATTACAATTCCAATTACATTACATTTACATTTAATTACAATTAAAACATGTAAACATATTTGAACACTGAAATATTTAACAGCATAAGGCTATATGTATGTATTTATAGGTGTGTTGTTAAATATTTAAAAATATTAAATACAGTTATTACAGTGTTATGACATTATATTTATATTTAATACATGTATCATACATGTATTACATATATATATACACATTTATGCAGGCATTTATGTCACATAGATATGATACATATAAATTTAAATGCATCTTTAATGTACAAATAAGGCTGTATTGACAGAACAGCAACGGTTATTGCATTTACAGTGTGTCTGTGTTGGAGCACCTAGTCTGCACTGGCACCATAGTTGTCTGCAAACACAAGAAACTGAAATCTTACATTTAATTTCTTCAATCTCATGTGTCGGTGAATCTGAGCACAGATCCCCTGCACATATAATTTGTCAATAGTTTATAGATTTTCCATAACGTGCAGCAAACTTGACCCTTTCTCTTGGCAAATCAATTAGGCGCAGTCAGCCACTTAACGCAGAGGCTCTCTCATGTACATCTCCAGTTTTGAGAGAGCGGAGCTCCATGCAAATATAATGTAAGACAGGGATGCATTAAGCCCTCCCCATCAGCCGCAATAATGGATTAAAGTCCGCAGTCGCTCCGCAGTTTGCCAGTCAATGTTCTTTATTTTCAGCATCAACCCAATTTCATCTTCTTCTGCTGCCTTTGGAAGCAGTCGATTTGCCGTCAATTGCCATCTCAGGCAGCGGCATTAATGCGCGCCCACAAAAGGATGACACACCGCATTATCACCTCACTTGCTTTCAAATTAGAGTGGACCGCTGCCTCGGCGCAGCTTGTGACTGGTTAACACTATCAGCTATTTGTTGTGATTGGCCCTAATTCGCGGTGTCTAAAGATTTCATCAGGCATTTGATGAGTGAAATAAACCACTGCCCACAGGGAAATTGCTCTGATTAATAGAATTAGACATTGGAGGGGAATCAATACAAGAGAGGCGGTCACGTGGGGACAGGCCGAGCTGCCCATCATTTCGCCTGCCTTTGGCTTGGGTTGCCCAGCACATGACACTTTCCCATTAACAGGCTCTGTGTGAGATTCAAGAAAGCGGGGATTAGCAGTCGGCTGATGCTACGGAAAGCGCCAATCTGTTCGGATAAATGGCCGGACCATATGGGTCCCGTTGGACGTGGATTACTTCAATTGCCTCGACGCGGAAAGTACGGGAGCGATAGCAAACTATACTCTCCATGTGTCTTTTCATTTAAGGAGCGGCCTGTTCCTCCTCCCTACACTTTTAACCACTTAAGTGCACTCAGAGGGGCATCGCCTCCTCCGCCGCACCTCTGCCCCCGACCGCACCGCCCCTTCCACCCCCTTTGTGTCCGATCCCACTCCTTTACATTAAGAGCTTCTGTCGGCTGGTGACTTGCGTGAACCCCTTCGTCCATACGATTCAGCCATTACCGCGAGGCTATCGGGAACATCTAGTGTCCTTGTGAGAGGGGGACAGAAATAAACCCAGGCCCACTCTCTGTGGACAATCATAATGCCTCTATTCACTCTTTAATTCTCTTCCCATCTGCTTTCCCCAGATGCCTGTTGCCGAGATAGAACAGCTCATAAAAATGTAAATGAATTCTATTAGATTTAAGTGGTTGTTTGTAAATATAAATCTATTTGGCGTCACTGGTGTCAATTAGGTTGTGTGAGCGCATTCTTCCGCATATGTTTAACTTAGCATGATGGATTCGCTCGAATGAATGTTGTTTTTTGAGTCCTCTGGGTGCCCTGACCTAAAACCGGCCACTTAGATAGCTGTGTTTCACTCAAGAACAGCTATAGAAATCCGACTGATTACAGGAAGGCTATGTGTTTTCGCATCATCATTCAGTGCGGCAAAATTCGATAAAATAATTACTATGACTTGCAATTATAATAAAATCTACCTGTTCTGAAAACAAAACGAAACGAATGAATAATATTCAGGGTAAACATGATTTTAATCAGAACGCTTGCTGTACTTACAAAAATAATGCCCTCTGGTGGCAAGAAATGATAGTAAATTAAAGGCTTAACGTCATAATGCAATGTATCATACAATATATATATATATATATATATATAACATAGGCTTATCGGTGCATTGCTGTCACATTTATTATTAGAATTTAAAATAAAGGTTGTTTTAATATATTTAATGTAATTTATTCCTGATTTGCTGATCTAGAAACATTTTGCCAATGTTGAAAATAATACTTTTTTTTATATCTGTAACTTTGGTGCAATGTTTTTTTGGATTTATTATAATATATCTTCAATATTTTAGTCAATTTTAGGGCTTCCATCCTTAATTATATACAAATATACAAATAACACTGGATTAGTTCTTGTACTAATTGTTCATGTTTCTTGTTTTAAGATATTTTGCTAATTTGGGTTAGAACATTCTAGAATCATCTGTTACATTCTGGAAGATTCTATTTTAGAACATTCCAAAACATCATGGGACAAGTCATAAACAACAAAAATCACCCAACGTACACTTCTGAAATTTTGAATGACTAGCTTTTAGTAACTAGCCTATTTATTTTAAACGGTTTTAATTCAAGCGAGCATTAAAAGTAATGTAATTTTCATATTCAGAATGTCAAACATTAGACCATCCCAACCATCACAACTAATACCAAAACGTGTAAAATATTGTTTCACAATGTAGTTCTAAGGAGGAGAAAATCTGAAATAATCTTTTGTAATATTACAAATGTCTTTGCTGTCAATTAAAAAAAAAATAATGCCCCTTTTTTATTCAAACACTTTTCACGAAAGTAAATAAATCTTACTGACTTCTGAAAAGGTAGTGAAACTTAGTGTTTTTTTAACGCCACAATAAACACATTTAGAAACAGAAACCAGTGCCCAAAGCCTTTCAGTACTCTTCTCCAAAATCTGGTTTTATGTTCTCTGTTTCTCCATTCTGTACAATCCCTTCAGCCTCTTTACAATGTGGTGGATTTGTACATATCTGTGTGGAATGTTGTATGAATCAGTAAGTTTCAGGTGAATGTTTGAAGACACTGGCCTCTAGTGGTTATAAAATGTAGTGTTATATTATGGCCAAGCCCTTGCCCCATTTCAACAAATTACAGATACATGATTATATTTTTAGTTATTATAGTCAGTGTTGATGTTTTTTCTAGTTTGTCAAATCATATTAACAAGGGCTTATCAAAAATGTTAATACCCTGAACATTCAGAGCCACGAGTTCTTGTAATAAGCAGTTCAGTAGGTGACGGGTCAGAGGCGATCAGATAGACAGTTGGTTTAATGCGTATCCGTTCTAGACA
This sequence comes from Enteromius afrohamiltoni, assembly GCA_034779775.1. Lineage (NCBI taxonomy): Eukaryota > Metazoa > Chordata > Actinopteri > Cypriniformes > Cyprinidae > Enteromius > Enteromius afrohamiltoni. The sequence continues at coordinate 10,724,285 of JAUYWG010000044.1, forward strand.
TACAGGCTCCCAGAAAGCTAGATCTCTTACCCCTCGGCCGTCTCTCTTCAGGATCAACTGTCTGTATCTGTAAGACCTCTCACCCCTTACCATTCCCTTTGCATCTTCCTCTAAATGAAGCTTGCACCTTGTGTCCCGTATCCAAATTACACATTGGCTTTGAGCTGAATCCGCCGTGTCCACTCTGCTAATCTGAAATTAATGGGTAAAATCTGCATGGGACAGAGTGCTGCATTGTGGGATAAAACAGCAGGTGCTTTGGAGTAAGGGTTAGGGAAGAAAAACTAGTCTGAATTAATCACTAAAGATTTGTTCCTCTCGCTTTTATCTTTAGTAGATCTGGAGTCATACGGTCTAATGGTCTTAACAGCACACACTCGCACACACACACACACACTGGAAATGAATCTAATGAGATGAGTAGAGAGGAAGCTGAGCTGCTTAGCTTTTGGCTAGCGTTTATATGAGATGATTGAAGAATATGACCCTGTTGTTGCTGTAATGTTATCCAGTAACTCCACCAAACTGCAGTAAAAATGATATATACTGAGATATTTCGCCTTGATTGATGAGGAAGCTTCTCTCGCTACAAGCTCAGTGCTAGATATCTAGGACTGGTGCAATCTGGGAAATATTGAGGATCTTTTTGAAGGGTATTATTACCAGCATCCCTGAGGGGATCCCTGTGTTTGTTGAGGAGCCAGTTTTGGCAATGTAACATTGTTGAGAAGCATGATAGCTCTGTCACCTCTTGGCTCATTCTTCCTCTTTCTCTTTGTTGTTTTTTCTTGCTTGCTCTCTGAGCAAAGACCCCCTGCTGCTGGAGAGAGATGGTCTCTGCATGATATCGCTCAAACAAAAACTTCAAGGCTTCTCTCTCTCTCTCTCTCCACACACACACACACACACACATCTCTAAATGTTCTGTCAGGAGTGTTGCACACCCTGTGAGCTCTGGCACCTCTCCTGTCTCATCCATTTAGCCTTGTGATTGCTCTGTGTATGTTAGAAAATCATTTAACTACCCGGCCAAAAACATTCAATAACACCAGACACCAAAACTGCTCCTTTCAGACAGTTTTATAGGTAGCCTTGGGTCAGTTAGAGTTCCTTCGAATTATGTCTCTGAGTAGATGGCAAACAGCAAGGACAAGAACTCCTTGAGTGTAAGTTCGAATTGAATTGGCCACACGACATTGAGATCTTCTAACTTAATTTTTTATCTCTTTTTTTTTCTCCCTAAAATGTGTAAACAAGGCTTTATTAAGTCAACATTCAATAAAATATTTAAAGTTAAAAACTACAGTATGCACATTTCTGCCACATGAGGATAAAATAATATTTAGAAATATTATGACATAAAATCTCAAGATACTAAACCGATTTTTTTTTGGTCATGACTCTTATATCATAAAGATATAGCTTTATTTCATTTTGAATGTATTGTCATATTTTTGTGTCATAATTTAACGTTTTTATCTCAATGTGACATTTTATTTTTTGTATTATAATTTTGGCATTTGATCTCGTATATTACTGATTTGATGACTTATATGTGTATATATATATATATATTTCAAAAAATTAGCATATTGTGATAAAGTTCATTATTTTCTGTAATGTACTGATAAGCATTAGACTTTCATATATTTTAG